>WOXC01011905.1:0-36193 GCA_011680675.1 Gymnobelideus leadbeateri
AGAAAAAAAAAAAGAATCTATTCTATCTCCCCAATGTTCTCTAATTAAACCTGTTCTTTATGAAGCATAATCATTGAAAATAAATAGGGAGAGAGATGGCTTTAGGAGAAATGGAATATATTTCTAATTTAATTAAATTTGGGGCTTTTTTTAGTTCTTCCCAATTACTAACATTCAATATAATTTTCTATTATTTTTCATTGCAAACTCCTATGTCAATGCTTCATCTGATTATAAAGGTAAATAGAGAACAATTTCTAGAAGGTCATAACAAATGGGAAAGGTAGAGAAGGGGCCCAGAAATTATATGCCTGTTGTCCATCTATGTAACTCAGAAGAGTATAAAATCAGAAGGATGGACACCAGGCGATTAACTTTTCTGGCCAATGCATTTCAGGATGGCCATTTTCAAAAGCCTAGAGAAATTGTGATCTGCATTAGTGGGAGTTATAATCATCCTAAGGAATACTGGATTCCTTTGAACTACTTCACTAAAAAATGGTCAATAATCCAGTCATATGTTTAAGCATGTTTTTGTGGACTAGCCTGGGAACCAAAATACTACAAGAGAGGAAAATAAAATTCAGTGAACATTAGAAGGTAAACTATTTATATGTTGGGTAATTCCTACATTTCTTATCATTCCTTGTAACCAACCACTCATATCTTGTCCTGAGAATGAGGTCTATTCAAGAATGTCCAAGAGAAGATAATATGAGACATGTAGGACTCAAATCTGCTGATTAAATGGACACTGGGAGGGGTTACTAGGAATAGAAAGAGACTTGATGTTAATTAATATTGATAATAATTATATTGCTTTGATTTTTTTTTGTTTCATGGTGTTTATGCTTAAGTTTTCTTGGTTTACCGTGGTAACATATAAATCTCTCTTCTCAAAATTAGGCTATCATGAGTCCTCTAAGTAGTCTGATAAGTAACCTGACTTGTGTAATTCTGATTACAAATATATGAAAAATCTTATAGATTGGATTTGTAGACAAGAGATCCCTGGGGACAGTGGGCTGCCACTCCCCCATGAATCAAAAGGGAGAAACTGAGGGGATTAGAATAGCAAGTGGTTAACTGTGGAAATCAAGTGAACCATATTGACTCCATCTTGTGACTCAATTCTGGAGCTAGCTCAGCTCCCTTTTTATTCAATTATGGGTTTAGTCCAACTTCTGTCTTGTGAGAAAACTTCATTTAATTGGGAGAAAAACCTTATTGTATTGTTTGAAACTAGCCCTGCATGGCTGGGAAGCTGAACTCCTTCTACCTGCTGTTAGAGACCCTTAAAAAAGGATTTGGGGTTATGAGCATCAGAAACTCAGATTCAAAGACTGATGCAAGGGATTTTCTCACAACTGTACATCTCAAGCAACTCATATGACTTATTAAAGGTTAATCAGTCACTATTTCCATGTCTCTTTGATTGCTGACAGATACTTGGGGAGAGTGGGACAGCTCTTTTATTCAATTCAAGGAATTCTACCACTCACCCCCTCCCAATTTGGAAAGTCCCTAATATTTCCTCCAATCAGAACTCAGATTACCTAATGTATCCTTCTTTTAACCAATTGATTTTATATGATTGTTTTTTAACATATTTAAAAGTCTGTATCCCCCTGTATTCAGGATCCAGTGCCAAAACTAAGGAAGGTTACTGGTCTCAATTTGTTAGGCAATTGGCATGCATTACTTAATAAATCAAAGTGTTCATAAGCTCAAACCTTTGTTTCCTCATTCATTTTATCCTTCACCTGCCACAGTAAGGGAAGCTCCAGAAAGACACCATGGTACTGTGTATAGGGTGGGAAAAGGCAACACCTCGAAGATTTAGAACCCACTAGCCAGTTCTGGGTCGCAAATCTAGGGCAGACTGAGAAGATAATCTATGCCCAGGGGGAGTGACCCCTGGTAGGGAGGTGCTGGGCGGTAGGCCAAGAAGCAAGAGGAATGATCTAGCTCAGATTCTAGGATCAGAGTGAGATCTCAGTGCCAGCTTCTAGCCCAATGTGAAGCTTGCAAAGGAAAAACCAGGACAGGAATCAAAGATCAAAGGAAAGACTAGATTTCTATTCCTCACTGCCTGATAAGGCCTGAGTCCCACAGTATTCACTGCTGCCCAATCCCAAATCCAGGTCAGGAACTTGCAGAGCTCAAACCAGGGAGATAGCCATCAGTCTTTGCCCAGGATCAGATAACTTTGGGAGCACTGAAAAACTGCAAGTTCCCAGTCTAGCCCTGAGATCTTGGAACCATTCAACATTAAGTATTCCAAGAAACAGAAACAAAACAAGCTGTCTTAACATCTTAACATCAAGTTATTAACAGTCTTAACATCAAGAATGAAGTTAGGAAAGCAAGCTGAAATAATGAGCAAACAAAAAAGAATACTATTATAGGAACAGAGACATTCAAGACATAAACACAGAAGAAGAAAATGACTCTAAAACACCTATAAGCAAAGTCTGAAAGAAAAAATACTTGCTTCAGCACAAGATTGAACTAGAATGCCTGGAATTAAGAGAAATATAAAAAGGTAAACTTAATAAGATGCTGAACAGGAAAAACTGCTTATATTCAATTATAGGGGCTGATACATGTGTCCCCTCTGAAAGCTATCATTATGAGGGGTCACAGAGGAAAGAGAGGAAATTTAATTAGGCAAGGCCTGAGAAAGGTTCTCTTATGTCTTGATGACAGAAAGAGGGGGAAAAGCAATAAAATGAGGTGAAACAGAAAAAAGAAATGGGGGAAAATTACCTCATAATAACCAAGAGCAAATGGACATCTACCCAAAGAGGAGGGAGAAAAGGCAGCAGCTGACACCTGAACCTCACTTTTATCTAAACTAGTCAAACACAAAATAAAAGCAGAACGTTATATCAGCATCACCCTTTCCCCCACTCCCCAACTCAATAACTCCAGTGGTTTCTTAGGGCCTCCAGGATCAGATATAAATGCTTCTGTTTTGCATTTAAAGCCCTTCCGGGCCTTCTTATACTTTGCTCCCGTTCTCAGACTTAACCTGCCCCCCCTACCTGCTGAGGCTCAAACACAACACTTCGCTGACTGTTTCCCCGTCTTTGCACTGGCTGTTCCTCAGCTCTGCGATGCTCTCCCTCTCTACCTCAACGTCATGGTTCCCTGTTTTTCATCAAAACACTGATAAAATCCCAACTTCTGTAAGAGGTCTTTCCAGATCACCCTGGCCCCCATCAACTACTAGTGCCTTCCCTTTACTTTATAAATATCTTGTACTTACAGGTATTTGCATGTTGTCTTCTCCATTAGACTGTCAGATTCTTGAAGGCAGGGAAGAAGTTTTTGCCTTCCTTTGTATCCTCAAGACTTAGTATTATGCTTGGCACATGGTAAATGCTTTACATATGTTGCTGATAAAGATAACAGAGCTAACTTCGCTGACTCTCTGATTATCATTAGCAAATGAGGTATAAAAATGAGAGATACATGGTCATCAAAGATGTTTGCACCTGTCTATTGTCCTATCTAGTGCAAAGCCGAATGCTCTCCAGAAGATGAGATCATCTACATGGTTGCAATCTGTATCACTGAGAGATGAACCTAAATCTGTATGAGCATAGCTCCATAGGGCTGGGAGAAGTGAAGAGACTCTATCATTTTTTACAACTAACTCGTTGTTTACTTCCATTGATCAGTATTACAGGAAGAACAGAAAATAAAGAATTAAGCATTTCAGCAAAGAAAAATCTTCATATAAAAATATTCATGGGATAGTGAGTTTAAGAATCCAAAGATCAAATCATTTTAAATAGCATTTAACCAACCTTTCCAAACTCTTTATTAAATGTTTATGTATGACAATTGAGGGAATAACAAGAACCATACATTATGTTTTTAGCCAAACACCAAGAATTTTCTTCTACTCTGGTTTTGACAATAAAAAGGAAATAAATTTGTTCATGGGGGGAAAAAGTTGGACATCACAGTCCATTTTAAGAATAAAATATTCTGTACTCTAATGTTCTTAGGTCATTTATTCCATTGTTTTGAAGGCTTCAATTACCAATTTACTCACTAAACTACAACCTATCCTGTGATTTATTTCAAAACACCAAGATTTATTGATATGTGTCATGTAAGCCTTTTGTACAAAGATAACTCAAAGTCAAGTCAACTACCTGAGTGAATCAATCCCCTTGGCCAATCAAGTCTCAAGGAGAGTTTACCTCTCAAGGAAAAGAACTAGCCTAACATGTAAGTATGGCAGAGCCCCAGGAAAATACTACTCATACCACACTAAACGAAAGAAAAGGATTGTTCTTTCCTAAAAGCCTCCTTACTACTCAAAGCCTCAATCTATTACTAAGAGAGGTAGTTTTCATTTATCTTTGAAATTCTCCCTCTCATTTTCTGGAGAGTAGCCTCAAAGTTATATAGCTGCAAGGTTAACAGAAATCAAGTATGTCCTGAAACACCTCCCTCTCTTTCAGCTCCTAAGAAAGCTCCTCTGTATGGGAATTACAGGGTAAGTAAAACAATTCAGCTGATAAGAAGGTGGTTTAAACAGTGAAGACTTCCTTTGCTTTTCCAGTTTAAGATGTAGAGCTTGCCAGGCGGCTGGCAGCGCCTTGACCCACTCTTCTAGCACTCTGAACTTGCACGGTGGAATGTCAGGGGCAGCTTATGAGGTTAATTTCTCCATGATGTTGGAAGAGCAATGGACACAACACAACTCTGCACCTACAGGCAAGCGAGAAGTGATAGGCAGATATGGGTTTAGGATTGAGAAAGAATACAGAACAGTTTTCTCTTCCTTTCACTCTAATCCATCTTCTAAGTGACAAGCTATTAAGTAATTCAAGTCAGCTATCATGACCTCACTAAATCTCTCTTTAGACTAAACATTCCCCAGTTGCTTCAACCCATGCTCAAATGGCATCATCTCTAGCACTTTTCTCACCATCCTAGCTGCCAAACTCTGTAGTATTGGCTATTGTTGAGTTAAGAAATTTCTAGATATGTTTCCACCTGAACAACATCTCTCCTACATTTGTGGCACCTATAAGTGCTATCCTCCAATTCCAAGAGGAAGTATAGTACAATGGAAAGAATGGAAAGAACCCAACTTGGAGACATGAAGACCTGGGCACAAATCTTGTCTCTGATTTTTACTCAGCTCTACGAATACTTGATGTCTCTGAGCTCTTCTTCTGTCAAAAAGGGATTACAATACTTAAGATTCAAATGAAATAATATATATAAAGCACTCTGCAAACCTTAAAGCATCATAAACATGTCAACTGCAATCATTATCTTATTGGGCTAAAGGGAATATGAGACATGAAAATATATATCAATAACTGTGAAATTCTTTGAAATGGAATACAAAGGATTACCTACTGAAAATACTGCAAACTAAAGAAACAATTTCCAACTAAGGGAGATTTTTAAAGGGTCTTGAATATAAAAATCTGAAAATGGATTCATAGGATATCATCACAACAAAAACACTTTCTGAACAAAACAAGATGGAAACAAAACTGTCCAATTTGTGTTATGCCAAACCAAAAATGGAAATATTCATTAAAAAGCAATAAGCACACCTTAGTAATGGGTTTATAATTTGAACTGAAGAAGACCTGGACCTTGAAATTCTACACATAATTTTCTCTTTAACAAACATGAAATCGTAAACCTGAATTCTGATTAGGATTATCGTGATTTTCAGCATCACTTTATTATTGTTAAAATGACTTTTACAGGGGCAGCTAGGTGGCGCAGTGAGTAGAGCGCCGGCCCTGAAGTCAGAAGGACCTGAGTTCAGATCTGGCCTCAGACACTTGATGCACACACAAACAAAAACCTAGCCGTGTGACCTTGGGCAAGTTACTTAACCCCAACTGCCCTCCAAAAAGCAAAAAAAAAAAAAAAAAAAGACTTTTACATGCAGGTAAGAACAGTCTAACAGTATTAAAAACACAACATGGGGGGAAAATACAATCCTAGGTGGAAATTCCTCGCAAGTGAACAAAAGTACTTTCATATATGATCCTTCTGACAATGCTGTGAAACAGTCACAGTTATTTAGGGGCAAAGCTGACACTCAAACCCAGGTCCACTGACTCCCAAACCCAAATTCCAGAAATTATCTAGAACAAGATTTCTATGAGAAAACTAGGGACCGAAAGCTTTCCAATTGCAAAAAGGTGGAAAGTAGAAGAGGTGGGACTTGCACAGGCAGAGATGAGGCTGTAAGTAAGCCAAGAAAGGAGGGAAGAACTGACACAAAGTCTGCTGTACCAAGTAAGAAGCCCAGCATGGTCAAAGCTCCGCTCCAATCTCTCCTGCAGACCACTGACAAAGTGGCATTCCTAAAGCAATGGCCTGAGTAAGTCCCTGACCAAAAACTCCAGTAGTTCCTGATGACCTCCAGGGCAAACTCCTCGGTTGTTACTTAAAGTTCTTGCCCATCTAGACAATTTGCCTTTCCTGACTTATTACAAAACAGTTGTGCAGCCACTTTGCAGCCTGAAATCCAGCCTTAACATTCTGTGCTTAATCTCTGTTCTGCACAGGCTTTCATCATACCTGAAATGCACAAGCTCCTCACCTCTGCCTTTTAAAATCCCAAGGCCTCTGAAAAGATTCCCCCCACAAAAATTACCTTGTATTTGATTTACATACATTTTACAAATATGACTTTTCCTCAAAAGAATGTAAGCTTTTTGAGGGCAAAGGCACTTCATTTTTGTCTTTTTTATTCCCTGGTATCTGGGATAAAGAAAGCCCTTAATAAATACCATTTAATTAAATGAATGATTAACTTGGGAGAACCTCTCCTGTCTCCTGGTGACTAATGGAACAGATCAAATCCCCACAAAGTCACAAAATATTGATGGGAATAGAAAGTCAGTTCCCCAGGTACCATCTCCACTTCTCAGAATCCTCATTTCCTTCAAGTTCCAAAGGATGTGCCCTGGCCTACATAAAGCCTCCCTGGATCCCTTAAATTTTTTTTTTTTTTTGCTTTTTGGAGGGCAATTGGGGTTAAGTAACTTGCCCAAGGTCATACAGCTAGGCTTTTGTTTGTGTGTGCATTAAGTGTCTGAGGTCACATCCGAACTCAGGTCCTTCTGACTCCAGGGCTGACGCTCTACTCACTGCGCCACCTAGCCACCCCCCCTTAAATTTTTAATGTTATCTCCCTCTACCTCAAATGAGCAATCAACCAATGAGCATTTATTAAGCACCTACTATGTGCCAGGCACTGTGCTAAGCACTGGACAAAGAAAAACAAAGAGAGTCCTGCCCTGGAGGAATTAATAAACTAATGGGGAAGACATCAAGAACACAAACAAGCTAGGCATAGAATAAATGTTTGAGTGAGATTGGCTACTTTCTCCCTCTCCTATGTTGTGCCTGGAATCCACTGACTTATATTCCTCCCTGTTTTCAATTATAAGTTACTGTTTCTGATGGCAAAAAAAAAAAAAAACCCACCCTTCTCTAACTTTCTGCCTATTGAATTCAAGTTTATATATTAAAGTACAAGTCAACTACTAGCTACTGCCATCAGGAGTATATGAAGCTCAATGACTTAGAAGATATCAGGTGTGTTTTGCTTGATTGTATGGGAAAACATCCTAGTAAACTATTCAAAAAATTCTCCAATCACAAAATAGATAACTATTTGGTGGATACTGTAGAAAAAAATACTGTTCAGATATGGGTTGGATACAATGGTCTCAGTTCCCTTCTAGCTCTAAGATTCTGGGAAAGTCTAAAAAGAAACCTGTCTCCAAGACTGACTGACTGACTGAATGAATGAATGAAATAGAAATGTTTATTAAGCACTATGTGCCAAGGACTACACTAGGTGCTGAGAAGACAAATACAAAATCCAAGCCGGTCCCAGCCCTCAAGTAACTTACATTCTAAGTGGGCGAAGGGGAATTATAGAAGAATAGTACCCAAAAAGTTTCAGGGGTGGGAAGCAGAGCCAGAGGGAAGTAGATTGACAAACTTATTCAGTAATAACAGAGTTGAAATAATCGTGGTTCCTTCCAAGTTCCAGAAGAGGAACAAGGGAGCAGAGGGGAAAAGTCCAGTAGCAAGGCTGTTTGGTAGAAGGCTATGGAAGAAATGACTACAAAGGAAGGAGTGAAATGAAGTGTGGACAGCTTTGTGTAGGGCCTTTCTTTCACAAAGCAGAGGAGAACACTATGATTCTTTAATGATAATTTCTTATTCTCTATTATATAGATATAATATACTCTATTACTCACTACACTGTCCATTTTTGCATATCCTATCCCTGCTAGTCAATCATGAAACTCCTTGGAACATCTCTGTTATCACCACCAGCTCCTAGAACACTAATGTGCACATAGAACGTACTTTTTTAAAATGGTTGCTGACTGAATGATGTACATTGAATTTTCAATACCTTAGATTGATTAGTCCCTTCTGAAATATGTTCTCCTATTGGCTGCCAAAATGTTTTATTACCACATACATCTTTTGTCAGCAGAAACAAATGGGTACTAGAACAGCCAGAATACTCAAGAAAAAAATATTTCATTCAACTAGAATAATCACTATCTCCTCTTTTTTGTTTGTTTGTCTGTTTAAAGGCATATTTATCTGAACTTAGGGGGTAGGGGGAAACTTGGTGGTAGGGAGGGGACAACTGTTAGACAAAAAGAATTTTAGAGCTTACAGTTACTGGCAAAAAAAGCTACACAAACACAGAAGTAAACATTATGGGATGTACGGGAGGAAGGAAGGCAAATGCTTTAATTTGAAAACCAAAACAATGCACAGGATAGAATAACTGATTAATCCTAAATATAAAATTGGTACAACTAATTTAAAGAATATGCCTATAATCAATCCATATCTCTCAAACTATGGTGAAACTCTTTAAAGCTAATTGGGAGAGAGAACTAATGTTCAGACTAAATGTGATAGCTGAATTATTTATGTAGTTATGATTTGACCCAAAGCACAGCATAATCAATATAAATGCTAGGTGTGTTGGATTTTACAGTATGTGAATTACTAAAACCACAAAACAGCATGAAAATTTTAAGATATTATTTTTCAACCTTTTATCTCTTGATACAGCCTTATAGTAAACAATAAATTTAACAAACATTAAGTTCCTGACAGGCAACAAGTCACTGTGCTAAGTGCTAAAGATACAAATACTAGAAAGAAAGATGGTCCCTGCCTTGCTATCAAGGAGCTTACAATGCAATGAGACAAGACCCAGGGGGCACAGTGGAGAGGTTAAAGAAACCCAAAATGAGTGCAGTCACATTGGAAAATATGAGCAGATGCCTGGGAAGATATTTCTTCTGACGCCCATCCTGAGATGGAGGTTCTTTCTACCCTCTAATCAGAGGGACAGAGGGTACTGATGAGCTATGAGTAACAAGAGTGTCTGAATGTTGAAAGGTGAGATTTCTCAATGATGTGTTTACTAAAGACATGGTAGAGAAGTTGTTTTTTTAAAAGTTCAAAATGAGTGCAGTCAGAGAATCCAAAGAAATACCAAATGAGTGCATCCTGGTAAAAATGCAGGTGCCTCTTTTGTCTCCAAATTTTTACATTCTTTTGAGGGTCCCAAAATCCTGCAGTAGAGAGAAGGAAGACTATAACTAACTTAAAGCCAATTTAACATTCTAAAGTCAAATATATTATCTAAAGGACCTAAGTCTGAAGAACAAAGGCACCTTTACAAATATATTGAAAATGTTGATACGTTTCACCAGTCCCATATCAGTGACTAAGGCTCACATACTAACTGGCTACAATGCAGGTGAGATTTGGTTTTTTATGAAATACTTTTAGGAAAGATTGGTGTAAACTTAACCAAGACTCATTATTTTGTTATTTGTTAGTTATTAGTTCACTGTATGAACTAATGTTTGGTCTTTAGTTTGGTCTATAGTTCTAAAATAGAGAACTGAATCAAATTTATAAGAATACAAGTCATTCTCCAACTGATAAAATGGTCAAAGGATATGAATAGGCAATTTTCAGAGGAAGAAATTAGCGCTATCATCACTCTTTGTAGATGATATTATGATATACTTAGAGAATCCTAGATAATCAAATAATGTTTGGTCATAATCTAATGTTTGATAAACCCAAAGGCTTCAGCTCCTGGAATAAAAACTCACAAGTTGACAAACTTTTAAACTATTTAACAAAAACTGGAAAATAATACGGCAGAAACTAGACATAGACCAACATCTTACACCATACACCAAGATAAAAGCAAAATGGGTGCACAATTCAGATATAAAGGCAGACAGTAAAAGCAAATTAGAAAAGCAAGGAATAATTTACCCTTCAGACTTCTGGAGAGAAGAGAAGAATTTATAACCAACAAGAGATAGAGAACATTACAAAATGCAAAATGGATTATTTTGATTACAGTAAATTGAAAAGTTTTTGCACAAAGGCAAGAAACCAAAATTAGAAGAGAAACAAAAAATTGGGGAAAAAATTTTATAGGTAGCATCTCTGAAAAAGGCATCATTTCTAAAATAGAGAACTGAATCAAATTTATAAGAATACAAGTCATTCTCCAACTGATAAATGGTCAAAGGATATGAATAGGCAATTTTCAGAGGAAGAAATTAGCGCTATCATCACTCTTTGTAGATGATATTATGATATACTTAGAGAATCCTAGATAATCAAATAAAAACTACTTGAGACAATAAATAAATTTGGCAAAGTTGCAGGATATAAAATAAACCCATACAAATCCTTGGCATTCCTATATGTTCCTTTTTTTTTTTTAAGTAATTGGGGTTAAGTAACTTGCTCAGCATTACACGGCCAGTCATTTTTATGTTTGGGTGCTCATTTTCTGAAGCCAGAACCGATTCTGGGTCATCCTGACTACAGGGCTGGCGATCTTACTCACTGCACCACCTAGCCGCCCTGGCATTCCTATATATTTCTAAAGAATTCCAACAGCAAGAGATAGAAAGAGAAATCCCATTTAAAGTTACTGTAGACATTATAAAATATTTGGAAATCTACCTGCCAAAACAAACCCAAGACCTATATGAACACAACTACAAAACAGTTTTCATACAAATAAAGTCAGATCTAATTGGAAAAACATCAATTGCTCATGGCTGGGTCGAGCTAATATAATAAAAATGACAATTTTACCTAAATTAAATTACATATTTAGTGCCATGCCAATCAATCTACCAAAAAATTACTTTATAGAGCTAGAAAAAATAGTAACAAAATTCATTTGGAAGAACAAAAGGTCCAGAATATCAAGAGAATTAATGAAAAGAAATTCTAGGGAAGGTAGCCTAGCCATACCAGATTATAATCTGTATTATAAAGCAGCAGTTATCAAAACTACTTTGTACTGGCTGAAGAATAGAGAGTAGTGGACCAATAGAATAGATTGGGTACATGAGACTCAGCAGCCAATGACTATAGTAATCTACTGTTTGATAAACCCAAAGAACCCAGTTTTGGGAATAAGAATGCAATATTCAACAAAAACTGCTGGGAAAACTGGAACATAGTATGACAGAAATTGAGCATAGACCAATATTTAACACCATACACCAAAATAAAGTTGAAATGGGTGCAAGATCTAGGTATAAAAGCTGATACTCTAAGCAATCTGGGAGAGCAAGGGATAGTTCACCTGTCAGATCTATGGAGGGGGAAAGACTTCATGACAAAACAAGAGTTAGAGAGCATCATAAAATGCAAAATGGGTAATTTTGATTGCATTAAATTGAAAAGCTTCTATATAAATAAAGCCATTGTTATCAAGATTAAGAGGGAAGTGGAAAAGAATTTTTACAACCAATGTCTCTGAGAAAGGCCTCGTTTCTAAAATATACAAAGAATTGAGTCACATCTATAAGAATACAAGCCACTTGGGGCGGCTAGGTGGCGCAGTGAATAGAGCGCCGGCCCTGGAATCAGAAGGACCTGAGTTCGGGGCCGGCCTCCACACCTAATCCACACAAACAAAAACCTAGCCGTGTAACCTTGGGCAAGTTACTTAACCCCAATTGCCCTAAAGGGGCGGCTAGGTGGCGCAGTGAGTAAGAGCGCCGGCCTTGGAGTTTGGATGACCCGAGATCAGATCTGGCCTCAGAAAATGAGCACCCACGCATAAATCAAATGACTAGCCGTGTAACCTTGAGCAAGTTACTTAACCCCAATTGCTTAAAAAAAAAAAAAAAGAATACAAGCCACTTCCCAACTGATAAATGGTCAAAGGATAGGAACAGGCAATTCTCAGAAGATGAATTAAAGATATCTATAAGCATATGAAAAAATGCTCTAAATCACTATTGATTAGAGAAATGCAAATCAAAACAACTCTGAGATACCACATCTCACCAGTCAGATTGCCTAAGATAACAAAACAGGAAAAGGACAAATGCTGGAGAGGATGTGCAAAAATTGGTACACTAATACATTGTTGGTGGAGTTGTGAACTGATTCAACCATTCTGGAGAGCAATCTGGAACTATGCCCAGAGGGCTATAAATAAGTGCATACCCTTTGACCCAGCAATACCACTTCTAGGATTGTATCGAAAAGAGATCATAGAAGTGGGAGGAAGACCCATATGTACAAAAATATTTATAACAGCTCTTTTTTTATGGTGGCAAAGAATTGGAAAATTAAGGGAATGCCTATCAATTGGAGAATGGCTAAACAAGTTGTGACATATGAATGTAATGGGATACTATTGTGCTATAAGAAATGAGGAGCAGATAGACTTCATATCTACCTGGAGAGGCTTATATGAACTGATGCTGAGTGAGAAGAGCAGAACCAGGAAAAATCCGTACATAATTACAGACACATAAGACAACTCCAAAAGATTCATGATGGAGAGAGATGTCTACATTCAGAAAAAGAACTAGAAAGAACAGAGTTTGAATGCAGATTGAAGCAAACTACCTGCTCTATTTGTTTTTCTTGTTTGGTTTTGTTGCCTCTTTCTCATTGTTCATTCCATCCCTTACAATTCTTTATAACCTGAGTAATGTCGAATGTGAAAGTATTTGCAGATTCTATACTTGATTGCATGCCACCATGGCGGGGGCAGCAGGGGGCGAGGGGAGGAGAAAATTTGAAACTCAAGGGATTGTGGAACTGAATCTTATAAACTAAAAGTAAACAAAGAAATTAATAAAGACCAAGAAAAAAGAAAAAACAAATGAAAAAAGAAATTAGAGCTATCCATAGTCATATGAAAAAATGTTCTAAATCAGAGTTGATTGGCGAAATTCACATCAAAACAACCCATAAGTACCACATTACACCTATCAGATTGGCTAACATGACAAAAGAGGAAAATTATAAATGCTATAGATGATGTGGGAAAATTGGAACACATTCATTGTTGGTGGAATCCAACTGATCCAACCATTCAGGAGAACAATTTAGAATTATGCCCAAAGGGATATAAAAATGTGTATACTCTTTGACTCAGCAATACAACTTCTAATGCTATATCCCAAAGAGATCATAAAAATGGGAAATGGACCCATATGTACAAAAATATTTATAGCAGCTCTTTTTATGGTGGCCAAGAACTGGAAATTGAGAGGATGCCCACCAATTGGGGAATGGCTAAACAAGTTGTGGTATACAAATGAAATGAAATACTATTGTGTTATAAAAAATGATGAGCAAGGAGACCTCAGAAAAACCTGGACTTATATGAACTGATGCTAAGTGAGATGAGCAGAACCAGAAGAACATTGTACACACTAACAGCCACATCGTTCAATGACTGACTTTGATAGACTTAGCTCTTCTCACGAATGCAAGGATCAAAGACAACTCCAAAAGACTCATGAGGGAAAATGATATCCACATCCAGAAAAAGAACTATGGAGTCTGATTATAGATGGAAGCATACTACTTACTCCTTTCTGTTGTTGTTTTGTTTTGTTTCTTCTTTCACATGGTTTCTCTCATTTACAACACGACTAATGTGAAAATGTTTAATATGAATATATAGAGTCTATATCAGATTGCACTCCATCTTGGAGAAGGGGGAGGGGAGCAAACTTAAAACTCAAAATCTTGTAGAAGTGAATGTCGAAAACTAAAAGCAAATATATTAATATATTAATTTTTTTAAAAGAGCTATTAAGGTAAACTACAAATTGGGAAGGAAACTCTGAAATTCCAGAAACATGACATGTCAAAATTCCTAGAAAAGGCAATGGGGGAAATGAATGTCAGTGTACTTGATTTCAAATGAATATTATAAAAATCTAACTGACCGACAGCTTTCACATCTCAGCTGCCAAAGTGTAACCACTGTGAAATTTCATTTACAAATGCTCACTTGAATAATGTTAAGAATAAACCAATTCTCAACACCAGGTAATTAAGAAGAGTGCCCTGAATATGAACTATGAGCTATCAGAACACATTACACAATCAGTACTTTGAGCCCATGGCACAGAGGAGCACAGGTTTCAGCTGAGCTTCTCCTTTTAAAGATAAAGCTTTAAGGGGATCATAGTGGATAAGATATTTGTGTGTATTATTTGACATTATGAACCCTTCATTTTTTCTCTAATCAAGTAACTGCCCCCAAATTTTGATTATGACTAAATCTGTTGTATTAAGTCTGAAGCTGATTAATGATGTACTATACCCTGCTAAGTAGAATTAAATTAGTGTGTAATTGATTAGTGTGTAATTGAAGCAGTTGTAGATTTACCAACTCTAATTAGGATGGCTTATTACAGATAATTTACACTATAATATAAAACAGAAAATAGAAGCAAGAGGTTCATCAAAAGCTTAAGTTAAGACTAGGTCGACAATCGTATAGATTAGAAAGGGCTACATTCTAACGTCTGGCCAAATAATTAAAGAGCAAATTGTATCAGGCCAAGTTGTTTAATAAGGGCAAACCAATGATTAACCTTTTAGCCTAGATTTTGAAGCAATTAAGACTATTTATGGCAATTTGCTAGAATAAGCTATATACTTGTGTGGGTAAGTCTACAGAATGAAACAATACCATATTCCTTTCGCTTTGTCCAATTATAATACTGAATTACATTAAAATGAGCGCAAATCAACACTTAACATGCAGCAACAACTCATTTTTAAGGCTCTAAATGTAGAGGAAAATTACCTTGAAATAAATATAATTTATTGCAGTACAAAATGAAATAATATATTAACAAAGAGGGGAAAGAAGGAGAAAGAACCTACGAGCCACAAAACACTGTAGCAGTGTCTGCAGTTTTCTCAGTACTCCTGTGGGTGGTAACTACAGCCCAGAACATTCAACACACGAATTGCTTGCTCCCATGAGTATAACACCATAGTAATTAGGTTCATTATCTTGCATGCTAATGACACAAAGATAATAAGCTTGCAGTGAATAATTCATACACTGCCAGGTCTCACTGTGATGCTCATTGCTAACAGTTTATTTACAGTACAAGTTACACTGCATTTTTTCTACAGTTTAAATTTACTACATAAATAAACAGGAACTATTTAGGTTAGAAGTCTAATTTAATATCTGTAAATGGTAATAATGTTAACCAGATATGTCCCTGCATATTGATAGTATAATTTTCATATTGAAATAATTAATTGGAGAAGATAAGTTTGCCCAAATCACAGTTCTATTTTACAGGGGCAAAGTCTTCTATAAAAGTTATAATTACTTTAAATTTATTTCTCAAAATAAATTCATTATGCAAAATTGAAGTGAAAAAACCACAAATTACATTATCAGCCATTGCATTTTTCTAAATAAAATTTTAAAAATCAGCATTATTCTTTAAGAAAAAAAACAGAGGTATCAACTTGGAACATCTGAACATTCAAATACAACTGACTGATTTACCCATGGTCTTTAGGATGAAGATATTTATGGAACAAATATCCAAACTTCACTTATGGGTAGCCATGAGGCCACATGTGGTCACCCCTGCTCCAGACCTATCCACTGGCTGTCCCCATGCTTGGGTCACTTTCCCTCCTGCTCTTAGAATCTCTGGCTTCCTTCAAAGCTTAGGAAAAGATTCCTGTCTCTCTCTCTCTCACTCTCCCAAACTGGGGGTACCCCTCCACTCAAATCTCCTTAAATTTGCTTTACACATATTTTGTATTAATTTCAATGTTTACCTGGTTTTCCACAATGAAATAGAAGTTCTTCTAGGACAGGTATGATTTTGTTGTCTTTGTATATACCCAGTCTTAGCACAGTTCCTGGCACATAGTAGGCATTCATTAGGTGCTCTTTGATTAATCGACTTATCTAACAAATTATAGTTCAAATCAAATGACTTGTAAAGTTGTGGTTGTCTTCAATTTTCACCTACTCTCATACTGCTTTCATGATGCTGTTTCTGGATTTAGATTAACAAATTTGAGACGAATTAATTTCAAACCTTTTAAAAATGATTGTTTCTAGTGAAAAGCTGCCATAATTCATCTCACAACTTATATGTATTACTGCAATTTTTGTGTCAACATGCACCTGAATTACCATGATCTCAATATCTCTAAATCAGTCATGTAAAAATCTTCTATTACTCTTTTTTTGTTTCTACAATGATGCCTTTGAAAACCATTTTATCTCCAAGAAAAGATTGTTTTAATATGCAGGTGCATTCCAAATGACATGCATCTGGTAGTCATAAGGGAAATGAATGAATATTGTTTCTCTTTACATACAAATTGTTGGTATTGTTAAAGTGAAGAGTATTCCATGAAATTTTAAAATAAGCATTAAGCTATGAAGACAGTTTTTTAATCCAGGTGTTCCCTTCTAATGTCAAGGGTCCAAATAAGGATAATATATAATCTATAAAATATCACCAACAAAGTTATAAATTAGGCAATTTTTTAAAAAAATCTATAACTGACCAAAACAAAAACTAAAGCATTAGATGTGTCAGTATATTTAAGCATATCATCCAAACTATTTACTATCTGATAGAGAAATAGTGAAAATCCACAGGTTAAGGGCCCAGGAAACTCTGCAGCTGCAGGAATGTTTCTTAATTCAATGTGGAATTTACTTCCTTTTTTGCAGCTGTGGAATTCCACAATTTGGTGTTTCATCAATGTCCCCTTCCCAAGAGTAGAGTTTGGGATTCAGCTCAGGCCTCAGATTAATCATCTGGCAAAATAAGCTCTTGGAAATAAAAAACAGTAACTCACTAAGGCATCTTATCTCCCTCACTAGGGGGTTATGAAGATGAATTAGGTAATGTTTGTTAAGTCCTTTGAAGAGGAAAAACACTAGTGTTCAAGCATTATAATTTATCATCATCATCCTCAAAGAGAACCTCAAATTTCAAATTAGACATCAATTCTTCCTTGGCTTGCTAAAAATATAGCAAGGAGAAAAATTATTTAAGCCACCTATCTTTTCTTTATCCCACTTGTTATCCAGAGACAGGAAGTAATGGACCATATGTCCCAAATCAATGGCACTACAGGGATGAAAGCTACCTCACTTCATAAAATGGAAAAGTAAATAATTACAACCTGAACTGTGTGAGAGAAATAAATGGTTTGCTGAATTCTTTCCAGCAATGACAGACACAAAACTTCAATTTCAAAGAACATTTATGATGGCCCTGCTTTGTGAAGGGAAGATCAAAGAATAAGTGCAATACCGGCCCTGCCCTCATGGAGTTTGCAGCCTGGCAATAGGACAGGACACGTGGGCAAATCAATCAAGAAACACTTTTTAAACACCTGGATGGTATGAACACTCTGCTAAGAGATAAGAAAGGAAAGGTAAAAGTGAAAGTCCTCACCCTTAAGAAATTTCCATTCCAACATGTCTACCTATGTTATACACACCGGTGTAAGTAAGATACAAACAAAGCAAGCACAAGGTAACCTTAGAGTGGAAGATTCATCATTACATATACAAATGATTTACACAAAAAATTATCACCCAGACATAAAAATAAGCCACAAGAAATCGAGAACAATGTTTTTAATAGAAGTTGACACTCTAAATACTCATTTTTTCCAAATGACATTAAACTGAAAAGATTTCAAAATATAAAGACCTAAGAAAATATCAAAGCAATGTGAGGAAACCAAGTATATAAGATTATCCCTGCTGACCTACCTGCAACTAGAGGTGGCCTGATGGTGCGTTCTGAGCCCAAAGAAGATGGACTTCAATTCCAATATTCTAATTCCATTACAATAGTCATTGTATCCACCTGTGCAACAGTGTCAAGAACTATAAGCATCAAAATACAAGATAGCCACTTCTCAGGGGACCTTTTCTACCTGAATTCCAACAAACAAGGTAAGAATGATAATAAAAATAACAAACTGACATTCAGCACTTTAGGATTTGCTTTAATCCTCTTGTGAGGGAAGCATTACAGGTATTTACAAGTATGTTTGATGATAAACTATTGTAGGAGGATTAAGTGACTTGAACTTGGCTATAACAAAGCCAATAAATGTCAGAGCCAGAATTTGAATACAAGTCTGTCTGATACAAAGTCCAGAACTTTATCCAGTATGCAACACTGTCAATGTAATGAAATAATCCAAGAAACCTGCAGAAGAGAAATAAAAAATGAGGTACTATGTGAATGGATAAATTACTGCTTTCTAAGGGGAACATAGTAAGCTTCATAAATGAGGTAGCATTGAACCAGACTATAAAAGAAAGGTAGGATTTCAAAAAGTAGATATGGCATTGGGGTGGGAAGAATACTTTAAAAAAGACAAAAAACCTGCCAAGTGTAATGGAAATGCAAATTTAAAGATCTTCCCTGCCCCTAGCTTAAGTGCACCTGGAGCCTGTGGTGGCAGGCTTGTTTTTCAGGAAAGCCCATACCTTGATACTTTGTGATTGGGCAGTGGGTCCAGAAGGTTGTTACATTCTCTGAGCCAGGAGAAGACTATATAAACCCTGATGAGAGGCTTTGCTTTGGGGCTCACTTTGAGAAGTGTTGTGTGATTTGACCAGATGAGACTCTGGGAAGCCGTTGTTGAGAGCCCCCCGGCTTTGAAAACCCAGATGTTGATGCTTCCCTCTCTGGTAACTGTGATTTGGTACTGATGTAATGGGTGGACAGTTTGGAAGCCTGTCTGTTTGATCTGTAAGTTCTGTAACTCTGAAGTTTGGGGTGCTGACCTTCTCCCCCTGAACTAGGTAATGTATGTTTGTTTGATTAAAGTAAGCTTGTTAAACCATTTTGAGTTGCTTTCCTTTTGAAAAGCAGATCTAAGAACCTGTGTTGGCAGTCACCCTGGGGATATTGGGGTGCTTGCTGCTACACCAAGCCATTGAGAACTACTCAAGTATTAAAGTATAAACAGGAATGTAGGTGTATGGATCAGTAAAAATTTGCCACAGGCCAACAGTAAACATATAACTACTGACTGTGATCCTTCATTTCCTATTTATGCCTATGGGGGGTAAAATGGGGGTGAGGGGCAGGTAGGGGGAAGGACAGGTGAGGTAAAGGAAATAATAAAGACATTCATTTAATTAGCTTCATTAGCCAAATAGGCTATATAGACTTTGCCCATGTAAAGAAAGACTTTATTAATGAAAAGAAGATACACCTTTCCAAAGGGTACCATCTCACTAAATTATCCTGAAGCCTGAAGGCAATTTATGTCCCCTAGGAAGGTTTCAGCTTTAAGGTAAGAGATTAAGAAGCAATCCAAAAAAGAGCCTTCTATTCCATTTTAAGAGACCACGTGGATTTGTTAAAGCATAGATTGCTAACAGAAGACTAAAGCACAAGATGTTTACACACCTAAGTGTATTTCCTTAAAATACTGTCTTGCATTAAGTATTTTTAAAAATCAGACATTAACAACATTTAGCTGATAGAACAGCAGAGATGTGGTAGAAAGAATTGTTGGACAAGTATGAACTAGATTAGCTATGGTCTGAGGGCTCTTCTAACTCAAATGCATCTATTTATGCATAAAAGAACTTTTATTGTTTACAAAATAGAAAACCTGAATAAAGAAAATCAACTGTTTAATTCTTTCAGCTCTTTGGTTGAAAAAAGCATAACCAAGACCTAACTACTACCATGCTGTTAGCATGTGATAACAATGTATCCTAACTAGAAGCTGTTAAACTCTATGATGTTTTTTGCCTAGGGCAAAAAAACCCTAAAACCCATTAAGTACTTACCTTGAAAACCTAATCTATTAAATGAGAGAAAATATTACAAACACAACCATTCACAAGCATGGCAAAAAATAACTGAAAGGAAGGAATTTATTAAGATGTTATTCATAAGCTGGTAAATGTTATATAATGAAAAGTTTTCTTTGTCAAGTTTTGTTAGTCAATGATTATGTAAAAAGATCTAATCCTAATGTTAGGTCATGTGCTCCATTATAAACATTTGGCTAAAATTAAGAAAAATGCTCCATAGCAAAACTAAAATTCCGGGAAGTCCATCCTGTGCCTCAGCAAACTTTCTGATCTCAATGTGACTTTGAATCAAGACAGACCCCTAAACAGTCAAAAGAATAATTTCAGTCAGTCAATAAACCTTTAAGTGTGAAGGGCTGGGATACAAAAACAGAAAACAATCTCTGCTCTCAGGCTAACAGATCAAGGAAAGGTAACATGAAAATAATTATGTACAAAACATTTGGTTAGATATACTGGAACAAACAAAGGGCACCACAATAAATGAGGACTGGGAAAGACTTCCTGTAGAAGGTGAGACTTCAGCTGAGTTGAAAGGAACAAGAGAATCCAGGAGGTAGAGAGGAGAAGGAAAGCATTCCAAATGTGAAAGACATCCAGTGAACATGCCTAGTCAAGAGCTCTCAGAGGGTCTTTCTTGTTGAAGGAGCAGTGGGGAGTTCAGTGTCATTGGCCTGCAGAGTACATAGGTGTAAGTAAGGTGTAAGGGCAGAGAGAGAAAAGCAGGGAACATCTGAGTCATGAAGGACTTTGAATGGCCAACAGAAGATTTTATATTTGATCCTGGAGGCAACAAAGAGCCAGTGGAATGTATTGACCTGATCAGATTTGCACTTTGGCACCTTGGTAACAAGTGGAGGGTGGACTGTAATTGAAAAAGTCTAGTTGCGAAACATTTTGTGAAGTTATTCTATAGCCACTATTATGTTCTATTATTTGGTTCAAAATATTCAATTTTATTGTGCTTTTTATACAGAAGTAAAAGCAACTAGGGAAAAAGCTAATTTGGTCAAAACTCATTAGTGTCTTCTAGAAATAACCATGGGAAATGTTATTCCCAATCACATTTGGTATTTTGCCATCCACCCTATCACTAAAGTACATCCATAACACTTCTGCTAGCAAGGGAAGGAAGGCATATGACAACTGCCTGTATATAGGAATCAGGAAGGGAAAACTCTTCCAATGTCTTACTGGTTTATGGAAATAACCCTAGATGCTCAGACTAAGGTATACCTGTTGTCTAAAGGTCATCTTAAGTCTGGAGAGGCTCATTAGCAAGTTGGCTGAATGTGATTATTTTGGGCTCCAATAAACAGTCTTTAAGAATTTCTAAGTCGAGGGGGCGGCTAGGTGGCGCAGTAAGTAGAGCGTCAGCCCTGGAGTCAGAAGGACCTGAGTTCAGATCCGGCCTCAGACACTTAACACACACCCAAACGAAAAAAAACCTAGCCCTGTGACCTTGGGCAAGTTACTTAACCCCAATTGCCCTCCAAAAAATCGCAAAAAAAAAAAAAGAATTTCTAAGTCGGGGTGGCTAGGTGGCGCAGTGAGTAGAGAGTTGGCCCTGGAGTCAGAAGGACCTGAGTTTGGATCCGGCCTCAGAGACTTATGGCACACATAAAAAAACAAAAACCTAGCCATGTGACCTTGGGCAAGTTACTTAAACCCAACTGCCCTTAAAAAAGCAAAAAAAAGAATTGCTAAGTCATTGAGGGGTTATAGTGTGAATAATGAGAAACAGTATGAAAACTATAGAAATGAGAACTCTTTCATATTAAAGGCAGGTGCCACAAGACTGCATACTAAGCATAAAAGGCAGGAGAAGAAACTTCCTCAAGCAAAACAAAAGTTAAATTAAAACACATCAAGTTCTAACAAATACAAAAATTTTAATTTAAGAATTTAGACAAAAAAGTAAAAATGTTTGAAGAGTGTTGTGACTCCAGTTAATACCTAGTGCAAGGACTTAAGTGCTCAAGATAATGCCATTTCAAATTTTCTACACTGTCTTATGGTTTAAAAAATCGGTTTTTTCACAACAACCTTAAAAAGTTAAAAGGGGGAGTGGAGGAGGGGTGAGACCTGGGATCTTATTAGCATAGAGAAATTCCACAAAGGCAATTCCTTCAACCAGAAGAGAAGAGCAATTGCTCTACAAATTAAAATTCAATTGACTGAAATACTGAGAATATAAGTGATTCGACCAAGTTGATGTTAACTAGTTGCACATGAGAGGAAGGACTTAAACCCAGAGTTTTCTGGGCCCCTGAATCCAAAGCACAATCTCTATAACAACACCTTACCCTTCTTTAAGGAAGTATAAGATTACCACCATTTTACAGAAGAAAAAAATTGAGGCTCAGAGAGATTTTGACTTGTCCAATTTATTAACAGAATTCATACGTGTTACCATAGGAACTTAACCTCAACTTTTTGAATCCAACTCTAATGATCTTTGCACTCAGCCATGGAAGCTATAGTTCTTCCTCCACATGCAGAGAGGAAGGCTCACAGCACACTAGATGTTATACAAGATGAGAAACTGTGGAGAGGCAGTAATTTGTACCCTGACAAAAAGAAAAGAAGAATAAAGATTAATGACCAATCCAATAATGAAAATTTTGATGGTCAAATACTCCAAAATGAGTAATTTCTTCATGCTTGAAAACATGAAATTAGAGGATATTTTAAACTTGACTTTAAATCTGATAAAAGAAAAAATATTATCCATGTTTCCCAAATGCAAATGGATAGATTACAGGATTTGGAGTCACAAACAGCTAAGCAGGAATCTTCCTTTAGACACCTAGCATTATCTGGGTAACCCCAGGAAAGTCAAAACCTCTGAGGGAGGGAGGGAAGGAAAGAAAGGAAGGGAGAAAGGGAGGAAGGGAGAGAAGGAAGCAAGGAAACAGGGAAAGGATTGTGTGGAATTTTAATAATCAATTCTATTTAGCAGTTAAATAAAATGACTTGAAGAGATTACAGTATAAGAACTGATCAACCTTATGGCAATCATCTCCTGATCAAAGAAAAATAAATACATAATATATGCTTGCTTGCATTAGGTTTAGTGTACATCAATTTAATTCATATATCAATAATAAAAACCTGGAGAGTTAACTCTCTAAAAAAGCGCACCACAACAACGAGTCTACTTTAAATGTTTTGCTAATCTTTTGAGCTAAATACTCTTTTGAAAGATCTATATGAAATTATTTTTGCATGGTCTTTATTAAATATGAATATTTTACCCACAATTTTCTTTAGAATTCATTCTAAGCAGTTAACAATTCACTTCATTTATTAAGTCCCAACTGTATGCCAGGCATGACACACATCTAGACCTCACAAAGCTTATCATTGACATGGATAATTGTATATAAAATATGAAGAGAGTAAATACAAAGTAATTTTGGAAAGTGGGCCCCCATAACAACAGGAAGAATAAGGAAAGACCCTAGGTATTTGAACTTCACTTGGAATAATACTGACTGAATCCTCCTCAAAAACAAACAAAATATCAAGGACTAACAACAATCTAAAAATTATAACTGAAAAACAGTCCCCCTCATCCTCAAAAATAAAAAATATTTGAGGTCTGCTTTAGTAACAATTATAAAAAGTGAAAATAAGAAATAAATTCTATAAACATACTATGATTAACACAATTCCTTCACTCTACTTATAAATCCTTTGTGTGTGTATATAGTTTCCTTAGAAATCATTTGTTATAGACAAGCTCTAAATAAATCATCCCTCTATAAGTAAGAGAAACTAGTTCCATTCTTGAATTATGAAATTTATATAAATTTTCTGGCACTTTAAATCAATGTAACAAATGGGCCAATTTCAAATCAATTTGATGCATGTAATTTACGATAAGCATGTCTTTCCATAGCAAACAAATGAGCTTTTCACTGACCTCACCATGATTATACCAAGAATTTAAATAAGTTTAGAACATGGTGGTTTAAAGTAAAAAAACTGAAATCTTAAGAAGAAACAGAAAAGGCAAGGGTCAAAATGTTATACTTTACCACAGATATCTAAATAAACCACTAATGTTTCTAGCAACATGAAAGTATGCCACTTTTCTATTGCTTAAGATTTTTATGACATTTTGACAACTATATTTTCTTAAAGATTTATCATTTTTACTGACTCATCTCATAATTAATAATAAAAATAGAAAACAATTCACCAAAATTTCAAGTTTTCCAATCTTTTTTTAGAAACAGATTTCCTACATACAAGATACAAACCTAAAAAATCCTTTAAAGTTTAATCTTAAAGTGCTATGTGATAATTTAAATGATGGCAAAAGGAAACATTTCTCATAACTACCAGACCTATGCTATCAAAAAGACATTACTCTTGATCAGCAGTGAAGTACCAGAACACCGAGCAATCTGAAAGAAAATAAAGTCAATAAAGTGTGTAGGAAGGGGAGGAGGAGTATATCCTGGCTTCTTGTTTTTCTCACCCCATTCCTCTATATATATCAAACATAACTCAGGTGAGGACAGCTGGAGAGCAAAGGAAAATTGCAATGTGGTACGATTAAATCGGAAACAGCCTGGTTCCTCCTCAATGAGGGATTTCATTCCACTTCACTCCTTTATTGGGGAAGAAAGTAAAGAAAGAAAGAGATGTGAACTGTATATAAGAATTGAAGTTAAAAACTGCACTATAACAGACAATCCTTCAGTAATAATGAATTTAAAATTTCCATTACAAGTAGTAAAAATTACCAAACACATAGATCAGTCAAATAAATTATATTACAGAATTTACAGTTAACAAAAATTTCCTCAGAGGCTTCATTAAATAGTCATTAAAATATAACAAATTCAAATAGTATTGACTCCTAACCTCAGTGAAACTGATCATAAGATATGCAGTTGTAATGGACTAGTCAGTCAACAAGCATTTATAAATCACTTACTATGTGCTAGGACCCATGCTAACTGCTGGGAACAATAAGAAAGGCAAAAAACAGTTCCTAGCCACAAGGAGCATATGTTCTGGGTGGGGAAGGGTCTGCAATATGGAAATAATTATAAAAGGCATGGTACAGACAACTGAGATGAAAGAAATCTGAACAGAGAAAAAACTGAGGAGAGCTGGTGGACAGGACTAAGCAAGGCCTTCTGCAGAAGGTGGTATCTGAGTAGATAATAACCATAGGGGGGAAAAATTACATGATAAGCAATTATTAACTACCTATTACATGCTAGGCACTGTACTAGTAACTGGCAATATGAATACAAAAAAAAAAAAAACAACAAACAAACAAACAATCCCTACCTCCAAGAGCTCCATCCTATTAAGGGAGACTAGTACTAAAGTCTATAGAGAAGAAACAGAAATGCAAAATGTGTTAAATACAACAATTAGGGTGATGAAGCCTGGCTTCATGTATTAACGGAATGATTGAGGAAAGAGAGGAATTCCATAAGACATAAGTAAAGAAGTGCATTTGAAGCAATGGAGATGTCAAGTACAAAGGTGTGGAGTACTGTGTAGGGAAAGGGTGAAGCCCAAGATGACTAGAACATAGAGTGTGGAAGGGGAATAATTCACAATGATGCTAAAAATGACTGATGTTAGAGGCTTTAAAAGTTAAACAGGAAGTCCTGCAAAGGAACAAAGGGAATTCATTTGTCACAACCAAAGCTGGTCATTATGATTACAAAATATGCAGGTTTTTCTTCTTTTTTTTTTGTTCTTTCAATTTACACTGTTATCATCGCACACAAAATTTTCCTGGCAAAATCATTCATTTGTTCTACACTAGACTATAAGCTCCTTAAGAGAAAGGATAGCTTTGTTTCTATCTTTGTATAGAAAATGCCTAACACTTGTTAGATACATTATTATTATATACATATCCTTATTATATATATTATTATATATATAATATAACATTATATTTTATATATATTATTATATACATATCCTTATTAAATTGAATTAAGACACAATCTATTTAGAATCATTAGTTTGGGCTTGAAAGACACGTCAGACTTTTCTAGAACAACCTCTTGTATATAATCAAGAAAGTAAGGAATATAGAGATAGGGAGTCAAGATGGCGGAGTAGAAACAGCTCTGGCTGTAACTCAAAATCTGGCAGATATGAATGATGTAAACCACAAGTTAAAGCATTTGAAAAAAAAAAGAAAGTAAGCAATAAAAAACTGAATGATTTGTCTAAGGTCACACACCTTGTGACCCATGAGGAAGAAAATGGAGCTCACTGGAGCACGGATCAGTGCTTTTAAAAAATGTCAATTTTTATGTGTGTGTGTATTTTTTTTTATTATCTAGATGCCTCCCATATTTCTCCTCTCCTCCTTCAAAGACACAGCAAAACAAATCAACACATTTGACAATATATGTAGTACTCCACACCATGGATCCCCCTACCTCTCCAAGGAAATGATGGAGGACTAATCTCATATCTATTCTTTAGGATTAAGCTTGTTCTTTGTAATTTTGCATCAATTTTGTGGTTGCTGTTCTGTCCATTTACACTGTTGTAATCATTAAGTATATTGTTTCCTTAACGGCTTACTTTCACATTTCAGCAATTCATCAAGCTCCTCCACATTCATTTTATTTGTTTCTTATAGAACACTAATATTCCATTACATTCATGCAAACACAATTCATTGAGCTATTTCCTCCAATCAATAGCATCCATTTTATTTCCACTTCTTTGCTACTAGAAAAAGTATGGCTTATAAATACTTTGGTGTATACGGAGTAGTTCTTTTATATCATTGGGCTCCTCTGGGTATATACATCACAATGGAATCTCTGGGTTCAAAGGATATGGTTATTTTACCCACTTTATATGTCTAGTTACAAATTTCTTTCCAGAACAGAGGTATGAATTCAGAGCTTGACCAACAGTACATTAATATACCTGTCTTTCCACAAACCCTTAACATTAATTATTTCCATCTTCTGTCATCTTTGCCAAATTGCTGGATGAAGGAAAATTTTTCAAGGTTGTTTTTATTTGCATTTCTCTTTTCATGTTTTATATGGTTATTAATAGTTTGCAATTCTTCAGAAAACTATTTATAGCCTTTGGCCTTTTACTTACTGGGAAATGTTTTGTTCCCCCCATATATGTTTCTATTACTTACCCGTGTATCTTTTATTTTTTGAAGGGGGCAAGGCAATTCAGGGTTAAGTGACTTGCCCAAGGTCACACAGCTACTAAGTGTTAAGTGTCTAAGGCTGCATTTAAACTCAGGTCCTCCTGACTCCAGGGCCAGTGTTCTATTCACTGAGCCACGCAGCTGCCCCTAGTTGTCTGTATATCTTAAACACCAAATCCTTAGCTAAAAAATTTTGTACAAAGAGTTTTCTCTTCTCTTTCTGGAATATATCCCTTACTTATTGAATACAAACTTTATTATAATTTATCTAGCGCTTCTTAAACTCTGGGACATGACCCTATAGTTTAAAAAGCACTGAAGGGGTAATAAGTAGAAAAAGTTTAAGAAGCCCTGATTTATTCCCCTAAAATTTTCAGTACTTTAAACTTCCAAGCAAGGAAGAATCTAACCCAAAGCCCTTTCAAACCAAATATTGAAAGAATTAAGAATTACTTCAATGTCACTTCTTTTTTTTTCATTTAATAGGTTTATTTACAAAGACACATACTATGGTAAATAGTTTGCTTACTCCATTCTTCAAAACTGCTTTTGTAAGTGGTTGCTGTTCTTCAAATCTGATTCCTATATAGGTGAATTTTATTTCTTAAGCAGCTGATGTCTTAGAATGAGGAAAGGTGCAGCAAATCCAGATCCAAAAAATACAGACATCATTGCCAACAATCGCCATTTGTTTTCTACTGAAAACGGCAGGTTCTTCCCTGGCCCCTCCTCATAATGGCTCCTGCGAACCACGGAGGTGGAGAACCTTGAGCAGGCTCTGTCCCAACATGTCGCTGCCGAGGGCTCTTCAACGACTGCAGGAAAGACCGCAATGGAGGAGGAAGAAATGGCTCTTCATTGTCACTTCTATATCCAGTGATTGGTTTTTGCATGTTAAAGATAGTTACAGAACGTTTGAATTTGGTTTTCATTAACTTACCACATATTAATATCCTTTTGCTTAGAATTCCCTCACCATCAATTCGCCCCCTATAATTCTACTGATTCTTTTAAATTCTAAATCAAATTTCACCTTCTCTACAATACCTCCCATTAACTACATTGGTATTCATTGACCTCCTACCATACTTTATATGTACCATAAAAGATATAACCTACTTTTCAGTTTCATTGTTTTATGCTATATTAAACTTTTATCTTGACTACTCTATAAGCTACTATATAGTGTATATATGTGTATGTGTGTGTGTGTGTTACCATATAGTGACTATAAAATTTAAGCTCACGTACACTGTAAAACATGATAAGGGTTATGTTTTACAATTCTTTTAAATGCACCATACCACCTAACAGTGTTGAACACAAAGTTTATTTTTCATAAATATTTGTTGACTAATATCTTTAAATAAACTACTAAAAAATGCATTTCTCTAAAAATATCATGTTCAAACTTTCAGGATTTCACTATATAAATATTACATTGTCCTAGCTTATTAAAATATAATCACACAAACTTTCTTCAAAATTCTTTGTATTTGTAAACAAAACATTAAATCAATTGTAGCTCCTTACATTTAAATTTCTTTTACTTCAGGGACATGCCATAAACTTCAATCAGCATTTACACAGCACTTCAAGATTTGCAAACCTCTGTACAAACATCATCTCACACCTAATAACAACCCTGAAAGGAAGGTGCAATCATTATCCCTATTTTTATAGATGATGAAACTGAGGCAGACAAAGAGGTTAAGTGAGTTGCCTAGGATGACACTGCCAGTAACTGAATTTGAATTTAGGGCTTCCTTACTCTAGTTCTATTGCACCACCTTGCTACCTGTAATGATAGAATTTAGAGCTGGATGGGAACTCAGAGATCATTCTGTCCAATCTCCTCACTTCACAGTTGAGGCCACTAAAGGGCAGAAAGTTTTAGTGACTCAGCCAGGGTCACACAACCACTAACGAATGACACAGAATTCAAACACAGATTTCCCTGACTCCAAGTTCATTGTACTCTCAAATATACTACAAGGATTCTGCCTCTCATAGATGGGCTTTAGGAAGTTTTTCAGTCACAGCAATTTGTAACCTGGTAGTCAACTTTAGCTTTAACAAGGGGAGCCTTTAAATATCACATCTGAGTACACTGCTTGAGGACTTAACTAAAAGCCTTCTAACTTTGTAGGGCCTGGCAGAGTTTGTGTTTGGCTATGGCAGAAGAACATCGAGAACCAGGGTCACATCTATTCCACAGTGAAAAACAATGCAATGCAGGGACAGTACTTAAACTGTCATAGCACTTTAGCAAAGAATACAATTCCTAATTTCAAGATAAATCAGACCATGCTTCAGTCTCTGCCAAAAAGTTTCTTTGTTTGCCAGCTGCTTAAGAGTTTTCCTAATCTATAGGAGTTCCACATGAATACTTCACAAATCCCCAACCAGTCCTTCACTTACTGTGGACTTCACAACCCACTGCAAACTCTCAAGCAACTAGTAAACAAAAAAGCAAATACTCTTTGGCATAGACTAAAGCAAAACAGGAAGAAGAGCTCCTATCCTTACTGTATAGTGCAGACTTTCTGCTATAATGGGGTATATGCATTTCTAAAAATCACCACTATGAAAAACGGGGTTGGAGCAAAGCATTGAAAACTCTGACAGTGACACATAAAAGACAGGAACCCCCCAAAATGACAGTACTAACTGTACACATGTTAAATTATTAAGAATTACATAATACTACAATGGTGGGGGTGTCCGTGGTCTCTGGCACTGTTCAGCCTTTGTCCTGGTTGGCTTACAGGCTCACAGAAGGTGGGGGTGGAACAACAGTTGGAATGTGTGGACATGGAGTACTCTGCTGACAACTCCTAGAGTACCAGAAGATAGACTTTAAATATGGCACTTAGACACAGGGATCTTGAATGAGTGGTTTTCAATACAGAAAAGTTCCCAAATGCCAAAGGATAGCAAAACGATAACACTCGGTGAACTGAAGTGTGTAGTGCTGTGTCTTTTGTGTATACCCACTCAACTCAATTCAACAGGGTACAGGTTTCTGTATAAACAAAAGCACAATTGGCATTATAGCAAAACTGACTATACATTTAAAGTGCTTAAATTTCCAAAGAAAATAATTTCTTTCTGCCACAAAAGTTAATACTGAAATGTTGCCACTGAATTGAATACAGGAAAAAGAGGAATTTAATGAAAAAAGTATAAGGTTTAACTCAGCTACCAAAAGACTGACTAAAACCACGTAATGAAATAATATTTTCTTCATTAAAGCAACTTCCATAAAATCATGTTTAAAGAAATATTATAAAAAAAATTTTAATGAACTAAAATAAGAAGATTAAAAAGAAGAGTAAAGAAAAAAACAAGTGTTACCCAAACAGTTATATGATGCAAACTCAACATAATAGTGAAAAGGTCCTTAGGTTTTTAAAAAATTATCTATTTAATATTTTATTTTCCCTAATTACATGTAAAAACAATTTTAACATTGTTTTTTAAAAATTTTGAGTTCCAAATTTCCTCCCTCTACTTTCCTTTCCTTCCCTTCCTCCTCATTAAGAAGGGAAGTAATTTGATATAGGTTATACACATGCAGTCATGTAAAAGCATTTCCATATTCAACATGTGAAAAAAAACCACAGACTCTCCCTCCTTAAACTCATACTCGCACAAACACATACACACTACACACACATGAAAAATAAAGTTTTTAAAAAGTATGCTTCAGTATGCATTTAGTAGACTCCACCAGTTTCTTCTCTGGAGCTAGATGATATTTTTCATTTTAAATCCTTTGGAATTATCTTGGATAATTGGACAGCTGAGAATAGCTAAGTTATTCATAGTTGATCATCATACAATATTGCTATTACTGTGTACAATGTTCTACAGATTCTGCTCACTTCACTTTGCATCAGTTCATATAAATCTTTCCAGGTTTTCTGAGAACATCTGGCTCATCATTTCCTTTTGCACAATAGTATTCCATCACAATTAAATAGCACAACTTGTTCAAACATTTCCCAATTGATGGGCATCACCTCAATTTCCAATTCTTTGCTACTATTAAAAGAGTTGCTATAAATATTTTTCTAATATATAGACCCTTTTCTTTTTTTTTAATTTCTTTGAAATACAGAGCTAGTAGTGGTATTGCTGAGGAGTCTTAGACTTTTTTTAAAAAAACCTTATATAAACTGGGCCTGAATAGAAGAATCAGATCCTCTACAAAAGACCTTAGAAACCACCTACCCTAACCACCCTACTTTACAGATTAGGAATTATGGACCAAAAAATCTGAAGTCTCACCGTAAGGCAGTGGTAGAACCCTCCACTCAATAAACAAGCATTTATCTATTAGCTTATCTACTACATTTAATAACAACTTGTGACTATTTGATATATTAGTTTAAAGAAATTACTATAAAAATTCAATTCCTTAAAAATATTCATAGTGCTAAGATTCTTCCCCTAAACAGGTTTGGCAGAAACCAGAAATAAAAAAGGAAATAATCCCTGACTTAAAGAGCTTACATTCTACTAGGGTAAGGGTTCATTACCTAGGGTCTATGAATTTGTTGTTTCTTTTTAAATGTGCTAATAATTATGTATCGAGGGAGTAGAAACAGCTCTTCCAAGCCTCTCTGCCCCCAGATTCCCCTCAAACTATGTAAAAGGGGACTCTGAACAACTTCTGGAGCCCCAGCACCCACAGAACGACACAGAGAAGCTAACCTCCCGCTGAGGACAGCCCAGCAGCCCTGCAGGAAGGACCAGCGCAGTGGTCTGGGACCTGGCAGCTCGCAGAGCGCAGAGCAGAGGAGCCGAGCCCAGGTCCGCGTGAGCCGAGGTTTTAGCCCCAGGGCGACAGGGCCAGCAGCCAGCTGGAGGAACCCCAGAACACCAGGAACCCTGGCGACTCCAGAATTATCAATATAGACATGCCTAGGACAAAGTAAGAGGTTAGTGTCCTATGGACTTTGGGACCTGTATTTGGGGAATGCGTCAGCTCCCTCCCCTGGGGGCTAGAAGCCGCTGAGGAGACACGCCATTTTGTAGTTTTCAGAGGCAGATCCGGCTCCCAGCCTACAAATCGTGGGGAGATCCAGCGATCAGTCTTGGGGGGTAATCGCTCTTGCTTTAACCTCCCTGGATCTGGATTGTGATCTAGGGTGGAAGTTGTGGGTGGGTTTACAGCTTGCCAGAAACGGAAGTTGCCCCCCACACGTTCGGGACGAAAATTCCTCTATCTGGCCTTAAAGCCATAGTGTGGCAACAAGCCCAAAAGTCAAGCAATTAAGTGGCAACATGCCAAGGCAAAGGAAACAGAAAAATGCAACCCTAGACTCCTATTTTGGGGGCATAGAGCGGGAAAAGGACTGTGAGGTCAGAAGTCCTGCTCCAAAAGCCCCAGGGGAAAACATGAGCGGGTTGCAGGCCATAGAGGACCTTAAGAAGGACTTTAAAAATCAAATAAGAGAAGTGGAGGAAAAATTAGAAAGAGAAATTAGAAGGATGCAGGAAAAGTATGAAATGAGGGTCAACAGCCTGACTGAGGAAAACAACACCTTAAAAAATAGACTAACTCAAATGGCAAAGGAGGCCCAAAAAGGCAATGAGGAGAAGAATGCCTTAAAAAGTCAGATTTGCCAGATGGAAAAAGAATCTCAAAAGTTCACTGAGGAGATTCATTCCTTCAGAGTTAGACTGGAGCAAATGGAAGCTAATGACTTTATGAGAAATCAAGATGCTGTTAAGCAGATCCAAACAAACGAAAGATTAGAAGGCAATGTGAAATATCTCATGGGAAAAACCACTGACCTGGAGAATAGATCCAGGAGAGACAATTTAAAAATTATTGGACTACCTGAAAGCCATGATTAAGGAAAGAACCTAGAAATCACCCTTCAAGAAATTCTCAAGGAAAACTGCCCTGATGTTTTAGATCCAGAGGGCAAAATAGAGGTTGAAAGAATCCACAGATCACCTCCTGAAAAAGATCCCAAAAAGAAAACTCCCAGGAATATTATAGCCAGGTTCCAGAATCCCCAGATCAAGGAGAAAATACTACAAGCAGCCAGGAAGAAACAATTTCAATATTGTGGAAACACAATCAGAATAGCCCAGGACCTGGCAGCTTCTACACTGAGGGATCGAAGGGCATGGAATATGATATTCCAGAGGGCAAAAGAACTGGGAATGAACCCAAGGGTCACCTACCCAGCAAAACTGAGTATTTTGTTTCAGGGGAAAATATGGTCATTCAGTGCAATAGAGGACTTTCAAGCATTCTTGAGGAAAAAACCAGAGTTGAATAGAAAATTTGACATCCAGACGCAAGAAGCAAGAGATGCCTGAGAAGGTAACCAGAGAAAAGAAATCAAAAGGAACTTATCAAAGTTGAACTACTTACATTCCTATATGGAAAAGCAATAACAGTGACTGATGATATCTTTCTCACTATGAAAATAATGGAAGAAGGGGGTGTGGTCATACGAATACATATGTGAATGTGTGTGTGTATGGTTACAGTTATATGGATAGAGGGCATAGGTTGAATTTGTTGGGAAGGGAGAATACTCAAGGGATGAAATTATGAGATGAGAGAGGAAAGTGGCAAGAGGAGATGGGGAGAGACAGGGTAGGGTAAACTATCCCATGTAGAAGAAGCAAGGGGAAGTGGTTGCAAAGGAGGGGGAGAATAAGGAAGGCTAAAAAGGCAAAACCACATTCACATTGAATTTGGTTCAGGGAGAAAATGACATACATACTAAATGGGATATCTCAACCTGCAGCAGGATAGGGGGAAGGGGGATGAGAGGAGGGATGATGGATGGGAGGGCATCCTTGGGGTGAGGAGAGGTTGGAAGTACCCACTATAGAAGAGGGACAGGATCATGTAGGGAATGGACCAGGTGGGGGGTGGGATGAGTGGGAGGGAATTATAAGCAGCCTTGTACAATATATCTACTATGATAATGTTTTGCATAGCTAAACATGTACAACATATACTGAATTACTTATCTCCCAAGAAGGAATGGGTGACAAGGGAGGAAGGAAATGGATCTGAAATTCGAGGTCATAACATTAAATGTTTCAAATCTATATAAATACTATTATTAAAAAAAAAGAGAGAGAGAAGGGGATATGGGAAATAAAACAGTTGTCCAAAAAAAAAAATAATTATGTATCGATATAATTCATTTCCTTTATAATCTTAAGTATTTTATGAAAAGTTTGGAGGCTTCACTAGATAGCCAAAGGAATTTATTAATATAATAAAGGTTATGTGCCCCTGGACTAGTCAATTTTACATAAGGAATAAGGCAAAGGAATTAATTTATTTGCTGAGTAAGAATAAATTACTTACCTTTACATAACAAGTAATAACTTTGAAGCCTGATAAAAAAATTTATGGAAAAGAGTTTGTGAAAATGTTAGAAATACCGAACATACTTCTAAAATATTTATGACTAAGTAGTATAATACAGGATTCCATATTGCTGTTTATTTTTGCTACAATCCTCACCTAGAAAGTAAAGAATGAATACATTATCTCTGTTGTTAAGCAAAGTCATTACTCTACTAAAACATCTACAGATATCTGAGCACCTCTTAGGTATGCTCACATACATTTGGACTTTTTAATTAGTGAGGAACTATAACTTCATCATGACTAGGAAATCTCAGGGTGGCCTCTCCCTCCAATGATACACACTAGCAACTATAACCTTCAGTATTTATTAGAAAGTTATTTGGGGCACTCAAAGTTAATTGATTTAACCACGAACAGGAGTTATGTGTCAAAAGCAAACAAGACAAACAGAAATCCTGCTAACTTTAAGGCCAGCCACGTACATACGTATGTACGTATACACACACACACACACACACACACACACACACACACACACACACATATACATACATATATATGTATATATATATGTATGTATGCATGAATATAAGCTATGCTGTCTCTCACACATATAAATGCTGAATATAGAAACAAGGTTATAAACCTGACAAGATTTTGAATTGTTCATGGGAAGTGATATTAAAAAAAGGCAAGTAAGCCTGATCTAGTACTATGTTATCTCAAGTATTTAAATACATAGTTAAGTCACTTGACAAATTTCAATTTCAAGAATCCCCATCATCACATCTAACCTTCTATGAATGAAATAAAGCCACTCTTGAAATGCTGTATGGAAAACAAATAGCATATTAATTCACTCATTTTCTTTACATAATTAGAGAGACCATCCTAAGAATCTCTCCCTTAATTGTAATAAAAATCACAAAAGAAATAAAGGGATGAAAGGTCGAAAATATAAAACAACATATGAAAGCAGAGAGCTTTCACTGTGAAGGAACATAAGCCGAAAAAACAAACCAATGCAAAGTAGTAATGCAGTTTTCAATCAGGCTTTTACTTACAAATTGCTTATGTAAAATTATACACATTTTAAACTATAAAACAATGGAGGAAGAAAAGGAACTAACAACTGTCCTTAAGGAGGACAGAGGTGAGCTGGGGAGACTAATATAAAATCATAAAAAACTGGCAGTAAAAATAATGTAAGGTTTAAATAACTGGTATTATGGTATCATGACAGTATAAGAGTTACTTAGAAAATTATTGTTGGGAAATCAAGATGAAGAGATTGCTCTAGGTTACAGTGTACATCTGTACTTAATCAGGAATAGGTCTTACAAGCTGCTTTTTTGAAGGAAAGCTATAGTTGTGATATGGAACTACAAGGACACTTATTTCCACCAAAAAGGAAGAGCTATCTACGGTAATG
>WOXC01011906.1:0-320628 GCA_011680675.1 Gymnobelideus leadbeateri
CCTCCACCCCAGACTGCAATCCAGATCTAAGAAGGTTAAAGCAAAAGCAACTACCCCCTATATTGGTTTCTTGATCCCCCTACAGTCTGCAGTCCAGGAGCTGAAGCTGCAAAGTGGCACAGGCAGCTACTCAGCAGCTTCACAACCCGGGGGAAACAGGCTGATACAGTCTCCCAACTAGTAAGTCCCAAAGTCCACAGGGCACTGACCTCTCACTTTGTCCTTGGCATCTATGTGTTGATAATTCTGAAAACACCACAGCTGCTGGTGTTCTGGTTTCCCTCCAGCCAGCTGCTGGTTGGGCCACCCTGGGACTAAAACCTCCAACTCATGACTCAGATGGGGCTGGGGTTAGCTCCCAGAGTGCTGTGCTGGCCGCTCCCTGCTGGGCTTCCAGGATGTCCTCTGTGGCAAGTTAGCTTCTCTGTGTCATTTTGCGGGTTCTGTAGCTCCATAGTTTGTACAGAGTCCCCTTTTACATAAATTGGAAGTGTAGTGAGCAGGAGCCCTGCAGGAGTGCTGTTTCTACTCTACCATATGACTCTACCCCCAGAAATGTCTTAACATAGATTTTCAGGTGGTTAGCCTAAGGGACAGAAAGTTTAGGGCATTATTTTATTTAGTTAATAATTATTACATTCTTAGGAGCTGTCCAACATTAAACAACAAATCAATAGCTGTGTGAGCTTGAGAAACTCACTTGACCTTTGTGTCTTATTTTCCTCATCTGTAAAGTGATGATAATAATAGAATCTACTTCACAGCATTAGTATTAAAGATGAAATTATATATATATATATACACACACACATATATACACACACACACACACACACATATATATATGAGTATATATATATATGCACATATATGTATATGTGTATATATGTGTATATGTGTTTATATAATACATATATTTCTTTGTATATACATTATTGTTCTTAAAAATCTACAGAGGATAATAGCTGGCCAAGATGGCGGAGTAGAAACAGCACTTCCAAGGTGCTCTTCCCCACACAACTTCCAAATAATGTAAAAGGGAACTCTGAACAACTTCTGGAGCCCCAGCACCCACAGAACGACACAGAGAAGCTAACCTTCTGCTGAGGACAGCCCAGCAGCCCTGTAGGGAGCGGCCAGCGCAGGGCTCTGAGTGCTGAGCCCAGGCCCACTCAAGCAGCGGTTTTAGCCCCAGGGCGGCTGTGCCAGCAGCCGGATGGAAGGACCCCAGAACACAAGCAGCTGTGGCGATTCCAGAATTATCAGCACAGATATGCCTAGGACAAAGTGAGAGGTTAGTGCCCTATGGACTTTGGGACGAGTATTTAGGGAACGCATCTACTTCCTCCCCTGGGGGCAAAAAGCCGCTGAAGAAACAAGGCACAGAAGCCATTTTGCAGCGTCACTGGCGGTTCTAGCTCCTGATCTGCGAACTGTAGGGAGATCCAGCAATCAGTTTGGGGGTTAATCACTCTTGCTTTAAATTGCCTGGAACTGGACTGTGGTCTGGGGGGGGAGTTTGGGGTGGGTATCCAATTTGCCTGAGTGGGTAGAGGCTTTGCAGAGGCCACCCGACCTGTAGAAGTTGTGAAGACCCCACTTTTGGGCGGAAGCTCTCCCTTCTGGTGTCAGAGCCTTACTGTGGCAGCAAGCCCCAAAATCAAGTAATTAAGTGGCAACATGCCTAGGCAAAAGAAAAAAAATATACAGAAAAATTCAACATTGGACTCCTATTTTAGGGGCAAAGAGGATAAAAGCATGGAGGAGGACTGTGAGGTCAGAACTCCTGCACCAAAACCCCCAAATGAAAATACAAGCTGGCTACAGGCCATAGAGGACCTTAAGAAGCAGATAAGAGAAGTGGGGGAAAATTTGGGAAGAGAAATGAAAAAGATGCAAGAAAAGTATGAAATGACAGTCAACAGCCTGACTGAGGAAAATAACACCTTAAAAAATAGACTAACTCAAATGGCAAAAGAGGCTCAGAAAGGCAATGAGGAGAAGAATGCCTTAAAAAGCCGAATTTGCCAGATGGAAAAAGAATCTTGAAAGCTCACTGAAGAGATTCATTCCTTCAGAGTTAGACTGGAGCAAATGGAAGCTAGTGACTTTATGAGAAATCAAGATGCTGTTAAACAGATCCAAACAAATGAAAGAATAGAAGGCAATATGAAATATCTGATGGGAAAAACCACTGACCTGGAAAATAGATCCAGGAGAGATAACTTAAAAATTATTGGACTACCTGAAAGCCACAATCAAAAAAAGAATCTAGAAATCATCCTTAAAGAAATTCTCAAGGAAAATTGCCTTGATGTTTTAGACCCAGTGGGGGAAATATAGGTTGAAAGAATCCACAGATCACCTTCTGAAAAAGATCCCAAAAAGAAAACTCCTAGGAATATTATAGCCAGGTTCCAGAACTCCCAGATCAAGGAGAAAATACTACAAGTGGCCAGGAAGAAACAATTTCAATATTGTGGAAACACAATCAGAATAGCACAGGATCTGGCAGCTTCTACACTGAGGGATCGAAGGGCATGGAACATGTTATTCCAGAGGGCAAAAGAGCTGGGATTGAAGCCAAGGGTCACCTACCCAGCAAAACTGAGCATCTTGTTTCAGGGGAATATATGGTCATTCAGTGGAATAGAGGACTTTCAAGCACTCTTGAGGAAAAAAACAGAGTTGAATAGAAAATTTGACATCCAGACGCAAGAAGTAAAAGATGCCTGAGAAGGTAATCAGGGAAAAGAAATCAAAAGGAACTTATCAAAGTTGAACTATTTACATTTCTACATGGAAAAACCATAACTGTGTCTGATGAAACTTTTCTCATTATGAAAATAATTGAAGAAGGGTATATGGGCATATGTTTACAGGCATACATGGATAGAGGGCGCAGGTTGAATTTGATGGGAAGGGATGATTCTTTAGGGGTGAAGTTAAGAGGTGAGAGAGGAAAGTGGCAAGAGGAGATGGGGAGAGACAGGGCAGGGTAAACTATCTCTTGTAGAAGAGGCAAGGGGAAGTAGTTGTAGGGGAGGGGAAGAACAGGAAGGCAAAAAGGCAAAACCATATTCTCATTGAAGTTGGCTCAAGGAGAGAATCACATACATACTAAATGGGATATCTCACCCTGCAGGAGAGTAGGAGAAAGGGGGATGAGGGGGGGATGGAGGGGAGGGCATTCTGGGGGGAGGGGAAGTTGGAAGTACCCACTATCAAAGAGGGACAGGATCAAAGTAGGGAATGGACCAGGTGGGAGGTGAGATGGGTAGGAGGGAAATATAAGCAGTCTTTTACAATATATCTACTATGGTAATGTTTTGCATAGCTATACGTGTACAACACATACTGAATTGCTTCTCTTCTCAGAGGGAGTGGGTGACAGGGGGAAGGGAATGGATCTGAAAATCAAAGTTTTAAAATTAAATGTTTCATAAGATGTCCAGGAATTGGGGCTTAGAGATTCACCTTGCCCTAATGGCAAAGTCGAAGGGGGTATGGGAGAAGATATGGGAGAGAGCAGACTGGATGAGGGGATATCTAGTGGGTAGTGGGACTGCTACTCTGGGGTGGTGGGTAGGGAAAAATGGGGGAAAAATTGTAACTCAAAATCTGGTGGAAATGAATGATGTAAACCAGAAGTTAATAAAGCATTTGTTTAAAAAAAAGTCCACAGAGGTGTGGCTAAGTGAATAGGGCACCTGTCCTGGGGTCAGGAGGACTTTAGTTCATATCTGGCCTCAGACACTGAACACTGACTAGCCATGTGACCTTGGGCAAGTCACTTAACCCCAATTGCCCTGTTTTGTCACCTCCAAAAAACAATAAAGAAAAAAAATTCTGCAGAGACTTTTAAGAACAATATAAATGTCAGATAGTAAGGATTCTAAGCACCATGATGCATAAGGAAAAATATACTATTATTGATAATCAAAATCTCAGAGATCATCTAAGCAAATATACACCTGAATGTTAAACTCTCCTACATCATCTCCAACAAGCAGTGATTCAAGTTTCACATAAAGACCATAGATAAGTAAGAACCCATTGTCTCTGAAGATATCACATTCTACTTTGGGCTAGTTCTGATAAGAGCTCATCTCTAATGTGAAGATGTGGGCTCAAATGGCCTGTGAGGTCCATTTCCATTCAAAATCTAATATTCTACACTCTTAACTGGGCCAGTTAGGTGCCATATTGGGCAAAGAGCTGCACCTGGAGTCAGGAATATATTCAATCCATTTCAATTGGCTGCAGTGTGATACCAATTAAAGTGTCCATGAAGGAAGGGAAGAATGGTAAAAGGAAATTAGAGAGGAAACCCTCACAGGGGAAATGCCTGCTCTGGTTCTATGGGTGCTCTAGGCAATGCCCATGAGGATACGGTATGGGGGTGGGGTGGGGATTTGTGGTAGGCAATGAAAACATTTTGACCCATCTGGGTACCGGACACCATTTGGGAGGATGTGGAAGATGGGAGAGGCACAGAAGGGGTTATGGAGATAGATTCAATTTCATTTGATAACTAACTGCATAGAAGGACTGATGGAAAAAAATCAAGAATGATTCATAGGTTGAAAACCTAGATTAATAACAGCATGAGCTCTCAAAAGGACTAGTGAGGTTAGGGATAGAGGATGGTTATAAGGGGAAGCATAATTAGTTTCATTTGGGAGGTATTGCCTTTTAGATGTATAGTGGGAAGAAAATTGATGATCAGAGAAGGCTGGAAAAGAATTCTCAGTCAAGTAGAGGAAGAGTGAGGAGAGTGCAGTGACTTGAAAAGCAAAGGAGAAGATAATATCTAAGAGAGAGGGTGGCAAATACTTCAGAGAGGTCAAGAAGGGAGCAAACAAGGAAAGTCTATTGGATTTAGCAATTGAGAGACAACTGGAGAACTTAGAGCAGTGTTACTTCAGGGATTTGTCAGGAGCCAAATTTCTAGGAGAATTGCTTCTCTTTGTGTCTTCAAGATTCCACACTTCAGAGTGCTCCAGGTCTCTGGGGCTAAGTGCCCTTGTCAAATTTGCACACATGGATTCTTCCTTTTTTCCCCCTCCTTTAAAATCTGTTCTCCCAAAGTCTAGGATTCACAGGACACTAACACCATTTTCTCTCATCCATCATACATTTTAATATGCAATAGTCCTGCCTCAATATGTCAAATATTTCTTCTTCAGTCATTAGCTCCTGCCAATGGGATTAGAACCAACTCCAGAATAATAATTTGCTTGTCACTTCCTCCTCATTTTGAAGTATGTAATTATAATCTCATGTTAGAAAGGAACCTTGGTATCATTACCTAATATACTTAGAGTTGAAATGGACCTTGGATATTATCTATTTCAACTCAATCAATTTACATATGAGAAAATTAATATCCAGAGAGTTTAACTGTCCAAAGTCACACAATAAGTAGATAAGCTGCTATTCCAACCTAGTTTCTTTGACCCCAAATCCAGTTCTCTTGTCACTATACTGATGTAAAACTTTTCTCCACTATATTTCACATTCGAAGATCCCTACACATGAATAAATTCTTTTTAATGGAACCAAGCTTTCATGCAAGTTTTACTCATCAATCTCTCCCAAACCAAGTTGAGGCAAATATAATTCCTCTTTCCCAGGACAAACCTTCAAATACATGGTGACTAAAGCTCTATTGCCACTCTACCTTAGTCCTCTCTTCTTTAGTTCAAAAATTTTCATTTATTTTTAAGGTGGATTATCAGTTTTCATGCTAGAAGGGGCTCAACAAAGTCATCTAATGAAATTCTTTGTATTTTTCTCTGAAGACCAGACAGGCTAAATTACCTACTTAAGGTAACAAAGGTAGTGGGTGATCAGACTGGATTCAATGCCAAATCTTTGATTCATATTCAGTGATCTTCCCTATGTATCACACTGTCTCTTCTTGAAATCTTTCTCTTTGTCATGATTCTGAAAAGTCTTATCATCCTTGGGGCAGCTATGTGGAGCAGTGAATAGAGCACCAGCCCTGGAGCCAGGAGGACTTGAGTTCAAATCTGACATCAGACAGGACACACTAGCAAGTGTGTCCTTGGGCAAGTCACTTAATCCCAATTGCCTTGCCTTCTCCCCTCTGAAAAGTAAATAAATAAAATTAGCATAATATTTTTAAAAATCATCCTTGTTCACCTCTCTGCCTATTGCCAAGTTTGCTGATAACCTTCTGAAAAGGCATTGTCCTTAACTCAACAATATGTTCTAGATATGGCATCAGAATATAGTGGGACCATCCTCTTCTTCATCCTGAATACATTGAGCATGTGCAGTATGAAAAAGCTAATGGCACAAATGTCTATGTGGGCATTCATTCTAGTATAAGCTTTATTCTCATTAATTTGGCCAGGGGCGGGAGGTGGATGCTGTCATGGTATTCCATGTAGCTTTTAGTCCACTACAAGTCTTGCAGCTTTTGCTTATAAATTCTTGTGTAACTACATTCCCTTATCACCTACTTGTGAAGTTTATTTGTCCTCAAATGCCAGTTTATGCATATCCTTACTGAAATTCATATCATCCCTTTTGTCTTTATTGTACATGCCAATGATAGTAAATATCCTATTTATATTATTTCTTTTATCCATGTAGCTTTGAGGTTTCCTCCATACTTATTACATTACTGAATTTTTAAAGAGATTCTAAATATTTTTATTCCGGGGTTTGCCCTCAACCAAGCTTAATGCCACTAGGCAGGAGATGGTGCCAGAGAGCAAGCTTAGGGTTTTCGATTTTCCACATTTGTATAACTGGACATAATACTCTTGCCTACTACTTGAGCAAAATGAGGAACCCTTCCCCTGCCCAAGGAAAATGCCTCTTTATGCACAAGTGATCCTATTCAATCTTGCCATTGTGAGCAGATTGTTTCCTTTTTCATTCACACTCTCACACTAATCTTCAAACATTCCAGGCTGCTTGCTTCCCTTGTGGCTACAAATATGCCCAAGTCTACCTCATCCTCAATATCTCTTACTTTATCAGTCCACACCCAGAAACCAGAGTTCCATATCTTTTCTTCCTTTTGTGACCCAATTCCTTAAAGACCATCTACACAATGCAGAATTTCTTCTTTAACACTATCTTCTTAAGTCTCTATAATCTAGTTTCTGACCTTATAATTGAACTGAAACCTCCTCTTCATACTTAGGATTGATTGCCTAATTGCCAATTCTAATATTCTTTTCTCCATTGTCAATCATCTTGACATATCTTAAGCCTTTGATACCTTTGATCACCCTTTCCTAAACACTATCTGCCCTACATTTTAGTGACATTAATCTCTGCTGGTTCTCCTCCTTATCTGAACAAGTTTCCTTTGTTTGGTCTCTCAGGTCACATTAACTAACTGTATATATCCCACAGGGCTCTGGCCTAGGCTTTCTTCTCTTCTCTTTCCATATCATCTCACTGGGTGATCTCATCAGTTCCCTGGGATTCAATTATCATCTCTATGCTAATAATTCTCAAATTTACTTATTTAGCTCTAATCTTTTGCCAGTTTCTCATATCCAAGTGCCTACTGCATTTTTCAGGAGTAGAACCAAGATGGGGAAGTAAAGGCAGGGACTCACCTGAATTTTCCCCCAAACACCTCCAAATACCTGTAAAAATAACTCTAAACAAATTCTAGAACAGTAGAACCCACAAAAAGAAAGGGAGAAACAAATTTCCAGACCAAGACAACCTGGACAGTCAAAAGGAAAGGTCTGTTTCACCAAGCTGAGAGAGGAGTATAGTCTAGCACAGGCCACTCCAGTGTAGACCAGGTCCCAGCAAAGCCAGGCAGGCCTCAGGGAACTGAATCACTGGGAGTAGTAGAGTTTTCCAGAGTTCTCAGCATACAGATGCCAAAGACAACTTAGAAGGTTAGCAGGAAAGGTCACTCAGAACTAGGTGAGAGAGGAATGCAGTACAGTGCAGACCGTGCCAGCATAGCTCTGGCCCCCGCACAGTCCTAGCCCCAGCAAACCAGAAACAGGCCTTGGGAGTGAATTAGCACTGACAATTGTAGTTTCTGGAGCTCTCAGCCCACAGACAATAAGGGGGGGGTGTACAACTGTTCAGAAAGAGATTATAGGGATCTCTTTGCTAGCACTGAGCCAGCAGGACTCATTGTTTTGCCCATACTTAGATCTGGGTCTGAGTCCTAGATGGCAGTGCTGGGCTGAGAAGGAGCACTAGCATAGCAGAGCTTGTAGCAGCCATAGAGAGAGGACACTTCTCACAGTTCCAGGGCAGAAAAGAGAATTTGTGATCACTCATAGACTAGAGCACAGGCCAGGAGAGGAGTAAACACCTCTTCTTAGATCCTGCTACCTTGGAAGAACTGAAAACTTAGAGGTACCTAGGAGCATCTCTGATAACAGCTGCATAAAACCTCTGAAGCTTGGGACAGTTCACCCTCCACATCTCCCTACCTTAAAAAAAGATTAAAAAGACAAGTAATAGTCTGGGAAAAGGGACAAATAATGGGGAACAAAAACTCTAAGTAAAAAATCTTACTTTGGTGACAAGGAAGATCAAAATAAACACTCAGAAGCCAACAAAGTCAAATTTCCTACATCCAAAGCCTCCAAGAAAAATAGAAACTGGTTTCAAACTAAGGAAGAGCCCAAAAGGATTTTATATTATAAACAGGAAAATTGGGAAGAGAAATGAGATTGATGCAAGAAAATAATGAGAAATGAGTCAAAGGCTTAGTTTGCTTTAATAGGTCTATCTTTACATTGTGAGTTGTCCTCATTTACACTAGTATAATCTCAGTTCAGAAAAGGAACTGGACCCTATTTATCAGTGTAGGCTGACAACCTTTTCTGCACTTTTAACTTTTAAAATTATCTAGATAAATAAAATGTTAAGTGACTTGTCTAGGATCACAGTCAAAATGTGGAAGAGAAAAGACTTGAACCCCAATTTTCTTTTTTTACACCAATTTTCTATTTGCTGTCCCAACCTACCTAGTTCATAGATTAGTATCTTTCTGAAAATGCTTGGTTTATCTAGTTCAGAGATAATCCCTGTTTTATGCTGGCTGTTATCCTCCTACCAATTCCTGGTAGACTTTCCTCTGCCTTGTTCAAAATGGAAGAGCATCCTAATAGCATCTTGCTTTCTTCCTTCCTTTAAACCTTCCTTCAACCTTGCTGTTGAGATATGATTTATTTATACCACAATTATTTCCTAATAACTTGTATTATCTCCTTTACAAAAACAACAAAGTTGAGGAAAACTCTCTGACAACTCAACAGTGACTGGAATATATGCTGTATTCCAAATGCACAGCATACGGTCTCTCTACTAAAATATAGAGAGTGAGTTCCATCAACAGACTACTAGAAATGACATTGATCATTGCATTTGATCTGAATTATTGTCTTACATCATTTTCATTGACATTATCATATTTATTTTATGAACATTTTTGCCAGTTCTGTTTTATCTTCTTTATACCATTTCATTCAAATCTTCCAGTGTTTCTCTGAATTCCTAATATCCATTTTATGGCAAAATAATATTTCATCACATTCACATAAAATAATTGGTCTAATTAATATATGCTCAGTGGATACCCATTTTTATAATCTTTATATGTGTGCTCAAATATAAGCTTATTTTTTTTGTTTTGTTGCATGTTAAATAATTTTAATTAAAATGTGAATATTATCAAGTTATTCCATATTGACTAAGGTCAACAGGACCAAGTTGACCAAAATCATTTATTATCTATTTTCATTGTTTATGTCTAGTGATTATATGAGATTCTCATTTAGTGAAATTTACTTGAAATAGTTGTTTACACAAGTTGTTTTCACTAAAAAGAAGTTCTTTAAAGTCAGATTTTTTTTCCTTTTGTATCTTGAGTTCTTAGCCCAGTGAATTACACATACTAGTCACCTAATAAATATTTGTTCAGTTGAATTAGATTGTAGGTCGTAGAAACTCAGGTTGTCTATGCAACAATGTTTATTCAAGAAATATCATGTGGAACATGTACAGTAATAGCCCTATATTAGGCACTGAGGGTACAAAAAGAAAAGGCATCATGGCATAGTGGAAAGTATACTAGATTTGGAGTTTGACAAAAGGGGTTGAATTTTTTAGGCTACCACTTACTACCAAGGAGTATTTGGATGAGTAATTTAATCTTAGAAACTTAATAGGATCTCATTTTTCCTAGATATAAAATGAAGAAGTTGGAATAGATGACTTCTAATGTCCTTTCAAACTCTAAAACTGTAGAAGGAACCTGGTACAGGAAAAAGAGTGCAGGATATGCAGTTGACAGATGTGAGTTTGAATTCTAAATTTGCTACTTAATGCCTGTATGACCTTAGAGAAACCTCTCCAATGCTCTGGGACTCAAATTATTTACCTGTAAAATACGAGGGAAAAGGGTTGGATTAATTGCTCTTTGAATTGTCTTTCAATTCTAAATATATGGTAATTGTTAGATCTCCATGCTAGCTCTTTGATCTAGTAAATTTCAATGAATCAACCTGAGTTTAAGTGTCAGTGGAAAAAACAAAAACAAAAACAAAAACAAAAACAAAAAAACAAAAATCAAACAAACAAAAAAAACAGCTGCTAACTCTATGAAAACATCCTATCCAAAAATATCTATTAGATACCATGTAATAATAAGTCGATTGCTTTAGACATTGTGAGCAACATGGGAACAAGTAAGAAGTGATTACTACCTTTCCTTGCAAAGCTTACAGCTGTTAGCTTTCAAAATGTATGGTGGTATGGTAGGAAAGGACATTGGATTCAATCAAAGGTTCTGCAACCTGGCAATGTCATGTCAAGTTCGATGTTTAACAAGTCACTTTGTCTTTCAGGACCTTTGATTCTCTGTAACATGAGGTGGTTGCGAAAGACTCACGTTCAAAGACCTCAGGTACTTTCAATTTGTGTGAACCTGCGGCAGTAACTTGACCTCTTGTGGTTTCAGCTTCCTATCTCTATAATAAGAATTTTTGACTAGGTGGCCTCTGAGGTCCTTTTCAGATCTAAATTTCTGATCTAATTATCATCTGTTGACTCCTAAGTACCTAGATATGTCAAAATCTATGATTAAATGTATCTCAAGTTTCATTTACTTGAAGAAAGCTATCAAGGGGATATTTGCTCATCTAAAGACATGCCTCACAGTGACATCAGAAGTCCCATAAAATAGAACATCAGAAATCATGACTCTCTTAATTTCAATGAATCAATTAGTTGGTGATTGAGTACCAGAGGAAACCACATCATACAAGCATCTCAACTCAAGGACTTTTTCTAAAAAAAAATTGTTAATTACTATATTTACTAAATGAAGCAACAATTTTAGAAATTCTGTCAAGGCTGAAAGTAAAGGAGCTGGTCATAAGACTTTTTATTGGGGGGGGGGACAAATAGCTTTTTTTAATGGCATAGCATAAATCAGGAAGGATACAGAATTATTTTGGAGCTTCATGAATTATCTTTACAAAGAAAAAAAAGAAAATAACCTATCATCCATATTATTTTCATGGCAACTGAAAACAAACCAGGAATAACTATGATGTCATATATTTAAAGCTGGAAGAGAAAGAAAGGAACATCTAATCAACATCTCTCATTTTACATTTATCAAATCAAATTTGACCTGTTATGCAGGTCAAATACTTTGTTATGCAGTTGTTTCAGTCATGTCCAATTCTTCACAACCACCTTTGAGGTTTTCTTGGCAAAGATACTGGAGTGACTTGCCATTTCCTTCTTCAGCTCATTTTATAGATAAAGAAGAGAGGCAGAGTTAAGTAACTTGCCCAGGGTCACAAAATGAGGAATTGTCTGAGGTCACATTTAAATTCATTTCTTCCTGACTCTGTGCATCTGCCCATCAAAAGTTTATCCAAGACCAAATAAGTAGTTAAGTGACAAGAAGTAGATTTTAATGAAATTTCTCTGATTCCAATCCATCACTCTTTCCAGGGCATCATACTGTCTAAATATTCTCCAAGGGAGGCATCCAGTGGTTTCCGTTATGACATATCCCCTCATGTCTATCCCTGCCATGAAGACTTATACATAATAATTAATATTATTATAATTAATTATACTATGATTAATAAAATCGTATAAGATCATCATAGAGAAATTTATCAATTTATAAATGATCATAGAATCATCAACTCAGAGCTGGAAGTAATCTTGGAGACCATTTAAGCAATTCCTTTTATTTTACACCTAAGGACAATGAGGGAGTGAAAAGTTAAATTAGGAAACCAGGTGTCCAATACACAGGAAAACAGTTCAATTTCTGCCTCAACCAACAACTTATGCTTCATCTTTCTTGGACCCAGTCAAAATAGAAATAGTAGCAGAACCAAATGAACATGTTGATCAAAAGAGAGAAGATATAAACAATGCTTTGCACACCTGAAAGCCTCTTACAAATGCAAGCATTTCTCACTACTAAAGAGATCATAGGAACACATAACAAAAGCTGATAGAGATCACCTAGAACATGTAGTCCAACAAGCTCACTTTGTAGATCAGGAAACCAAGGAAGAGAGAGGCTAAGTTACTTGCCCAAGATCATTCAGGAGCTTAATATTGGAGACTTGATTTGAATTGCTCACAGAATCAGGGCTTTGGCCAATTTCCAGCACTGCTTCTCTGGATATGGAAAAGGCAAATCCATTTCAAATTAGCTTGAGGAGCAAAGAATGCTGGCATATGGTACTCAAAAACACAAAAGAGAGGCCAGGGTAAAACTCAAAAGTCTTTGCCTCCAAAAAAGAAAGAATCGCTTATATTTATTTTGGGCTTTAAGGTTTGCAATGTGTTTGCCTCTTAACCCTGGAAAGTCAATAGTGCATGAATTGGTATTTTTCTTTTAAAGGTGGGGGCACAGAAGTTCTAAGGGGATAGTAACGAGATTGGAGTCATGGAATAAGAGTCTGGAATTTGAACAGCATGTGTACCCATCTGCTGAAACCAGTGCTCTTCTCATTCTTCCATGGATGCATACATTCTACTGACAGGTTATCAAATGTATACAACTAAGTGAATTTGAGATCATTTAGAAAGGGGAGAGTAACTACAATGTCAGAGAAAAAGGAAATACTTACCCAGAAGAGGCTGCACCTGAACCAAGTTTTGAAGGAAGATAAGAGTTATGAAAGATAAAGTTGATATGGGAGCACATTGAAAGTAGGGGAGCTACTACCCTGGATGCACAGATTTGGTGGGGGAGAGGAGGGAGGGGGAGATGAAATGGTGAGTACTGGGAATGGATAGTAGACTGCCTTGTTTGAGGAGAGTATCTGAGTCAACGGTTGGAGATGACTATTGAAGACTTTAAATTAGCAGACTTAGGAGGCTCCATTTTAACCAAGAGAAGGTATTCTTAAGCAAATTCTAGAAATGTTTAGACATAGTATAAAAATGTATTTGATATAATTGATGTCATTTGTATTCCTATTTATTTTACTTTGTTAATTTAAAATATTCTGAGGTGTCAATGAACTTCATCATGATTGAAAATGAAAAAGCTGGCCACAGTACACTTCCTGCGGAACACTCAAAAGTATCTTTGTAACAGAACAATTAAGAGACCCTGATTTAGTATCAACAGGAAATGAATAAAGACTTTTAAGAAGTAACTGACAATCAGCAAATCATTTGGAAGATTCTCTTGGTAGCTTTGTGGAGGATGCATTGTAAAGAGGAGGGGAGGAGAGAGGAAATGGGGAGGGAAGGGAAAGGGAAAGGGAAAGGGAAAAGGAAAGGGAGAGGGAGAGGAAGAGGGAAAAGGAAAGGGAAAGGGAAAGGGAAAGGGAGAGGGAGAGGGAAAGGGAAAGGGAAAGGGAAAAGGAAAGGGAAAGGAAAAAGGAAAGGCAGAGGGAAAGGGAAAGGGAGAGGGAAAGGGAAAGAGGGAAAGGAAAAGGGAAAGGGAAAGGGAAGGAAGAAACAAATACTTATCCAGCACCTAAGTCTAGCTTTACATATGCTAACTCATTCGATCATCAAAACAATCCTGTGAGGTTAAGTGTTATTATCATTCACATTTTACAGATGAGGCAATCTGAGACAAATGAATGTTAAGGGACTTGCGAAGTTTCACACAGTAAGAGTCTAAGGCTAGATTTAAACTTGTCTTCCTGACTCCACACCTAGATCTCTATCCACAGTGTCACCTATCTACCTCTTACCCTAACCCTAAAAGGTAAAAACCAGAGCAAAATGTTCTACTTATACAAATATATATCACTTCTAACTTTTTATAGGCGAAAATCAATTAACTATGTAGATACTCACCAACTGAGTAATTGTTAAAATTGTGAAACATGAATGTACTTGATTAGAACTGTGCTATATGAAATGAGCAAGGCAATTTCAAAATGAAGTGGAAAGACTTTTATGAACAGATCAACATGTATTAAGCACCTACTATGTACTAGGCTCTTTGTTAACTGATAAAGAAACAAAAAGAGGATTCATAAAATGGTCCCTGACCTTAATGAGCTTATAATCTAATAATTCAAGACAAAATGAATAGAATAAAAAGTATGTGTATATGTATATACATACATATATGGATCATTAAAACAATATTATAAAATGAAATCAACAAAAATCTTTGCAAGCCTTAAAAACTCTGATCAAATAAATACTCAACCACGATTTCAGCAGATAAATAAGAATGTTGCCTCCCTCATAACAGAGAGATGATAGACTACATACAGAATAAGAAATGAATTTTTAGACAGAACAAATGTAGGATTTTTTTTTTTTGCTTGACTGTAGGTGAAAAGTGTTCTATGTTTCTTTCTTTCTTTCTTTCTTTCTTTCTTTCTTTCTTTCTTTCCTTCCTTCCTTCCTTCCTTCCTTCCTATCAGTGGGGGAAGATAGGAAAGAAGAAAATGACCACTTTATAATTGGAAAAATATAAAATAATATTCTTCAATGCACTATTGAGAGGAAAAGGAAGAATGATAGATGTTCTTGGGAGAACTAGGAAGATCTAGTAATTGTTAGGATTTGAGGATGGAATGAAGGAATAGAAAAGAGTTAATAAGACTTTAAAGGCAGGGACATAGCAATTTCATGAATAGTCTTGTATTTAACACATATAGGGAAGTTTGAGGGAAAGTCTGTTTAAAGGAAGAAGTTGTTGGCTTACATTTTGTACATCTTGAGTTTAAGATATAGCTAGGACATTCATGATGTTATAGATATAGACTTTGAATACTGGTGAGAAATTAAGGAATCACAAAATGACTTGAATGTCATAAAATAACAGAATTCAACTTAGACGACTGTAGAAGTCATCTGGACTAATTTATTCATTTTACAAATGTAGATGCTAAGACCCAGAGTAAGTAAATGACTTGTTTTCGGGCACACAAGCAAATTTTTCTGAACATAGATGTGATAACTGAAACACTTCGAGGAGATGCAATGATTACCCCATCTTAAAAAAAAAAAAAAACACGGTTTTTTAATAGGAACTAGAAATGAAAACACATAGGACTTTTGCACAAGGAAACATCAAGGGAAGATTTGTGTTCTTAATCTGATTTTCAAAATCCTTCATATCAAACAAATATTCTCTCAAAAATAATTTACTTATTTTCCTAGATTAAGCTAGCTAAGAGGTGCTATCCAAAGAGAATTAGCTGATCTTCCCCAAGAATGGCTTTAATCTTTCTTTAAAGCTCTGCTTTTGCATATTACTATTTTGTAAAAATCCACTCAATGCAGTCCTACCTTCACTCTGGTTCGGATATTATTTATTGTCTCTTGTTTCTCTGGAATAAAAAGAAAATATCAAGTTTAAAACCTCCCCACTCTCCATCAAGATACTGTCTTAGAAAGAAAAAAAAGGCAAAGCTCTGTATGAAGGTCTCTGGTTTCTCAGATTACAATCTCTATGGAAACCGCATTCATTGTAAAGTTTCCTACATATCATAAATTTCAAATGCATTGAATTATCTGATTTAATGTTCAAGAAACATATTATATTACCCATCTTTAAATGGTACAGATAATCTCATTTACATCACCCAATTCTGATACCCAGTTTCTGACAAAGAATTATTCAGCTTTTTTATTTTGATAAAATAAAATAGATTTAGTGATAATCATAATTCCCTATGTGTTTTGTTTTTTAACATTAGAGAGAACAAGACCTACAGATTTTACTTGGTTTACTTGATATCAACTTGATAGACATGGAACATTTAATCTCACATTTGTAAAACACTGAAAACAAAGTTACTCCCACAGTTTTTTTTTTTTAAAGTTCTGAAATGTGGGGTAGAGTCAAAATGGCGGAGTAAAAACAAGATTTCCATGTGGCTCCGGCTTCCACCTCCTCCAATTCATGTAAAAATGTCTCTAGAATGACAGCGAGAAGCAAACTGCTCACTGAAGACAGCCAAGCAGGCCAACAGGAAGGGGCCAGCACAGCTTGTTGGAAGCTGAGTCCAGCCCCATAGGAGGTGGAGGTTTTAGCCTCAGGGTAGCCCCAACAAGCCATCAGCTAGAGGGACTTCAGATCAACTGCAGCTGTGGTGGTTTCCAGAATTATCAACCCATAGTTGCCAAAGACAAAGTGAGCAGTAGGTGTAGACTGTGGGGGAACAGGGAGTTCTGGAGTGTTATCAGGCCTTTGCCCTCCAGGATGAGAGGCAGCTGAGGCTCTGCAGTCCTGCTGCTTCAGAGCTCCTGGACTGCAGATTGTAGCAGGACCAAGCAACCAGTCTCAGGGGTAATCTCTCTTGCTCTAAACTGCTTGGATCTAGATCATTGTCTAGGGTGGAGGTCCTGGAGTGTGTGAGCAGTTTCCCAGAGCATGTGGAGGCTTCAGAGAGGGCACCTAACTAATACCTCCAGCAGTTGCAAAAACTCCAGTGATTGGGATAAAGCTCACATTTCTGGTAACAGAATTCTACTGTGGCAAAAAGCCCAAAAGTCAAGTAATTGAGTGCCAACGTGAGCAGGCAAAGTAAGAAAAGCAAACAGAGCAATCTGATATTAGATTCCTATTTTGGGGACAAAAAGGATCAAAGCATTGAACAGGAGGAAGACAGCAAAGTCAGAACTCCTGCACCAAAAGCTTCCATGAAAAATATGGGCTGGTTATAGGCCATAGAGGAGCTTAGCTTACAAATAATTTTGAAAACCAAATGAGAGAATTGGAGCAAAAATTGGGGAGAGAAATGAGAATGATGCAAGAAAATTATGTAATGATTCAAGCTGACTAAAGAAAATAACACCTTAAAAATTGACTAACTCATATGGCAAAAGAGGCTTAAAAAAAGCAATGAGGAGAAGAATGCCTTAAAAAGATGAATTTGAAAGATGGAAAAAATCGCAAAAGCTCATTGAAGAGAGTCATTCCTTCAGAATTAGACTGGAGCAAATGCATGCTAGTGACTTTATGAGAAATCAAGATACTATTAAACAGATCCAAACAAATAAAAAAATAGACAGAAAAGTGAAATATCTCATTGGGGAAACGAATAATCTGGAAAATAGATCCAGGAGAGATATTTTGAAAATTATTGTACTACCTGAAAGTAATGATCAAAAAAAAAAAATGTAGAAATCATCCTTCAAGAAATTCTCAAGGAAAATTGCCCTTATGTTTTAGAACCAGAGAGCAAAATAGAGGTTGAAATAATCCATCAATCACCTCCTGAAAAAGATCCCCAAAAAGAAAATTCCTCAGAATATTATAGCCAGGTTCTGGAGTTCCCAGATCAAGGAGAAAATATTACAAGCAATGAGGAAGAAACAATTTGAATACTCTGGAAACACAATCAGTATAACACAGGATGTGGCAGCTTCTTCACTGAGGGATCAAAGGGCATTGAATATGATATTCCAGAGTGCAAAGGAGCTAGGATTAAAACCAAGAATCACCTACCCAGCAAAAATGAGTATCATGTTCAAGGGAAAATATGGTCATTCAGTGGAATAGAGGGCTTTCAAGCATTCTGTTTTTTTTTCTTTGTTTATTTTTGGTTTACAAGATTCAATTACATAGTTCCTTGAGTTTCAAATTTCCCTTCCCTCCCTCCCCCCATGCCCCACGAATGCATATAGTCCAGTACAGGATCTGCAAATACTTTCATATTAGACATTAATCAAGTTACAATGGTGAATTGTAGTAGATGGGATGAAAATGGTAAAGAAGAAATAGAACCAAACAACGAAAAGAGAAAGATCAATTAGTTTGCTTCCATCAGGATTCAAGCTCAGTTCTTTCTAGTTATTTCTCTGGATGTAGGCATTTCTCTCCTTCATGAGTCTTTTGGGATTGACTTATATTACTGCATTGCTGAGAAGAGTCCAGTCTGTCATAGTTGGTCATCATATATATGTTATATCTCTGATTGTATACAAATTTCTCCTGGTTCTACTCTTCTCACTCAGCATCAGTTTGTATAAGCCTCTCCAGGTAAATATGAAAACCATCTCCTCCTCTTTTATTATAGCACAATATTATTCAATTACATGCATACACCACAACTTGTTTAGCCATTCCCCAATTGATGGGCACCCCTTTAATTTCCAATTTTTGCAACCACAAAAAGAGCTGCTATAAATATTTTTATACATATGGGTCTTCCTCCCACTTCTATGATCTCCTTGGAATATAACCATAGAAGTGGTACTGCTGGGTCAAAAGGTATGAAATTATTTATAGCCCTTTGGGCATAATTCCAGAATTACTCTCCAGAATGGTTGGATAAGTTCATAACTCCACCAGCAATGCATTAGTGTTCCAATTTGCCCACATTCTCTCCGGCATTTGTCATTTTCCTGTTTTGTTATCTTAGCCAATCTGACTGGAGAGATGTGGTATCTCAGAGTTGTTTTGATTTGCATTTCTCTAATCAAAAGTGATTTAGAGCATTTCTTCACATGCTTATAAATATCTTTAATTTCTTTCTCTGAAAACTGTCTGTTCATACCCTTTGACCATTTATCAATTGGGGAATGATTTGTATTCTTATAGATTTGACTCAATTATCTGTATATTTTAGAAATGAGTCCTTTATCAGAGACACAGGTTGTAAAAATTCTTTCCCAATTTCCCACCTCCCTCTTGATCTTGGCTACATTGGCTTTGTTTGTAGAGAAATTTTTCAATTTCATGTAATCAAAATTATCCATTTTGCATTTTACAATGCTCTCCAGTTCTAGTTTAGTCCTAAAGTCTTTCCCTCTCCACAAATCTGACAGGTAAACTATTCCTTGCTTTCCCAGATTTCTTACAGTTTTATATGTTATACCTAGGTCAAGCACCCATTTTGACTTGATTTTGGTATATGGTGCTAGACAATGTTCTATGCCCAGTTTCTGCCATACTATATTCCAGTTTTCCCAGCAGTTTTTGTCAAATTATGCATTCTTATCCCAAAAACTGGGATCTTTGGGTTTATCAAACAGTAGATTACGATACTCATTAACTGCTGGGTCTTGTGCACCCAATCTATTCCATTGATCTACTACTCTACTCCTCTGCCAGAACCAAGAAGTTTTGATGATTGCTGCTGTATAATACAGATTAAAATCTGGTATAGCTAGTCCACCTTCCCTAGCATTTCTTTTCATTAATTCCCTTGATATTCTAGACCGTTTGTTTTTCCAAATAAATTTTGTTACTATTTTGAACTCTATAAAGTAGTTTTTTGGTAAATGTATTGGTATGGCACTAAATATATAATTTAGTTTGGGTAAAATTATCATTTTATATTAGCTCGACCCAGTCACGAGCAATTGATATTTTTCCATTTAGTTAAATCTGATTTTATTTGTGTGAGAAGTGTTTTGTAGTTGTGATCATTTGGTCCTCAGTTTGTTTTGGCAGGTAGATTCCCAAATATTTTATAATGTCTACAGTGACTTTAAATGGGATTTCTCTATCTCCTGCTGTTGAGTTTCATTAGAGATGTACAGGAATGCTGAGGATTTATGAGGGTTTATTTTATATCCTTCAACTTTGCCAAATTTATTTATTGTCTCAAGTAGATTTTTACTTGATTCTCTAGGACTCTCTAAGTATATGATCATATCATCTGTGAAGAGTAATAGCTTGGTCTCTTTGCCAAATTTGATTCCTTTGATTTCTTTTTCTCCTCTTTTCTCTACTGCTAATGTTTCTAGTACCAGACTGAATAAGAGGGGTGATAGTGGACACCATTGTTTCATTCCTGATCTTACTGGAAATGCTTCTAGTTTATCCCCATTGCATATAATACTTTCTGATGGTTTAAAAGAGATGCTATCTACTATTTTAAGGAAGGCTCCATTTGTTCCTATACTTTCTAGTGTTTTTAATAAGAATGGATATTGTACTTTGTCAAAAGCCTTTTCTGCATCTATTGAGATAATCATGTGGTTTCTGCTAGTTTTATTGTTGATATGATCAATTATACTGATCATATAGAGAGGAGGGGAAAAATCTGGAATTCAAAGTTTTAAAATCAAATGTTTAAATATATATATATATATATATATATATATAGAGAGAGAGAGAGAGAGAGAGAGAGAGAGAGAGAGAGAGAGAGAGAGAGATCTATATATAGGGGAGAGGGCAGATTGGGGGAGGGGATATTCAATGGGGTTGCTATTTTGGGTGGTGGGTAGGGGAAAATGGGGAGAAAATACGTAACTCAAAATCTTGTGGAAATGAATGATGTAAACTAAAAAATAAAAAAGAGGAAAAAAAAAGAAACTTCTGAAATCTTAGGATTTACTTGCAGTCTTTAGATGTTCTAGGTTAGGAAGCTTATGGGCACAACAGACCTGGAATATGGAGGATCTGAATTCAGATCCAACCACAGACAATTAATACCTGTGTGACCATGGACAAATCACTTAACTTGTGGGTAGGTGATCTGGCTCTGGCACTTAGCAGCTTTGTGATGGGAAATTCACTTAATTTCTTGGAGACTCAGGCTTTTTAACTTTAAAACTGGAATGTTACTATATGCATTACCCACCACATAGTGATGCTTTGAACAGTACATGGAATAATAAACATGAAGTGCTATATAATCATGAAGTACTATATAAGTATATACAAATGTACACATATGTGTACACATATCTATATACACACACACATATATATAGTCATGTCCATATATCCATATCATATCCATATACATAAATGCACATACATACACATAGTAAAAATACACATGCACATACATGTGCATTTATACATGTGTACATATATCTGTTTGTATGTGGGTGGCTGTGTGTATAGTGGTGACGCAGAATTGGAAACTAAGTAGGGGCCCATTGACTGGCAAATTGAGAACCAAATGATGGTGCATGAATAAAACAGATTAGTGTTATTATTCCTAAGTATGACACATATGAAAATTTCAAAGAACTATAGGAAGTAGCATCAATTAATGATTATCCTGAAAAATGATTTACTTCTTCTGTAGGGAAAAACATACAAAAGAGAAAAATGTAAATTAAAAACACAAAAAAATGCAATTATGATGATAAAATATATCTGTTGCCCACACTGTACTCTACAACCTCACATAATATCATGAAGAGAAAGTGGGGGTGGTGCTTAGTGGGTGAGTAGGATTCTATCACTAAAATATCACATAATATACTACCAAAGCAGTAATTATTAAAGAAACACGATGCTCCTCTGGTCATACAAAAGGTCCCTGCCTAAGTACCATTTAATGTTTATTTTTTGGGCCCTAAACTCAGAGTGAATGTAAAAAGGAATTGTTTCTCTTTAGGCCTGCAACCCTGATGGTTTTCCTCTACCAGTTTTTTTTTTTGTTTGTTTGTTTTTTGGGTTTTTTTGTGGTTGTTGGTTAAATGGATTGCCCTTTGATTTAATTCTTAAAGAGGCCTATTCACTGAATAAGTGTTGCCTCACTCATTGTGAGAACCTGAGAAGACCTTAGTTAAAAAAGGACAGGGTCTCCCACTGCATCCTGGACCATCTCCAGTCCTTCTAAATGATATCCAGCCGCTGAACCCAGATGGCTCTGGAGGAAAAGGTGAGTCTGGTAATGTTGCACATCCCTCCCCTAACATCAAAGTCATTTGCAAGTCAAGTTATTATCTCCCTGATGTAATGATCTTCTTTGAGAACTAAGGACAAACCACACAACAGTCCAGTTAATATGTACCTATTAGTCTAGATCTTGACTCCCCCTTTAGAACAGGAAATCCATCAAGGCAGGGGACACATGTGTCCTTAATTTTATCACTAGAATTTAATATAGTGCCTAGCCAATTTTTTGATAAAAACATTAATAAATGTTTTTTTTGTCTAACTCAAATGAATAATTTAAAAATAAAGAAGTCAGCTAGTGGAACAGAATTAGCAAACATCATACAAAAGAAAATAGATAAAACACCAATAAACTCAAAGATCCTAATAACTGGTGATAAGGACTCATACTTGACAAAAACTTCTGGGAAAATTAGAAGGCATTTTGACAGACATTTTAAGGTATATATCAAGCCATACTCCGAACCATGACTAAGATATAAAAGGTGACATCATAGGAAAATTAGGGGAGCAAAGAAGAAATATCATTTAAATCTATGGACTTAGAAACACTTCATGAATTAAACATGTTAGAGGATCACATGAAAAGAAATGGACAGTTTTGATTACATTAAATGAAAAGTTTTTGTATAAACAAATTTAATTTAGTTGAAATTAGAAGAAACGTAGGCAACTGCAGGGGAAACTTTATAGCACATTTCACTGATAATTGTCTCCTATTCAAGATAGATAAGTGATTCAAATTTATAAGCCTAAGGGCCATTCCCAAATAGAAAAAGAGATGAAGGAAATAAGTAGTTTTCAAAAAATGAAATTCAAGCTGTCAACAACAGTATTAAAAAAATTCTCCAAGTCATCAGTAATGAAACAAATGCAAATTAAAGTAATTCTGAGATTCAACCTCACACACATCAGATTGTTAAAGATTAACAAAGAGTTAAATGACAGATGTTCAGCAGGCTGTGGAAGAACAGGCATATTTGTGCCTTAATTTCTGGATATTTCAACATCTAGCCATTTGGGGAATCAACTGTAAACTGTGGCTAGAAAAAATGATGACATGGACATTTCCAGAGGAACCTGGGTCGACCTTTATGAACTGATGAAGAGTTAACCAACCATCAGTGGGAAAACAAAGTATATACAAGGGAAACCTACCAGAAAGGAAAAAAAACAGCTTTAAAAGAATTTAGAACTCTCCTCAATGCAATGACAAATCATGAGTCCAAAGGAATAAGTATCAAACTATGCTTTGCCAAAAAATGGTTGACTTAAATATTTATAATGGAACACACACATCCAGACATGGACAATGTGACTTTGTATTATTCATATTTGTTATAGGTTATTTTTTTTTGTCATTATCCATTTAGGGGGCAGTGGGAATGAGATACAGTAAAATAAATGCAATCAGTTATCTGTATATAGGCTTCCATTGAATACGGATCACATTCCTCAAATGAAAACTTTAAAGAAAAACATTAAATATACATTAAGAACACACCTCAAAATAAATATACATCAAAATAATTATATAGTTAATTAAAAATTTCTCTTTATCATTTACTTTTTTTACTACTAAGTAAATATAGTGGGTTTTATTTCTTCGTTTTGCATTGTCACTCTGTTCAAATTAATGATCTCTGTTGTGATTCTCTTATGAAAAGTACAGTTATTGGCCATACTGGGTTTTGTATAAATTGGAAGTGGGAGGGATGGGGTAGCAGAGAGGGACTCAGAGTAGTGTGCCTGTATTAACAATGCAATATTCACTATGCCTATGGCAATTATAAATAGGCTTATGTGGTTATTAATCACAAAATATATCAGTCTCTCTATATGGGGGATAAAGCCAGAGAATTTATTAAAATACCAAATAACTGAGTCCCAAAACCAGAAAGTCAAAGCCATCAGGGTAGTTATGAAATTGGCACAAGTAGTTAACGTAGTAAACAACCACATTCTTAAGCCTTCAAAACAGAACAGGCTACCTCAGGCAAAGGTACTTCTCTCCCCACTCACAGCAACTGCTCAGCGTCCAGGAAGTGTGCTCACTACAGCTCTGGCCGCCCGTAGTTCTGGTCCCTGGCAGTCCCCAACAAGAGTCCTTAGCAGAAATTGTGGCTGGCTCAAAAAGGAGTTTGTGCCTCCACCTCAACCTTGGCTGCTACTGCTATTACTATTGCTGCTGCTGCTGCCGCTGCTGCTGCCACCGCCGCGGCCACCACCAGCTGCTGCTGCCGCTGCTGCTGCCACCGCCGCGGCCACCACCAGTCCCCACCGGAACTCTAGCTTTTCTTCCTCTTCCTCTTGCTCCTCCCCTTCCTGCTATGTCAGCAAGTCCAACGGGGCATGGAAGATCTTTAAATCCCATAACCCTTACAGTGCCTAACAGTTGGACCAAGATAATCAATATAAACTGATAGATTTGTTTGGTTTTGATTTTGTTCCCTAACAAATATATTGGGGTGGGCACACCTAGGTGGCATAGTGGATCAAGCACTGGCCTCTGAATCAAGAAGATTCATCTTTATGAAACTGAATCCAGCCTCAGGAATTTACTAGCTGTGTGACTCCAGGCAAACCATTAAAACTTATTTGCCTCAGTTTCTTTATCTATAAAATGAGTTGGAGCAGGAAATGGCAAACCACTCTAGTACATTTGCTAAAAAAAAATAATGAGGTCACAAAGAGTCAGGTATGACTGAAAAACAATGTTGTGTATTAAACTGGGAAAAATCTGGTGGGGAAGGAAATCTTCTCTGATACTTCATGTCTACCTCATCTGTTGTAGAGATGTAGAATTAGTTGAATTGGTCACTGAGAGGTTAAAGGACTTCTCTAGAGACATGCAGCTACTATTTGTCAAAGGCAGAACTTGAACCCAGATCAACCTTATTCAAAGACCAGGTTGTTCTCCAGCACATCACAGTATTTTTCATTGGTTTTCATATTTTTAAATAAAATTCAAATCCTAAGTTCTGATTTGGCACTGTTTCCTGTGCATATATTCTTTTCTTCCTTCCTCCCTTCCTTCCTCCCTTCCTTCCTTCCTTCCTTTTCTTTCTTTTTTTTTTCATTATTATTTCCAAAGAAGGAGTCACATTTATTGAAAAGCTCATCATACACTTACATCCATGAGGTCCTATGCCAACAGATCAAAAAAGACAGATGAGTTGTGAAGTCCCCTAAAGGAACAATGGTAAAGATAGCCCTTAATGAATAGCAGTTTCATTTGAACACAAGTATAATAGACAAGTGCATATATTTGTATTGTCCACAAAGTGGACAGAGCCAAGAAATGAAAAGGGTTGAAAGAAAAGTTTCATATTCCTGACAATTATTTTCTATTTCAGAGCTTTAAAGTAATTGACAGATTATAAAGAACCTTTATTAATAGTCCCTTTGGGAAGCTCAAGGGAAATCTTATCCCCAGAGGTTGTGCTGATAGAGACAAGATCCCTTCCACTTCATACATTAATGGATTAGAGCTGGGTGGCACCCCAGAGGCCATATAGCATGACGAGCTCTTTATACAGATGAGGATATTAAGTATAAGTGCAATTCAGTGACTTGCCCAAGGACACTCTGATTGCTAGTAAATGAAAGCACAATTTGAACAGAAGTCCTCCAACTTCCAAATGAATGTATTTTTCCACAGCAACAGGAATAAGTGGCTAAATTTTGTATGGTGCTTATTGTGTCCCAGGCACTGTGCTAAGCCCTTTACTATTATTGTATCATTTAATCCTCATGACAATCCTTGGAGGTAGATACTATCATCATCTTCTCTTTATAGAGGAGAAAACTGTGATAATCAGTGATTAATTGACTTGCTGAGATTCATGCAGTTAGCTAGCTAGTCACTGAGGTTAGATTTGAACTCAGATCTTCCTGACTCCAGGCCCAGTGCTCTATCTACAATGACACCTAGCTGCCTTCCTGGTAGACTAGCAGAAAAAAAAAAGACTAAGCTTATATGGGAACCTCAAAAGCAGTAACTTCATCTGGATAAAATATTAGGTAATCCAGAAATCAAAGTCATAGAATAATAAGTAAGATTATGGTGATTCTATCTGCACCATTGGGGGGTTATGTCCACCAAGTATCCTGGGCCAAATCATCTGGCAGCTAGGTGGTTCAGTGGATAGGGAGCTGGGGCTAGAACTCAGGAAGACCTGAGTTCAAATCTGACCTCAGACTCTTTTTAGCTCTGTGATCCTGGGCAAGTCACTTAACCTCTATTTGCGTTAGTACACTAGAGAAAGAATCCTCTCCAATACCTTCGACAAGAAAATGAAGAGTCAGGGGAGCCAAGATGGTGGAGTAGAAACAGTGTGTCCAAGCCACTCTTCCCCCCACACTAACTCCAAACTATGTAAAAGGGGACTCTGAACAACTTCTGGAGCCCTAGCACCCACAGAACGACACAGAGAAGCTAACCTCCTGCTGAGGACAGCCCAGCAGCCCTGCAGGAAGGACCAGCACAGCACCGGCAGCACAGGGCACAGTGTGCGGGGAGCCAAGCACAGATCCTCCTGAGTCACAGTTTTAGCCCCAGGGCGGCAGGGCCAGCAGCTGGCTGGAGGGACCCCAGAACACCAGCAGCTGTGGTGATTCCAGAATTATCAACATAGACATGCCTAGAACAAAGTGAGAGGTTAGTGCCCTATGGACTTTGGGAACAGCATTTGGGGAATGCGTCGGCTTCCTCCCCTGGGGGCTAGAAACTACTGAGGAGACACGCCATTTTGTAGTTTTCAGAGGCAGCTCCAGCTCCTGGCCTGCGAACTCTAGGGAGATCCAGAGATCAGTCTTGGGGGGTAATCCCTCTTGCTTTAACCTCCCTGGATCTGGATTGTGATCTGGGGTGGAGGTTGTGGGTGGGTTTCCAGCTTGCCAGAAAGGGAAGTTGCCCCCCCCCCCCCACACACACACACATTCAGGACCAAGGTTCCCGTCTGGAACAGGCCATACTGTGGCAACAAGCCCAAAAGTCAAGTAATTAAGTGGCAACATACCAAGGCAAAGGAAACAAACAGAAAAATGCAACCTCAGAATCCTACTTTGGGGGCAAAGAGGATCAAAGCACAGAGCGAGAGGATGGCTGTGAGGTCAGAAGTCCTGCTCCAAAAGCTCCAGGGGAAAACATGAGCAGGTTGCAGGCCATAGAGGACCTTAAGAAGGACTTTAAAAAGCAAATAAGAGAAGTGGAAGAAAAATTGGGAAGAGAAATGAGAAGGATGCAAGAAAAGTATGAAATGAGGGTCAATAGCCTGATTGAGGAAAACAACTCCTTAAAAAATAGACTAACTCAAATGGCAAAGGAGGCCCAAAAGGGCAATGAGGAGAAGAATGCCTTAAAAAGTCGAATTTTCCAGATGGAAAAAGAATCTCAAAAGTTCACTGAGGAGATTCATTCCTTCAGAGTTAGACTGGAGCAAATGGAAGCTAATGACTTTATGAGAAATCAAGATGCTGTTAAGCAGATCCAAACAAATGAAAGATTAGAAAGCAATGTGAAATATCTCATGGGAAAAACCATTGACCTGGAAAATAGATCCAGGAGAGACAATTTAAAAATTATTGGACTACCTGAAAGCCATGATCAAAGAAAGAAACTAGAACTCACCCTTCAAGAAATTCTCAAGGAAAATTGCCCTGATGTTTTTGATCCAGAGGGCAAAATAGAGGTTGAAAGAATCCACAGATCACCTCCTGAAAAAGATCCCAAAAAGAAAACTCCCAGGAATATTATAGCCAGGTTCCAGAATCCCCAGATCAAGGAGAAAATACTCCAAGCAGCCAGGAAGAAACAATTTCAATATTGTGGAAACACAATCAGAATAGTCCAGGACCTGGCAGCTTCTACACTGAGGGATGGAAGGGCATAGAATACGATATTCCAGAGGGCAAAAGAGCTGGGAATGAACCCAAGGGTCACGTCCCAGCAAAACTGAGTATTTTGTTTCAGGGGAAAATATGGTCATTCAGTGGAATAGAGGATTTTCAAGCATTCTTGAGGAAAAAACCAGAGTTGAACAGAAGATTTGACATCCAGGTGCAAGAAGCAAGAGATGCCTAAGAAGGGGCCAACCAGTCTGGACAACCTCGTTAAAGAACTGGACAAGAATGGTGATGAGAAATCAGTTTTGAGGAATTCCAGGTTCTGATAAAAAAGATATCCCTGTGAGCTCGTCCCCTGGGAAACAAGCAACCAGCATGCTACCAAGATAGATTTCAACTCTTGCCACACGTCATAATATCCCCAACCAGCTACCATTAAGCACAAGTTTTTACTCTTCAGCATTGTATAGTTCTGGTTAGGAAATCAATGTATTATTAATAAAGGTATTCCTAAATTTAAAAAAATTAAAGCCAACCAAAAAAAAAGAGTCAGACATGACTAAACAACAACAAAAACTAGGCAGAGCTTAATTTTTGGCACACAGAGGGTACATAATTGATGTTTATTGATTGAGGAAGCAGATAAATGATGCTTATCTGTAGTCTGAGCCTGCCAAACTTCTGGGCATGGTTAAATCAAGATGTGGCATGCTTAACTTTACTTGTCAATATGATTATATATCAGAACAGGACAGATGTGGGCAGAGAAAAACTCTGCCACCATTAAAGGCCAAAATATTGGGAAGGTTCATTATCTCTTACAAATAGCAATTTCCTTGGTACTCCCAGTTACATGTTTCTCTGCCTTCTCAACCCCCTCAAGCATTCCTGGCTTGAAAGATTCCCTTTACTCTTCGATTTTCTACATTCCCTATCAGATTCTTGGACTGTGGTTTAATTGAAAAAACTCCAACTCCCGGTTTCTACAGGGTTTCCTTCTGCTTTGGTGACTGAGCCATACCTCCTCCACCTTGCAACATTTTTCGTCCCCAACAAAGACCATGTACACCTACCTACACCCACCTAGGCCAATCACCCATTTACTCTCAAGGGGAAGCAGAATAATTGCTATTAAGCAGAGATGAGCTTTGAAGTATATTGAGTGTAACAAAATTTTTTTTCATTGTATGTCCTGAACAAGGCCCTAAGTGGCATAGGAACATAGAGGTAATGTTGGAGTGACCTTAGAGGCCATGCCATTCCAATATTCGCATTTTTCAGTGTAGGAGATTAACCCCAGAGAGGCCAAGTGACTTTTCTAAACCCACACGCTGTAACAGGGCTAGGATTTGAACAGGCTTTCTCTAACTCCAAATCCAACTCTCTCTTCATTCCATACTCCATTAACATTACCTGGTTTCCCTCTAATTTATGTAATAAGTGTTGGTGACTTTGCAGAAGGTGTCAATGACTTCAATGAGGTTATAAAATAAGCAGAAATCAGAGGTCTAGTTTCCACAGTTACCTCCAATGGCAAAAGGGACAGGACTTTCTCCTCCTGGATAAGGCTGTGCCTTCCTCTGCTCAATACTCTCAGGGAAGTATGTTTGAAGGGATCCCAAATGACAAAGCAGCTGTATATTGCTGAAAGAAAATTAAGGTGTCCTTTCTCATTTCTACACCTGGTAATAATGTTCCCAAGAACAACAACCAAAAAGTCTGCTATTGGAAAGCATCCTCCTTCTCAGTATATCTGCACATATCACACATCTTTACAAACATAAACTTCCCCAAATATATATTCATAAAGTTCCCAATTTCCAGCAAAGATCAGATAATCTTTTTCTTTTAAATGAAATCCAACAGCCAAGAAGTGTTGCCTGTGGCTGCCATCTGACAGTAGCCATTCAGGGCTGCTTATCCAGCACAGCATATTCTCCTATAATTTCTTTGAGCCTCCTTTCTAAGAAGATAAACATCTTAGGCACCTTGGGAATGAGCACTGCCACTATTTAACTTTATGCATTAAAAGTTTTAAATTGGGTTGGCCAGTGGCCAGTTGTTAAACAGGAGACTTCTGTCCTTGGCTTCTATTCCAGAAGGGAATTGGCAGCAAGAAATTTGGGGCCAAATTTCTGTCAGGTATAGAGTTGCCCAATGAAAAGAATATCTTCCAGAACACAATTTGGCTTTACCTGAAAAAGGTGGTATACTTTAGATGTCATCTCATCACAGGATAAGAACAAAAGAAGTGAATTCTGAGGTCATCTAGACTAATACCTTCAATCTATAGAAGAGGAAACTGAAGCCTAGAGTTGGAGGGGTTTGCTGAATGTCATGCAAGTAGTAAGGAGAAGGGCCAGGATTCAAGGTCAAGTCTTCTAATATCAACCCGATACTCATTCCATTGTATTAACTCATGTTTAGAAATGATATTAACTCTCTTCTGCTTTTTTGGGCCTCAGACTCCACATCTATGAGGCAGGGGAGGGGTTGGACTAAATGATATTTGACGTCCTCTTGGCCCTAAATACTATGATAACAATGGTTGATATTTGCATTTGAAGGTTTATTAAGCCAATCAGATATATTATCTCATTAGGTCTTTAAACCGACCTCAGGAGGTCAATACTATAGGCATAATTATCATCCTTAATTTACCTGTGAGGGAGCAAAGAATTATAAATCTTCATGGATTGCCCATGAGGACACAACTATTGATTGTTACAAGCAAGAGTGGAATACAATTCAATTCAGTAAATGTTGTTTTTGTTTTTTTAAGTGTCTACTATATTGGGAAAAAATGGTCTGGAGACTTGGATTTTCTGCACCTAGGGAGTCAACATTAAAATAAATGTATATTTGCTGTGTGTGTGTGTGTGTGTGTGTATACATACATGTGTTATATACACATATATGGGGCCGTATCTGGTGCAAGGAAGATTTCAGTTCCTTTGACATCTACTAGTCGTGTGGTTATGCACCTTTTACATCAACCTCAAAACCAGTCTCTTAGAATTATCTAGTAGGTAATATATGAACTATGAATTGCCCTGATGATCCACCGATGAATACAAGCTCCACAGTTTCACACATGTTTGACATCCTGACCTGTGATTACTAACTAGAAACTAGGAATACAAAGTCAAGGATCTTAAGGAGCCTACATTGTTCTCAGAAAATAGACTAGGCAAACTGATGAATGAGTCCAAGATATTTTGAGGAGGGAGATATGGAGAGTTTTCCCATAGGAGTCAGGATCTGAGTCACTCCTTAAAAGAAGATAACCATTCTAAGAAGGAGAGGGGAAAGAAAGTCTTGACTCCATGTCCAATGATAGCATGTCACTTTCAATCCTGGTCAGACCCAAACCTATAATAGAATAGATAGCATATTGACTCTAGGTTCAAAGAAGCTGGGTTTAAGTCTTACCTTGTATCCTAACTACCTGTTTACTACTGTGGCTCAGTTTCCTTCTCTCTAAAAGGAAGTGGTTGGATTAGGTGACCTTTGATAGCCCTTCTAGATTGAGATCTAGGATCCTTTGATTCAATTCATTGGTTTAGAACTATTTTACTATTTTCTTAAAAGACAATCCTAAATTTAAGACTGCAGCAAGAATAACAATGGTGTGTGTGTGTGTGTGTGTATATATGTGTGTGTGTGTGTGTGTGTGTGTGTGTGTGTGTGTGTGTGTGTGTGTGTGTGTGTGTGCTGGGAGAGGGTTATAGAGTTGATAGAGCTTTCAACTTGGAATAAAAAAAAGACTTGTGTTCCACTCTTACAACAAAGGCTTTCTAGTTTTGTGAGCCAAGTAAGTTGCTTAACTGTCCTGGGCCTTGGTTTCCTCAGGTATAAAATGTGTTAGACTAGATGAGCACTGAGTGGTCTCTTCCAGCTTAAAATTAATGATCCTGGCAAATGAAATAAATGTGAGAGGTCCATGACTGACACCTGAAGCAATCCCTCTTCAGTCACAGCTCACATAATAGCAATAGTAGCTCACATTTGTATCATGAATTCAGGTTCACTTTAATAGAGCTTTTCTAACAACCCAGGAGGCTAATGGGACCAGTGTCATTATCCCCATTTTATAGATCAAGAAACTAATGCTCAGAAAGTCTAAGGGAATTGCTCAAGAGAACAGAATCTTTAGGGTCAAAGAAGTATTTTGACTTCAGGTCTTCTAGCTTCCACTCTAATGCTGTATATTATTTTTGTACATGTGACATCCAATGCTATTGAATTAGTGTTTGTCAATTTTTCCTTCCCCTCCCACTTCCTTCAAATACATGGTTCCATTTTCACCCCTCCCCATTTCCAAACACTCTCATTTATCAACAAGAAGGACAACTGGAGCATGACTTACAGCAGTGACAGGCTGAAAAGAGAAATGGATCATCACAGATTTATTCTAGTTAAAATTTTTCTTGGGATTCTGATGCCTTTTGGCTATAGAATAATTACAAGGAAAATGAAAAGAGAAAAGGGTACAGAGATGGTGAGGTTCCTATATTAATCTTGGCAATGTTTTCTCAAAGCAGGAGTTTATCTTCTATGAGATGGCACAGTTCATCGCCACAAGTACAGAAAAAAACAGTCTTTTTGCTAAGAGACAGAGAAAGTACATGTCAGTAGCTTAGGGCAAATGCAGTGCTGTAGGAAACTGATGAAGCCTTTGCCTACTTCTCTGTCTTTTTACACTGAAATCTACTCCAGGCTGTCAATGGCCCAGTCACAATGGTCCACTTGCTGTTCCCTACACAGAATGGTCTACTTTCTGTCTCTGTGCCTTGACACTGGCTGGAATACTCACCTTCCTTACTTCCTTACTTCTGCCTCAAATAATCCCTGACTTTCTTCAAGATTGATCTCAATCGCTACCTTTTTTCTAGGAAGGGTCTATCCTACATATTTATGGATGCATTTGTAGGTGTGTATATATGTATATTACATTGTGTGTTCATATATGTATACATATAAGAGCACATGTATATGCATACATGTGTGCATGGACACACATATATACATGTGCATGCCTATTAATATGTTGCCTCTCTCAATTCTTTGTGAGCCCCCCCTTGGAGAGTTTTCTTGGCAAAGTACCTCAGATCTTTTAACTCTTGTCTTGCTCACTCCAAGCCTGGCACTCTATCCACTGTACCACGGAGCTGCCCAAAGGTTAATTGAATGGAAATGGATTAAATCCTGGGGCAATGTGTGCTAGGCACTGACCTAGGAATCAGGAAGACTCATCTTCCTAAGTTCAAATGTAGCCTCAGACAGTTATTAGCTGTGTGGCTCAGGGCATATCACTCAACCCTATTTGCTTCAGTTCCTCATTTGTAAAATGAGCTGGAGAAGGAAACAGTAAACCAGTTCAATATCTTTGCCCAGAAAAGCTCAAATGAGATCAGGAAAAGTCAGACACAGACAATTGAAACAAGTGAACAACAACATATATGCTACTATAAAGGAGTAAGAATGAATTAATTAATGAGAATCCTTTCTGACTTTTTAGGTCCCAGCAATTCATTTTCCCTGATCTCTCCATTGCACATAAACCTTTTGTCCAGCTATTTCTCAACAACTCCTTTGCCAATATCATCTTGTTTTGTGGATCATGCTTTATTTAAGATTTTCTTAATTATAAAATTCTAAGCCTTCTGTATACTGGGAGTGGCATAGTAGAGGAGGAGCTCTGTCAAGAAATGTTGACCAAATAGGCCCATATTTTGCTTTCTTATTATACATCATTATTTTCTTCAACTTGAAATGGACTGATCTTATCTGATATTTGCAGTAGTGTCATGTTTAATTGCTATATGGATCCTGGCAAATTAAATGTGTCAGGTACAAAGCTGAAACACTACCATGTGCCAGAAGACTTTTGTTGTGATTTTATTCCTTTTATGGTCTCACTGTAATGGAAAGCAATTAATCCTTCAGTTAGTTGGCTATAAAATAGAAGAATTACGGCTCCTATGTATAAATCTAGACTATAATGCCTTAGCTATATATCTTATTTAGCATATGGAGTATTCTTAGTCTTACATAGTTGGGCCACAATTAAATCCTGCCTGTAAAAATGAAATGCTTTGGCTATAACATGTAAGAGTTGGTTTCATTTAGAAAATCAAGGCTTCTAAAAATCCCTTTTAGACTAATTTAGTATTTGTTGAGGAGGAAAAATTATAAATGTTAAAATATTTTTAAACTATTTGCAGTTCAGGCATAATCATCAAGCCTTATTCCATCTATTAACATAGGAAAAGAGTAATTTGAGCCAAGGTTTTGCTACTTTCTACATGTGTGTCCTTGCTAAAGTCATTTTATCCTTCAAACCCTATTTTTTACATAAAATGGTAACATAGATACTTTAAATGTTAATTACAAAATTGGTAAGGTAATAATTTGTGAAAGTGTCTTAAAAGTACAAAACAAAAATAAAGTTCTTGTTGCTGTAAAGTTGTAAAAAATAAATGGAGTTGGAATATTTAAAAATATAATTATGTTCTTCAGTTTTAGCCCATAATGTGAATATACTGGCAAAGGGTTCTGATCAAGTTCAAAAGAAGGACTTTCTAATGATCAGCTCAAGAAAGCACAAAGAAAAGCATAAGAAACATTTGCAGCCATTGACAGAGGTTACCAATGGGTCTACTAATTAGTAGCAAGCCAATGAAGAAAAAATAAATTAATTGGCTTGTTCCAAATTACATAACAAATAATGATGAATTGGAGACAGGAGTTTAGGTTTCAAGGCTTGTGCTAGAGCTAATAGAAAAATGAATTCTTACTTTTAGCTCCTAGGAAATGAGAATAAATGACTGATATAGGAAAATAAAGGTTGACAGCAAGACTTGATTCACCCTTTGGGGGGAAATGAAACCGTATTTCCTCTGGGTTCAGATGTCAATCACTGTAAAAAATATTCTTGTAAATAAATTGATTCTTGTTATCTCATCTATCTTTTTGTCTGTTTCTGGAGTAGCCTTGTCACAAAATATGGTTGAGAATAGGAACCTTTATACAAGGTGGTGTCTGAAGAGGTCAAAATGTTCTGTCAAAAGCAGATTTTTTTTTTTTAGCAGAAATGATTTAGGCTCCAAATAGCTAGGAAAATAAAGTTTCTAAACAGACCTTTAGAAAGAAATTGGACTTGGATTTGGGTTTGGGTATAATTCAAGATAGAACAAGCTGCCAACTCTCAGGGGGTATAAGGGTATTTATAAGTCTTAACTGGTAACATGATTTTTGGTTTTTGCTCAGTGAAATAGCCAAAGTCCCAGTTCTCTAAATCCCTGGGAATGTACTAGAGAGGCCACTCAGATGGTGTAGAGATGATCAAGAATTTAGTTATGTTAATATAAGGAAAGAAAGAATAAAATGGAGTCATGCTTACAGGTGCTAAGAAATTAAATGACTTGTCAGGTCAATACAACCAACAAGTGGCAAAGGTATGACTAGAATCCAGATGCTCCTGATTCTGAGATCAGTCCTCTATCCACTCTGCTACATTTGTATCTGTTCTATGGAGATAAGAGAACTTGTGTTGCCTTTGTTACAGACTAGTTTTAAGGAGGAAGCAAAATATATAGTTAGATAAAATGTATAAATATAAATAAAATATAAAAATAAATATAAAATATACAAAGTATGTTATTTATCTTTATCAATTGTTGTTATAATGAAACTATTAATGATAACTCAGGATGTAGTTACTGGGATGAGAAATTTGGTTCAGGAGAACAAACCAGCAACCTATCTGAAAAGAATGAAGAATTTAAAGGCTAGCTAAGACAATTTCTGTGGACAAAGTTCGTGGGGAGGGAGACAGTCTAGATCCATGCTTGAGTGCAGTGGAAAGAATGTTGGATTGGGAACCAGAGAAGATGTATTAAAATCTCAGTTCTGTTACAAACTATTCATATGACTGCTCACAGGTCTTCTAACTTCTCTAGATCTTTTTCCTTACATTTAAAATGAAGAAATTGAAACAGATGGCCTCTGAGTGCTTTCTACCCATAATCCTTTAATCTTTTCATGTATGCCTCCATTAAAGCCCTATTTTAAGGCATTGACTTAGGGTAGAGGTGGCTCTAGATTCTAGAAAATTAAGCCATATAAGCTCCAACTGTGACAAGTCATTCAACCATCCATCCATCCATCCATCCATCCATCCATCCATCCATCCATTCATTCATTGATATTCTACCAAATTATAAAGTCTCTTAAATAAACTTAGTTATAGACTATATGGCCAAGGACTAATATTGCCCAATTTGGAAAGGCATCACTTGACTAGCAGTAAAGGAAGAATTCCTGGGAACTCTTGTTTTAAATTTTATTTTAAATTTAAGGAATAAAAATAACATCTTCATAACATAGTACAATAGAAAGATGATTATACATGAAACTTCAAATCTATCATGCACATCTTGGTACTCTTTTCAAATATACAACTAAATTATTATGTATTTTTTTCTTTTGTCCCTCCCCCCCCACTCCAGAGATAGGTACCATCAGAAACACAGGTGTTTTTAAAAAAAAAAAAAAAGAGTTCCCTTATGTTACTCATGTAGGAAAACAGACCATCTAGAGCAACAGGTTACAAGTTAGGTCTCAATTCTGAGTGAAATGAGATGTGGAATTCACTACAGAAGATCATGTACAGGTGACAGCAAATGATATTTTATTTCATAAAACTTCTCTATAACCCTCAGCAATATTTTTTTACCAAATGCTTTATTAACTTCTAGTTTATGTCATTCATTTCTGCAATATTTTGATTTATAGTCCCCTCTCACCTCTTAATTTCACCTTTTAAGTATGATCCATTCCCACATATGTATTCATATACTCATATACCTTCCTATATATATATATATATGTGTATGTATGTATGTATACACACACACATTTCTATTCCCTTCAATTATTCTCATACTGAGAAAAGGTCCACAAGTTACAATTATCAATTTTCCATGTAGGAAGATAAATAGTTCAACTTTGATAAGTTCCTTATGATTTCTTTTCCCTGTTTATCTTCTCATGCTTCTCTTGCTTCTTGTATCTCAATGTCAAATTTTCTATTCCACTATGGTTTTTTCATCAAGAATACTTGAAAGTCCTCTATTCCACTGAATGACCATATTTTCCCCTCAAACATGATACCCAATTTTGCTGGGTAGGTGATTCTTGGTTTTAATTCCAGCTCCTTTGACCTCTGGAATATCATATTCCAAGCCATTCCTTCCCTCAGTGTAGAAGCTACCAGATCCTGTGTTATCCTGATTATGTTTCCACAATATTCAAAGTGTTTCTTCCTGGCTGCTTGTAATATTTTTTCCTTGATCTGGGAACTCCAAAAAAATGGCTATGATTTTCCTAGAAGTTTTCTTTTTGTGATATTTTTCAGAAAGTGACTGATGGATTCTTTCAACCTGTATTTTGTTCTCTGGTTCTAAAACATAAGGACAATTTTCCTTGAGAATTTCTTGAAAGATGATTTCTAGGTTCTTTTTTTGAGCATGGCTTTCAGGTAGTCCAATACTTTTTAAATTATTTCTCCTGGACCTATTTTCTAGGTCAGTGGTTTTTCCAGTGAGATATTTCACATTGCCTTCTATTTTGTAATTTGTTTGGATGTGTTTAATAGTATCTTGATTTCTCATAAAGTCACTAGCTTGCATTTGCTTCAATCTAATTCTCAAGTAATTACTTTCTTCAGTGAGCTTTTGAGATTCTTTTTCTACCTGTCAAATTTGGCTTTTTAAGGCACTGTTCTCCTCATTGCCTTTTTGAGCCTCCTTTGCTATCTGAGTTAGTTTGTTTTTTAAGGTGTTATTTTCTTCAATCAGGTTGTTAACTCTCATTTAATAATTTGCTTGCATCATTCTCATTTCTCTTCCCAATTTTTCTTCAACTTCTCTTATTTGATTTTCAAAATCCTTTCTAAGTTCCTCCATGGCCTATAACCAGCTCATATTTTTCTTGGATGCTTTTGGTGCAGGGGTGCTGACTTCACTGTCTCCCTCCTGTTCCATGCTTTGATCCTTTTTGTCCCCAAAATAGAAGTCTAATGTTGGATTCCTCTGTTTGCTTTGCTTCCCTCATTTACTCATGGTGCCACTCAATTACTTGACTTTTGGTCTTTTGCCACAATAGGACTCTGCTACCTAACAGGAGAGCTTCGTACCAAACACCAGGGTTTTCTCAGCTGCCAAAGGTATTATTTGGGTACCTTCTATGAAGCCTCAACATGCTCTGGCAAACTGATCATGAACCCCATGACCTCCACTGTCGACCACAATCCAGATCCAAGCAGGTTAGAGCAAGAGAGATCAACTCTCAGACTGGTTGCTTGGTCCCCCTATAGTCTGCAGGCCAGGAGCTGAAGCTGCCACATTGTGGCAGCTGCCCAGCTGGCTGTAGCACCTCAGTGCCTTCTCCCTCCAGGGAAGGGATAAAGGCTAACTGCACTCCCAACTACTGGTTCCCAAAGTCCATACTGTACTGACCTTTCAGTTTGCCCTTAGCATCTATGGATTGATAATTCTGGAAACTGCCACAGCTGCTAGTGATCTGAAGTCCCTCCAGCCATTGGCTGGTCAGGTTGCCCTGGGGCTAAAACCTCTGGCTTGCATGGGGCTTTTTGTCAGCTCCCAGACCTCTGCACTGGTGGCTCCCTGCCAGCCTGCCAGGCTATCCTCAGTAGGAGGTTAGCTTCTCTGTGTCATTTTGTGGGTTCATTAGCTCCAAAGTTTGTTCAGAGTCACCTTTTAATTGAATTGGAGGTGGTGTGAGCTGGAGCCCAACAGAATCCCTGTTTCTACTCTGCCATCTTGACTCAGCCTCCCCAAAATAATACTTTCACTTAGGCTACTTCACTCTATCATTATATCAATTAATACTTAAAAATATATTGTATTTTAGGTCACATATTTTAATTCCCAAGGAACCACCTTCTCTTTCTCCTCTTTCCTCTTCTTCTTTCTCCTCTTCTTCTTCCTCTTCCCTCAGCAATCTTTTATGCTGGTGATACAACTATGTGAATCTTAACTCTGTTGTGCTAATATCATTGGTTTCAGCCATCAGCCAAGATAATTCCTTCTTAAAGATTTCTGAGGAAGAGCTAGTCATTTTTTTAAACCTCAATGAAACTAAAATGATATTAAAAAAAAACTTTTATACAGTGAATTATTTGACATGGTTTTCCTCAGATGAGGAAACTGAGGCTTATAATAATGGCTAAAAGGCATGTCCATTGGGCTTGTTGTTGTTGTGTTTATCCCTGTTCTCAAAGATGACCATGTCATTGGGTAGATGATGGTATGATCTATGGTTAACTGATTTGTGTGAGAGAGGGCTGTGCAAAGACACTGGACTCACTTTCTCCTCTAAATCAGGGTTCAGCGGGTAGATAATCACCAGGATGACTGGAGATGAACCAGGATGCAATGGGAGATCATGGCCATTTTAATAGTATTGATTTTCATACTAATACCAGGCTAACCATCTCCGCTTTAAAAATGAGGAACAGTTAGTGAAAATTCAGGAATTTGGGAGATGGAATCACTTGTTAGAGAAACAGTAACATTGAATATAGGGGAGCAAGGTATAAGAAGAATAGAAAGGTAGGAAGGGGATAGGTAATAAAGAGCTTCAAAAGTGAACCAGGGGATTTTCTATTTGATCCTCTAGATAACAGGGAGTCAATAGAGTAGGATGTTGTCGCAGACTTGGCCCTGAGAGTAGGTGGCCAATGAATCCTTCTTTACAGAAGTAACTCCTTAACCCAAACAAGTGAATTTTAGGGCAGAAATGTCCAACATTTTGTGCATGAACTTCATAAATTGCAGGTAAAAGAAACTATATGTTTTGTTTTGTTGTTGTTTTTTCCCCCACTACTTATGACCTGGTCTAGGACAACAGAAATCCACAAAGTGCTTCTTTATCTTTTTTTTTTAAGCTACCAGGTGAACAGCACCTGATGATTTTTATTAACTCCTGTTTTACATCATTCATTTCTGCCAGATTTTGAGTTACAATCATTTTCCCCCCATTATTCCCCTACCCAACCTCCCAGAATAGCAGTCCCACGAGATATCGCTTCCTCCAATCTGCTCTCTCCCATACCTTCTCCCATACCCCCTTCAACTTTTCCATTAGAGGAAGGTGAATCTTTGTGTCCCAATGCCTGCACATCTTTTCTCCCAATTATAAGCAAGAGTATTAATAATAGTATTTATATATATTTGAAACATTTAATCTTAAGACCTCGAATTTCAGATCCATTTCCTTCCTCCCTTGTCACCCATTCCCTCTGGGGAAATAGGTAATTCAGTATATGTTGTACATGTCTAGCTATGCAAAACATTATCATAGTAGATATATTGTATAAGGCTGCTTATAATTCCCTCCCACTCATCCCACCCCCACCTGGTCCATTCCCTACATGATCCTGTCCCTCTTCTATAGTGGGTACTTCCAACCTCCCCTCCCCCCAAGGATGCCCCCCCATCAATCATCCCTCCTCTCATCCCCCTTCCCCCTGTTCTGCTGCAGGTTGAGATATCCCATTTAGTATGTATGTCATTCTCTTCCTGAACCAAATTCAATGAGAATGTGGATTTGCCTTTTTTTTCCCTTCCTATTCTCCCCCTCCCTTGCAACCACTTCCCCTTGCTTCTTCTACATGAGATAGTTTACCCTACCCTGTCTTTCCCCATCTCCTCTTGCCACTTTCCTCTCTCACCTCATAATTTCATCCCTTGAGTATTCTCCCTTCCCAACAAATTCAACCTATGCCCTCTATCCATATACACACACATTACATATGTATTCATATGACCACACACCCTTCTTCCATTATTTTCATAGTGAGAAAGATATCATCCCTCACAGTTATTGTTTTTCCATATAGGAATGTAAATAGTTCAACTTTGATAAGTTCCTTTTGATTTATTTTCCCTGATTACCTTCTCAGGCATCTCTTACTTCTTGTGTCTGGATGTCAAATTTTCTATTCAACTCTGGTTTTTTCCTCAAGAATGCTTGAAAGTCCTCTATTCCACTGAATGACCATATTTCCCCTGAAACAAAATACTCAGTTTTGCTGGGTAGGTGACCCTTGGGTTCATTCCCAGTTCTTTTGCCCTCTGGAATATCATATTCCATGCCCTTCGATCCCTCAGTGTAGAAGCTGCCAGGTCCTGGGCTATTCTGATTGTGTTTCCACAATATTGAAATTGTTTCTTCCTGGCCGCTTGTAGTATTTTCTCCTTGATCTGGGGATTCTGGAACCTGGCTATAATATTTCTGTGAGTTTTCTTTTTGGGATCTTTTTCAGGAGGTGATCGGTGGATTCTTTCAACCTCTATTTTGCCCTCTGGATCTAAAACATCAGGGCAGTTTTCCTTGAGAATTTCTTGGAGGGTGATTTCTAGGTTCTTTCTTTGATCATGGCTTTCAGGTAGTCCAATAATTTTTAAATTGTCTCTCCTGGATCTATTTTCCAGGTCAGTGGTTTTTCTCATGAGATATTTCACATTGCCTTCTAATCTTTCATTTGTTTGGATCTGCTTAACAGCATCTTGATTTCTCATAAAGTCATTAGCTTCCATTTGCTCCAGTCTAACTCTGAAGGAATGAATCTCCTCAGTGAACTTTTGAGATTCTCTTTCCATCTGGCAAATTTGACTTTTTAAGGCATTCTTCTCCTCATTGCCCTTTTGGGCCTCCTTTGCCATTTGAGTTAGTCTATTTTTTAAGGTGTTGTTTTCCTCAGTCAGGCTGTTGACCCTCATTTCATACTTTTCCTGCATCCTTCTCATTTCTCTTTCCAATTTTTCCTCCACTTCTCTTATTTGATTTTTAAAGTCCTTCTTAAGGTCCTCTATGGCCTGCAACCCGCTCATGTTTTCCCCTGGGGCTTTTGGAGCAGGACTTCTGACCTCACAGTCCTTTTCCCGCTCTATGCCCCCAAAATAGGAGTCTAGGGTTGCATTTTTCTGTTTCCTTTGCCTTGGCATGTTGCCACTTAACTACTTGACTTTTGGGCTTGTTGCCACACTATGGCTTTAAGGCCAGATAGAGGAATTTTCGTCCCAAATGTGTGGGGGGCAACTTCCGTTTCTGGCAAGCTGTAAACCCACCCACGACTTCCACCCTAGATCACAATCCAGATCCAGGGAGGTTAAAGCAAGAGCGATTACCCCCCCAAGACTGATCGCTGGATCTCCCTAAAATTAACTGCAGGCTGGGAGCCAGAGTTGCCTCTGAAAACTACCAAATGGAGTGTCTCCTCAGCGGCTTCTAGCCCCCAGGGGAGGGAGCCGATGCATTTCCCCAAATACAGGTCCCAAAGTCCATAGGACACTAACCTCTTTCTTTGTCCTAGGCATGTCTATGTTGATAATTCTGGAGTCGCCACAGCTCCTGGTGTTCTGGGGTTCCTCCAGCTGGTTGCTGGCCCTGCAGTCCTGGGGCTAAAACCTCAGCTCACGCGGACCTGGGTTCTGCTCGGCTCCGCTTCCTGCGCTCTGCGCGTTGCGTGCTGCCGGCTCTCAGACTGCTGCACTGGTCCTTCCTGCAGGGCTGCTGGGCTGTCCTCAGCGGGAGGTTAGCTTCTCTGTGTCGTTATGTGGGTGCTGGGGCTCCAGAAGTTGTTCAGAGTCCCATTTTACATAGTTTGGGGAGTATCTGGGGGCAGAGTGGCTTGGATGAGCTGTTTCTACTCTGCCATCTTGGCTCCACCCCCAGTGCTTCTTTATCTTGGTCTCTGCTATGTGTTGTCTTCAAGGATTGCCAAGAGTATTATGTGGTTACCTAATTACCTTAGGCTTTGTAGGAGCAAGCACTCCAACATCCCCAGGGTGGCTGCCAACACAGGCTCTTAGATCTGCTTTTCAAAAGGAAAGCAACTCAAAATGGGTTAACAAGCTACTTTAATCAATCAAATATATATCATTTACCCAGTTTAGGGGGAAAACGTCAGCACCCTGAACTTCAAAGTATACAGGCAGAACTTACAAGACAGAGAAACAAACAGATCAAGCAGATAGGCTTCCAAACTGCCCAACCATTACATCAATACCAAATCACAGTTACCAGAGAGGGAAGCATCAACATCTGGGTTTTCAAAGCCGGGGGGCCTCTCAATGGCTGCCCAGAGTCTCATCTGGTCAAATCACACAACACTTCTCAAAGCGAGCCCCAAAGGAAAGCCTCACATCAGGGATTATATAGCCTTCTCCTGGGTCAGAGAAGGTCACAACCCTCTCAAACCACTGCCCAATCACACAGCATCAAAGTGTGGGCATTCCTGAAAACCAAGCCTCCTGCCACAAACTCCATGTGACCACATTCAGCCTAACAGGTGGCAAAGTATATTTTCAAATAAAAGAAGGTTCTCAAAGTCTCTTAAGCCAACCAAAGGACCTAGGGACAGGGAAGATCTTTAAATTTGCATTTCAATTACAAGCTTACACAAACAATACATGTAATAGAAAGGACTTGAATCCATGTTTTCTTGACTCTGAAGCCAGCTGGACATGCTGCCTTTTAATGGGAATCTGGGTAGGATTAATTTTAATGCCTATAAGTCCAAATTCCCTTTAAGGTACAAAGATAAGAGATAGAATGTTGGATATGGGCAACATCTAGGAGGTCAGTTTGTTTGCAGCACAGAGTGAATGAGTGTTACACACCATTTTCCTGTAGAGGTAAGGTGTGAGTTAGACTGGAAAAGATTGCTTGGAAAAGGTGCTTCACCAACTTGGGCCTCATTTTCCTCAAGTATAAAATACATGATAGTAACATGACTTAGATTAATTCTAATGTACTTTCCATCTCTAAATGCTATGATAATAAAAGGGAAGTGTCAAATTCCTGAAGTCCTCACAGTATCACAAACACCCATGTAGACCCTTGGCTGCAGAGTGGAATATTTCCCAGGAATCTCCCAAGATATCTGTCTATTGAATATGTTATTAAAACATACAATAGATGGGGAGAAAATTTATAAATCAAAATCTTGTGGAAATGAATGACATAAACTAAAAATAAACATAAAATTTAATTTAGAAAAACAAAAAAACTTACAATAGACAATGGAGTATACACCTTCTCCTTGAATTAATGTAATTCTATCACCAAATGGGAAGGGGCAAGAGATATTATATAACCTGGGATGGAGCCGTCCCTTTGTAGATCAAACAGTTCAGACTATACCCTGAGAAATCTAACACCTAGAACCCCAGTCCAAGCAAGTTGGTAAGGATTGCCATGAAAGAGGAAAGAACTTGTTACCAGTGTTGACACTCATTCCTGTACCTAAATTAGAATTTGGGCCAGAAATCCAGAGAGCAGATCTTAGAGGAGCTATGTCTTTGATGAGCACAAATTGCCATTGACATCAGGAAAGAAAAAACTCAGGGTATCACCTTGAGCCTTACTCAGAAATACAACCAACAGGGAGTCATTGGCTGTCGAGTCATAGATGTTGCCACACATATTTCAACTAAATCAGGAGCATACATTTGTAATATACTGTGGAGAGGAGCACATTTGTTTTCTAGAGTCTAGAAACCTCTAAAAGCATCAGCAGGACTCATCAATTTTGTATGATGACTTGTCAACAGCAGATGCAATATTGATGCTACCCTTCATTATAATTCTCTGAATCAGAACCTTGCAGGTGAGAGAAATCAGTCTATGTTTGGAAAATGTTCACAGAAAATCAAGGATAGCAGCATGGTGTAGTGCAAAGAATGTCAGGCTTGGAATAAGGGGAACATATCTGTCAGTATTTTACTTGAGTAAACTTTTTTGTTTTTTAATCATTTCAGTCATGTGTGACTCTTTGTGACCCCATTTAGGACTTTCTTAGTAGAGATACCAGAGAGGTTTTGCCATTTCCTTCTCCAATTCATCTTACAGATGAGGAAATGAGGCAAACAGGGTTAAATGACTTCCCAGGTACATGCAGCTAGTAAATGTCTGAGACCAGATTTAAACAAAGGTCTTCCTGACTCCAGGTCACACACTCTATCTACTGTGCCACATAGCAGCCCTTTAGTGAACTTAGGTAAGTCATTTAATAGCTATGCAACAAATGTCCTCCTTCCACATATTCTCTTTTGGTGGAATGAAAGGGATAGCAAATCAAGAAGAGACACATGATTGCTGACTTCTTGGGTAATGGGAAATCATCTAAATAATCTCAGACAGCCAGATAATAGCACTCTGATGGCAAAAAGTGAAGAATTAAGAAGCTTCTTAATATGGTAACAAAAAAGGCAGAATATAAGATATGGCTTGAAGCTATACACAAAAAATGAAACTGAAGTCTTGGTAACTGGTCCCATCACTTCTTGGTAAATAGAAGAAATGGAAGAAGTATCACATTTTATACTCATGAGATCAAAGATCACTGCAGATGGTGACTACAGCCATGAAACTAAAAGACACTTGCTTCTTGGAAGGGAAGTTATAGCAAATCTGGATAGCATACTAAAAAGTAGAGACATCATATTGCCAACAAAAGGTCTGTACAGTCAAATGTATGGTTTTTTTTTCAGTACAGTATGGCTATGAGAGTTGGACAAAAAGGAAAACAGAAATGATACTTTTAAAATGTGGTGCTGGAGATTTTTGAGAATCCCTTGGGCAGCAAGGAATCCAAATCAAAAAATACTTCAAAGAAATTTATTTAGGCTATTCATTGGAAAGACAAATACTAAAGCTTAAATGCTTCAGTCACATAATAAGAAAATGGGACTCATGGGGAAAGGTGCTGATATCAGGAAAGATTGAAAGAAAAGGGGATAGCAGGGGATGAGATGGATAGATATTGTCATAGGAAAAAAATGAACATGGAAAGACTTGGGAGATAGTGGAGGACAGAAAGTTCTGGCATGCTACAATCCTTTGAGTCACAAAGAATTATTCATGGCAAAATGACTGAACGACAACAAACCTTACTGGGAGATCCTTACTGATTCCCTTCTCTATCCTAAAGTTCCCTTCCCTATCCTAAAGCTGTACCATACTGTGTTCTTTTCTCCCCAGCATTAGTAACCCCAAACATTGTTAGAGGACTTAACGTTGCAACTGTAGGGCCCAAAGGCCTTACTGTTTGTCCTGATGCTGCACCATCAGGAATTTCTGGTATTAGAAATTCTCCTAGAACTCTTTTATATAATGTCCCTCCAAATAAGAAAATGAGCTTTTTGAGAATAAGAATTGCACTGCTTTATTTATTTACATCTTAACCCCTAACATGCTGTCTGGAATAGAGTAAGTGCTTAACAAATTGTTTTTAATTCATTCACATGGAGCTGCATAATTCATTATTTCATTTGATCTTCACAACAGTCTTGTGAACTGGTTACTGATATTCCTTTTTCAGGGATGAAGAAACTGAGTCTCAGGCCAATGACTTGGCCATTGTTGTACAGGTCCAAGAACCAGAGAAAGGACGGGAATTTGTTAAGCCCTGACTCCATTTTTACTCTTCTTTCCACTATCATACAATACCTCTCCATACTTTAGTTTCCTCTCCTATAAAAGGAAGGAGATGGTTATGTGACCTTGGATAAGTAACTTAATGCCTTGGGGTCTCAGTTTCCTCATATATAAAAAAGAGAAGGTTTCCCAGATCATGCTCTCATTCTACAATCCTTCTGCTTCCCTCAAAAGTCCCTCTGAAGGCTAATAGACTAAGAATCTTAATGATTCTAGATGAGAAATAGTAGAAATGTCCATGACAGCATTTAGAAAGAAATGAAGGGTTTTGACTCTTCCCTAAAAAAGGCCAAATTACCATTCATCATGTACATTCTAAATTGACTTCTGTTATGAGTTACACCAGATTTACAGGTATGAGTTACACCAGATTTACCTCTAAGCTCCTTTCCAACTCTAAATTTCTGTGCTTGAGAAAATCAGTGAAAATATGTCATGTATCCATTGAACACTATGGCCATAAGCTTGGTAATAGCCCCTTGTCTATCATTTGAGTCAAACAAACTGTGGAGATGAAATCTGAGGGAGAGGAAGATTACTGGACTGACTCATTTGTCTCCTTACTGGATGAGGGGAAACTATGGGGAAATAACACTGTAAAAATAATAGTGATTGAGAATCTTGAGTGATTGTTAGAGCTTATTTGGAAGATTGATTTCAAAGGGTTTTTTTTTTTTTTTTAAGCAATTGGGGTTAAGTAACTTGCTCAAGGTTACACGGCTAGTCATTTGATTTATGCGTAGGTGCTCATTTTCTGAGGCCGGATTTGATCTCGGGTCATCCAAACTCCGAGGCCGGGCGCTCTTACTCACTGCGCCACCTAGCCGCCCCTTTAGGGCAATTGGGGTTAAGTAACTTGCCCAAGGTTACACGGCTAGGTTTTTGTTTGTGCGGATTAAGTGTCTGAGGCCGGCTCCGAACTCAGGTCCTTCTGACTCCAGGGCCGGCGCTCTATTCACTGCGCCACCTAGCCGCCCCGATTTCAAAGGGTTTTAAGAAATCACATTCAATTCAGTCATAAAACTTTCACCGATGGGAATTCCTAAGTAAACCTTTCAATGCATAAGGATGTTGGCTGCTAGGTTTTGGGCAGGCCACAGTCAATAGTTTTGCATTAGGCACTATAATTGGTATGTGATGGAAGATCCAGGATGACCTACAGATATAATAAAAAGAAAGCTTTGCAAAAATCATCTTATTTCACTGATTTAAGTCAATCTTAAAACTATCTGCTCAAATTTCTTCCATACTTTGTGAATTTTCATGATCCTATTACTGGCAGGGAAAAATTAAGTGTAATACTAGATGTATCACACTTGAGAAGTGCTTGTAATTCCATGCAAATTAGCCTGAACAATGATAGGTGTGTGTGTGTGTGTATATATATATATATATATATATATATATATATATATATATATATATATGCATACGTATTTGCTTATACATATTTATGGAAACATGTGTGTATTTAATATATAGCTATATTTATATGCATATATGTGTGTACACACATACAAGATACTTTTTTCTCTAATGTGAAATATCTTGAAAATTTGTTCACCTCATCATATTAATTAGACTCATATTTGTGTTGTTAATGTAAAGCACACATATACCATCTATCTTTCTTCATTCAGTGCTCTAATTGGGAAATTGGGACAATCTGAGCTATTTTTTAATCCCACATCACACAAAAATCACACACTTGCTTTCATTGGTTTGCATAATGGTCCACCTTGTCTTAGCAAATTTTCTGAAATGCAATTATCTTGGAAGACCTCAATATTTCCAACAGAGGAAAAAGACCCACATTGGCCAAAAGAGAGTTGCCCTACTAACTCTTCCTTGTTTGATTTCTTTTAATATCACAGCCTGTTTTTAATGACTTTCATTTTGTCTACACTGAACTATTTCTATTAACAAAAAGGTAAGCAAAACAGATTAAACCACAGCACTGTGGTATAATTATCATTCATTCTATCATTTGTACAACCAATGGAATAGAATGGTTCCTTGGGTGGTCATCAAAGACTACCCCACCTGAATCCAACCCCTGGACCTGTTATATCACTGGTATTCGGATCTTTCAGTGTTGGAATTTCGTGACAAAATTCCGATTGGCAAATAATCTGCAATTTACATCCTCAAAGAGTTGCTTGGGAGGCATCATGGAAAACATCACAAAGATAATAATGATTCTAAGGATAATAAAATGTAAAGATTGAAAATTCTGGCATAATAGGACCTCCATTTAAATTTTTATATCATGGCTGGCACTGCCTGTCTATTTCCTCATTTGTAAAATAAAGGGTATGAATGAGATATCTATATTTATGATCTATGTCTATGATCCAAATAGATCATCTGACTATCAAATTAGTCCTCAATTGGCAGCTATGAGCAATGCAGACAGAATGGGACATGAGAATATGGTAACAGTATTTATCTGAAGACTAACTGATCTCCTCCCTTATGAGGGGCAGTCAGTTTCCTAATAAATTATCCCAACTATTAAACCAATTTGTATAGCTTGAAGACATCCTGTAGATATTGACATAAAATCAAACTCTGCATGGGACCAAAAAAGGATTAGAATAAAATGGCCCTAGCAAAATTATACTTGAAAAGGAAAAAGCAAACTACCTCAGTATCTTTGCCAAGAAAACTCCAAATGGGGTTATGAAGATCCAAACACGACTCAAACTAGTGAAAAATAGCAACAGTAAAATTATGCAAGTGAGCTTTTAATTCAGAGATTTGAATCTTCTACAATATAGGTTACAAATAGCCTTGCCTTGTATCCATTCTTTCTTCTCCTTCCATCTGGTCCCTGAAGAATATATGTATTTTTTTTTTCTATCTTTTGTGACAGTAACTCACCTCTTTAGAAAGAAAAGACACCAATATTTGCAAGGACAAAATAAAACAGTGTAAATAAGACTTCCTCTATTTACACATCAAGAAAAAGTGGAAAATAATAACAGAATTTATAGTTGGAGAAAAGATTGGGCTTAGGCGGAGTGATCCAATTCACAAGGCTATCTAAGGTCAAATGGTTTTCAGTAGGTATTTATTTCTCATTCTCACTGAAGGTGGGCTTGATTGTGGCCTATTGAGAACTTAGACTCCTGAGCCTTTTTTTTTTTTCTATGAGATAGTCTCTGTCTCTTTTTGCTAGTATTTTCTCTTTCTAATAATTGGGAGGCTCAGAGATTCTCTTATTCTGTTTAGACTGTAATTTCAGGGAATTCCAGAAATAGTGGTCCAATGAAAGCCTGGGGACGATATCTTCATTGCTTTCTGCTAACTCCTGATGGTGTTTTGTTTGCTCTCTCTTGCAAGTTGAAGACTCCACTTCTTTCCTCAATTTTCCTTTCTGTGCATGACAACTGTCTGATGAATCTTAGCTCTTGTACCCATTATGGGCATTTATCTTTCCCAACTGAGTGCAGTGAGTGCACATTTCCCTTAGCTAAATTCTCAGATTCTCTCTCTCTCTCTTTTTCTCTCTTACTCATACATACATACATACATACATATATATATATATAATTTTCAAATAAATGAAAATAACATTATATTCATTATATTAACTCCCTGTTGCCAGTGGGGCAAATGAAAAACAAAGCAACCAGTGAAAATACAGGTATAGAGAAACTTACAGAAAATATTTATAAAAATCAAGATATTATTTTTATTAAAAATAAGGAAAATATCTATACAACAAAGCATGAGCTTCCTATTATTTCACCCTGAGTTTAGAATAAAAGATAAATAGGACATTTGAGCAATAAAAACCAACAATTTTCTTCCATTTAGGGTTAAAGCATTTAGAGCTGGAGGGGACATCAGACATGTAGAATCAGGCCACACTTTTTTATAGAAGAGGAAGTCAAAGTACAGAAGAATAAAGGGATTTGCCTGTGGTGAAAATGATTTTTGTATCAGGCTAATTCCCATTTGGATGGACAATGATTCACATATCTGGCTTTGAGCTAAAATTTCTCCAAAGAGACCACTGTATATAATTCTGTCTCTGTGTTTTAGAAAGTTATAGTTCTGATATCAAGAAAAAATTAAAGATGTGTGTATATTTGGCCAAGTAGCATTACTGATAAAGATACAATATTCTAGGTTCCTAATCCACAACAACAAAAAAAATCTAGTATTTTTAAAGTGCTTCTACACAGACATATTTGAGAGAGACAGTGCACATATATATGCATATGTACACACACAAAACAACACAAACTAGTATAGGCATACATTTTTGTTTATGTGAGGGTACAGTAATACATCTGCATATGTATGTAAATGCACAATATGCATTTATGTGAATTTATATAAATATATAAATATAAATCCAAATGTACACAATATTCACAGACGTGTATATATTTGTACTTGTGCACAGACCACATACTGGCATGTATGACTGTCACATATAGACATATTGCTACATATGTATATTATCATACATTCACATATGCATGGATATGCATGTTTACATGTCTATGTTTGTATTGTATTCCTGTATATAATTAAACTAAACATATTTAACATACTTAAATTATTTAATGTACTATAACATATAAACTTAAGTACTTTAAAATAATTTAGCATAATATAAAAGTTATTAAAATGTAGTTAATAAATTTTGTGTGTAAATATTAACATAGTAAACATTGATACATATTCAGATATATACATTCACACGTAGATATATAAGCACAGATAAATGTATGTATATATGTGTGTATATACACACACAACATTTGGTCTATGTATTCATGCCAACATACACATACATGTAAATAGACTAAATAGGTGATACTTGTCATACATGAAACATATATGTGTGTTAATGCATGTACACTTATTATTACATGCAAATACATACATAGATATGCACACACACTTTTCAGAACCTCACCACAACCCTGTTGGTAGATAATATAGTATTGTTATTCCTGTTTTACAAATAAGTGAGACTAAGACAGTTGCCAAAGGTCACCTAGGTGAGGAAATTTAACTTAAGAAAACAAAAGTCACTTTTCATTAATTTTTTGGTCTTTTTAAAAAATTTTTTTTAGTTTCCAACATTCATTTCCCAAAGATTTTGAGATACAGATTTCCTTCCCATGTCTCCTCTACCTCCCACCCAAGGCAGCAAGAATACTAAATACCCGTCCACCAATCTGCCTTGTCCTATATCCCTCCTTATCCCCCCCCCCCCACTTACTTTCTTTCAGGGCAAGATGTATTTCTATATGCAATTGTTTGTATATCTCATTTCCCTGTTGCATGTAAAAAAATAACATTTGTTTTTTAAAACTTTGATTTACAGTTTCTATCCCTTCTCCCCTCCTCACCCACCTCCACTGAGAAAAGTAGCAATTCCATATAGGTTATACATGTGTAGAAGTGCAAAATATTTTGATAGTACTCATATTGTCAAAGACTGATTATATTTCCCTCAATCCTATCCCACTCCCATTTATTCTATTTTCTCTTTTGGCCCTGTACCTTTTCAAAAGTGTTTGCTTCTAACTACACTTTCCCCCAATTTGCCCTCCCTTCTATCATCTTCCCCCTTCTCCCTTCCCCTCTTCCTTCCTTTGTGGTAATCCACCCAATATGTACACACACACACACACACACACACACACACACACACACACACACACACACACACATATATATATATATATATATATAATCCTTTCAACTATCATCCTCATACTGAGAAAAGTCTCATGAGTTATAAATTTCATCTTTTTGTGTAGGAATGTAAATAGTTCAACTTTAATAAGTTCTTTATCATTTCTCTGTCCTGTTTACCTTTCCATGCTTCTCTTGCTTCTTTTATTTGAAAGTAAATTTTTCTGTTCAGCTCTGGTATTTTCATCAAGAATGCTTGAAAGTCCTCTATTTCATTGAATGACCATATTTTCCCCTGAAGCATTATACTCAGTTTTGCTGGGTAGGTGATTCTTGTTTTTAATCCTAGCTCCTTTGGCCTCTGGAATATCATATTCCAAACCTTTTTTATCTCTTATTGTAGAAGTTGCTAGATCTTGTGTTATCTTGATTGTGTTTCCACAATACTCAAATTGTTTCTTTCTGACTGCTTGTAATATTTTCTCCTTGAACTGCAAACTCTGGAATTTGGCTGTAATTCTCCTAGGAGTTTTCTTTTGGGGATCTTTTTGAAGAGATGATTGGTAAATTCTTTCAAATTCTATTTTGCCCTTTGGTTCTAAGATATCAAGGCAATTTTCCTTGAGAATTTCTTGAAGGATGATTTCTAGATCCTTTTTTGATGATGGCTTTCAGGTAGTCCAATAATTTTTAAATTATCTCATCAAGATCTGTTTTTCAGGTCAGTGTTTTGCCAATGAGGTATTTCACATTGCCTTCAATTTTTCATTTGTTTGAATTTGTTTTATCTTGATTTCTCATAAGGTAATTAAATTCCATTTGCTCCAATCTAATTTTGAAGGAATTACCTTCTTCAGTGAGCTTTTGAAATTCCTTTTCCATCTGATCAGTTCCACTTTTTAAGGCATTCTTTTCCTTATTGACTTTTTGCTCCCCTTTTACCATTTGAGTTAGTCTATTTTTTAAGGTGTTATTTTCTTCAGCCAGGCTGTTGACTCATTTTTCATGGATTTTCTTGCCTCGTTCTCATTTCTCCTCCCAAGTTTTCCTCTACTTCTCTTACTTGATTTTCAAAATCCTTCTTGAGTTCCTCCAAAGCCTGCAACCAATTCATATTTTTCTTGGAGGCTTTTGATACAGAAGTTCTGACTTTGTTGCCTTCTTTTGGTTCTGTGTTTTGATCCTCTTTGTCCCCCAAATAAGGCTCTATAATCTGATTTTGCTTCCCCTGTTTGCTCATCTTGCCAGTTAAATATTTGACTTTTGAGTTCTTTGCCATGGTAGAACTCTGCTTCCAGAATGGAGATGCTGTGTCACAAATTTCTGGAGGTTTGCACAATTGTTGTCAGAGTTTCTTTCAGGCACCTGCCTTGGAATTGTGAGGAGGACTCTCTCTCCACAGCCTCAAAAACTCGATCACACGTGTGCTCTCTACCCCAGGAACAACACCTAAGACTGTGACCCACATCCACGCAGCGCAAAGCAAGAGAATCCTGCTTCAGCAATATCAGAGAGATTCCTGCAAGTGCCCTCTGGACAGTCACTTGGCCCCTCTATGATCTGTAGGCCTGGAGCCAGGAGCAGCAGCAGCAGTTGAAGCCACCATCATCTCCACCACATGGGGGGACAGAAGCCAGATCACTCTCTTCTCTCACCCAGGATCAACAAAGTTCCCCATTGACCTTTTCCATTATCATTTGTGTTTATTGGTTAAGAAGTCTAGAAACTGTCACAGGTGCCAGTAATTCACTCTCCTGAAGTCTGCTTTGACCTGCCTGGGCTATTGGTCTCATCCCACACTGCTCACAGGGGACTGTGCTCTGCCCTCAGCTCACTGCAATAGACGCTTCTGATGGTCTGCCAGGCTGCCTTCAGTGGGAGATTTGTTTCTCTCTGTCACTTGTTCTGTAGCTCTAAAATTTGTTTAGAGTCATATTTTACAGTTTTGGAGGTGGTTGGAGCAGGAACTCAAGCAAGTTCCTGCTTTTACCCTGCCATCTTGACTCTGCCCCTCCATGAGTCACTTTTCTAAAAGCATAGGACTAATTAGTGTCTAGAGAAGATTTGCACTTCAGTCTTTTCTGATGTAGTTAAGCTCTTGAGCTACCGAATGGGTGATGCCTCAGACAAACTGAGACTTGGTAAAGACCTTAGCTTAAAACGGTCAAGGACTACCATTGCATCCCGGTCAGTCATCCTGACCTATGTCTTGTCACCAGACTCCAATGATTCTGGAGGAAAGAGTGAGACTGATGACTTTGCACAGCTCTGCCTCACTTAAATCTAATTCACTTGCAAGTCAAGACATCACCCTCCTAATGTTACTGGCCTTCTTCAAGAATGAAGGATGAATAGCAACAGTTAAGTTCTTGCAGTCATTCCTGGGGGAAGCAAGCCTTCTGGAGAAGGGGACTACCAGCACCAAAACTCATCACTGACAAAAAGCTACTGAAAAGCAGATATGCCCCATGCTCTAGAAATAGCAGCACCTCTAGACTCCCTCAGCCATAGTTCAGGGCAGTAACCTTTATAGAGATGAGACCTATATATTATTTCTGTAAGTTTTGCAGGCCCTAAATCTTAAATAGCCATACCTATTGAGGATATAAAAAATAAAGCTCCTCACACCAAAATCCTTCTAACTGTCATACCAATATCAGAAATCAATGTGGTTTCATCAATAGGAATATTAATGAAGATGCATTAATTACCAGCTGCCTTGCCATATACCCTAAGGACCATATGATTTGAAGCTGAAACCCCCTTGTGTTTTCTCTGTTCATTCAAATAAGAGCTTGTTGAGTTTAGGGACTGTTTCAATTTTTCTTTGTTTATCCATCACAGTTAACACAGAGCTTTGTGAGTAATAAGTACTTAATAACTGTTCATTCATTCATTCATTCATTCTCTCCTGTCATTGAGGTTAACATTCTCCCTCCTATGCCTCAATCCCTCCCATACTCTTGTACTATTTAACAAATGCCCCTGGGGCAGAAGATGAGTTGCTAACATCTGATTATAGTCTTGGATTTTTCATTAACATTCAAGGGAGACATGAATGTGTGAATCAAGGGAAATAGACAAAGTAACCAGAAATCTCAGTAAATTCCAGTGCTTAACAATATGAAAAAAGGCAGAACATAAGCTTTTCCCCTTATGTCAAATTTGGTTCAATTAGGAACAAAATCAATGATTACTTAGAACCAAAGAATCATAGAATCTTAGAGTTGAAAGGAATTGGAAGCCCATATGAGGGATATGACTTGCCTAAGGTTATTCAGGTCATTATTGGCTAAGCTGAGACTTAAATCATAATAGCTTCAACTCAAATACTGCATCCTTTCCAAAGCCTTCAAAGTGTTTCATGTCAACTGGCATGCATCTTATGAACTGAATGTAGTTGAGCATATTGAGATGTTCATTAATTCTTTCAGATCATTAGGGAACATTTACACTTCCCTACTTTATTGCATTAAGTGGCTCCCCAGAGACAAAAGGACATAATGATGTGCTAACATTCTTTAAACAGGACAATAGTCATTGAATAAATGAGAAACATTCAATGTTAAGAACAAAGGCATCAGAAAAGAAACTACCTACCAATTTGTTAAATCTTACATCTATGTAAGTTATACCTACATGTTGGACATAGGGTGAACATATATATGTGTGTGTGTGTGTGTGTGTGTGTGTGTGTGTGTGTGTGGTTTGAATATATATATGGCTATATACCCAAACATATATACATACATGCACAGACACACACACATATAATATACTCCATATACATATATAAGCTACATTTCACCATATATATTACAGATACATATACATACCACATTGCTTTATAAATTTATTTTGAACATGCCAAATGCACAATTAAATAATTATTAAATTTACACTTGAGTCAGCACTCTGCTGTTTGAGTAATAAGATAAAAATGAGTTCCTTCTCAAGAAATCTGCATTTTACTGCTAGTAACATAATATCTACAATTAAGATTTTTTTGGTGGTGGGGGATTTCCTGGATTTGTTATTTCATTAGCTTAATGAGCTTCAATGTACTAGTGGAAATTGGTGACTCTTCTGTATGTTCTAAGATTAGAAGACAGTATGGGGTACTGAGAAATTAAGTGATTTTCCCAGAGCCCTGTAGTTAAAATTTTATCAGAGGCAGGATTTTAACTGAAGTCTTCCTAACTCTGAAGTCATTTCCCTATTCATTCTACCCTATACCCTCTCTTACAGATAAATATCCTAAAAGAAAATTGAGGAATGGGAGCACTAACAGTTGTGGGAATCAGGGATAGGTTCATAATGGACATTATTCCAAAGTTAAGCCATGAAGGAAAATTCAGATTCTAAAAGGAGAAGAGAGAAGAGGGCATACCAAGTAGGGGGAATTACTTATACAAATGCAGAGATGGGAGAGAAAGTGTCAAATTCAGGGGATGGGTGGTTGTCCAGCTTAGCTATATCTATATATCTACATCTAGGACATATAATTTCTTAAGGGGAGTGATATGAAATGAGTAGAAAGATGAATAGAAGAAATACAGTGGAGTAAAATATAGTGGACTTAAATGACTGATTCAATATTTTCCATTTTGTTCTTTAGACACTAGGGCCCAGCTACATATTTTGAAGCTAGGGGGTAACATGACCCAATATACACATTTGAACCAATGATTCTCATGATTCTTAAGCCCAGTAAGCTTTCTACATTGCTATCATTAGAGACTCAGACTCTTTACACTGCACAAGTAATTTAACAGCTGTTTTAGATAAGTGATTAGACAGAGAGCAGACTAGAAGCAGGGTGACTAATTAGAAAAATATTACAGTTATCCAGACCATGTGAAATGAGGGAATAAAAAATAACAACTGACATTTATATGATATTTTCAATTTTGCAAAACATTTTATACACATCATTCCATTTGGTCCAAACATACAACAGTATTCTAAGGTAGGTACTATAGGCAGATGAGGAAACCAAAGTTCAGAAAGGTTAAGTGTTTTGCCCAGGATAAAATGAAATAATATTCATAAACGTCTTAGGACAGTGCCTCTAAGAGAAGACACTTAAAATGTTTTTTCCATTCCTCCCCTTCTCCCATGATTATATAACTATTACATATTAAAGAAAGAATTAGAATCCATGTTTCCATTGACTCCAAACCCACTGCTCCAAATATATCTGCCCATGAACTGCAGAGATAGATTTATGCTGAGAAAAGGGAAGTAATATCAGAAAAGTTATAAAGTCAGAATCGCTGAGGTCTGGCAACTCGTTAATAATGAGGATGGAGTAAGGGAGAAGAGAGAGTAAAGGGTGACTCTGAAGTTGTGAATCTCAGTATATTGGATGCTGGGACACCCTCTACAGAAACAGGGAAGACTGGACCAAGGACAGGCATCAAGAAAGAAGATGAGATCTAATCCCCTACACTAAGATTGAAAAGCTGATGGGGTCTCAAGGAGATATATAAAAGGCACTTACCTATTCTGGGCTAGAGTTCAGGAGAGAGACTGGAGTTGAATATATAAAATTCAGAGTTACTTGAATAGAGGGGATAATTGAAACCATAGGAGAAGATGAGATCAATGGAGTGAGTTTTATATGATGGAAGAGGGGACAGAGATTGGGTGATCAAGTAATAACAGAGAAAAAGCAGTTAAATAGTCAATTAACAAGCAATTGATTAAATGTGTACTTTGTTCCAGGCATTGTGCTAACTGTTGGAAATAAAGACATCAAAAAAGTCCCTGTTTTCAAGGAATTTAGAGTCTCATGACAGAGATGTCATGGAAACAATTATGTATAGGCAAGACATGTACAGGATAGAGCAGAGAATCAACAGGGAAATCAGTAGCTATAGGAAGGATCAGCACAAGCTTTTTATAGAAGGCAGAATGGAGGAAAATTAGGATCAAAGCACTGCCATGGAAGCTAAAGGAAATGAGAATCTGCAGGTAGATAGGATGGTCATCTGTGCCAAAAACTACACAGTGGTCAAGAAAGCTGGGGAAAGTAAGAAAGCCTTCAAACCTCTAAGGTGAGAAATTTCTGGTAATGTTGGAATGAACCATTTTAGTCAAATGTTGGATTATTAAATCTGATTGCAAGAGAATTAAGAAGGGGGAGAGCATGCATGAGAATGTGTAGACAATTATTTCTAGTAGTATGGTGAGGAATCAGAAGTATGTTGATAACTTGAGAGGATGGAAAAACTAAACATGATTGTTTTAAAGATTGGGCTGATCTAACCAAGTTCACAAGAACATGGAAGGGATCCATAACAAGACAACAGTCAAAGATTCAGTTCATTTCATGTAAGTTTAACAGTCATTAAGTGGCTACTATTTGCCAGACATTTTTCTAAGCTCGTTTTGAGGATATAAATATATGAGTTCCTGATGTGAAGAAACTTAGATTTTATTAAAGGCAAGAATATTTATTTCCCATTCCCCATTATATATTAGGAAACAATTATGTGAACATTCTGATGAGAAAACCTCCTCTTTCTATGCAGGACAGCACTTTCTCCACATTTTTTTTATATTTGAAAGTCTTATAGGGCACTGAAAGGTCAATGAATTTGTCCAGGATCAGAGAGTGAGCATGTGTCAGATGTGGGACTTGAATCAACATGTTCTTGGCTTTGAAACCAGTTCTCTATCACTAAAATGTCTGTGTTGTAAGTATTTGAATTTTTAGATATATGTGTAAACAGAGCCACATTTACATATGTTCAAATGTGCCTGTGTGTTTCTCAGGTGACAATCTGTTATCAAATCTGAACTGAAATTATTTCTACCTTAAAGAACCTGGAGGGTACCCTCCTCTGTTTACATACCTGCCAGCATTAACACTGGAGTAAGACTTCAATGGAGGTTAAGTGACACATTGAAATTAAAACTCACTCAACCTTCAGGTCAGTGAAAGCAGAACTGGAGTGGGGCCAGTGGGCTTCCTGATCTCACTCAATAGCAGCTGCTGATGTAATGCTTTGCTGCTTGTTAAGAGGGAGCAGCATTTTCTGAAGACAAGTAGATAATGATCACTAGGCATCTTCAAAATTAATTGCCCTTAGTGTCCTCTGCAGACCCTGTCTTTGTGGTTCAGATGAGTTTCCATCTGGAAGACTGAAATTGACACCAACCATTCTAATCCCATATTGACTAGCTCAGGATCACAGGGGAAGAAACTCACTGGTTAATTATAAAGAAGCCTCTAGTACACACCCTCATCTGAACATAGCTATAGTACACTATAAGTATTTACAAGGAGAAATTGTGACGTCCTTTGCATCTGTCCTACATTCACTCTCAAGTTCCTAACTGATCTTTTACTTTAGAATTGGAGTTACTATGCTGGGGTGCCTCTCTATCTCTCTCTGTCTCTCTGTCTGTCTCTCTGTCTCTTTGTCTCTCTCTCTCTCTCTGTTTCTCTGTCTCTGTCTCTGTCTCTCTCTGTCTCTGTCTCTCTCTCTCTTTCTCTCTCTCTTATAAAGGGAGAGTTCAGAGAAGACTAGTAACTCTGGTGTGAGAGCTGATTTCCACATTTGGTGTCCACCTGACTCACCTAATTCTCACCTGTGTCTCCAAGAAGCTGTAGTATGCCCAGCAGAAAGGATGAAACAGGTCGAGGATAAACAATGGTCTCAAACCCATTTGTGAGTTAGGAGATGTCTACCCCAAAAATGTGTAGACTTGTCCTGGTAGAATGGGTAGATGAGAACAATTTGTTCCAACAGCCATGAAATCAGATAAAGCAGGAACTGTGGACTGCGTAGAGTTTGGTAAGACATTAAAGATGCCAAGGCCATCTACAACATCACCTGTCATCTTGACTCTGTCCCTCCACTGGACTGTGATGTCTGTGGAAAAGAGAATGAGGCTGAGGACTCCATGCAATATTGCCGCACATAAATCCAATTTATGTATGAATCAAAAGAACAGGGAAGTGATAAAGGAGTAGGTACAGATACAATGGGAACTGTAATAAAAAATCTGCACATAGGCAGCCCATGCCACAGTGTTGTCTTTTAACTGGAAGCAGTAGTGGAATTTGGTCACCCCTTAGGTGTCTGAGTAGCCTTTTAAGAATTCCACTGGTCACCTCTTGGGGTGAGAAAGAGATTAGAAAAGGTGCCCTGGGGAAGTAGAGCTAAGATGGCAGAGTAAAGTCTACTCACCTGAGCTCTCTCCTAACTCCCTCCAAATACCTTTAAAAAAAGACTCTAAACAAATTCTAGAACATCAGAACCCCAAAAGACATAGCGAAACAAATTTCCAGCCTAAGAAAACTTGAAAGGTCTGTAGGAAATGACTCTTGAACCAGGGTTAGAGAAGAGCCCAGTCCACTGCAGGCCCCACCATTGCAGACCAGGCTGCACAAAAGCCAAAACAGACCTTAGGGAGACCGAATCATTGGCAGCAGTGTTGGTTTCCAGACCTCTTAGCCCATGGAAACAAAAGAAAACATGGAAGGTCAGCAAGAAACTTTGGTACACCTGGGGGAGAGTGGAGCACAGTTCAGCACAGGTCTTACCAGCACAGCCTCAGCCCCCTAAAACCAGAAGAAGGCCTTCAGAGTGATGAATCAGAAGCTGCAGCAACAGCTATGACTTTCAGGGCTCTCACTCCATAGAAAGTAAGGTGCTTGAACAAATGTTCAGAAGGAGATTACAGGGTCTTTTTCCTAGCATTGAGGCAGATTCTATTGATTTGCCCATACTTGGATCTGGGTTGCGGTTCTGGATGATAGTCCCAGGATGAGGAGGAAAAATAGCATAGAAGAGCTTGCATCAGGGGACATTCTTCATAAAGCCAGGGCAGAAAAGAATGCTTGTGGTCCCTCACAGACCAGAACAAAGATCAGAAGAGTGGAAAACACACCTGTCCTTAGTTCATACCACCTTGGAAGAACTGAAAACTTACAGGTCCCTAGAATTATTTCTGTTAACAGCTAAACAAAGACCCTGAAAATTGAGACAGTACACTCTCCCCTCTGGAAGCAGAGCCCTATCTTAACAAAAAGTTAAAAATTCAAGTAATAGACTAGGAAAATAAGCAAACAATGGAAAAAATCAAAACAACTCTGAACATAGAAACTTACTTTGGTGACAAGGAAGATCAAAAGACACAGAAGGAAAAAAAAAGTTAAACTTCCTTCATCCAAAGCCTTCAAGAAAAAAAAATATGAATTGGTCTCAGGTCATGGAAGAGCCCAAAAAGAATTTTGAAAATCATGTAAGGAAAGGGAGGAAAACTTGGGAAGAAAAATGAGACTGATGCCAGAAAATCATGAAAAACAAGTCAACAGCTTGCTAGGGAGACATAACAAAATACTTAAGAAAATAATGACTTAAAAATAGAGTAGGTTAAACGGTAAAAAAAAAAAAGTCAAAAAAGCAAAATAAGGAAAAGAATGCCTTAAAAAAGCAAAATTGGCCAAATGGAGAAGGAGGTCCAAAAGCTCACTGAAGAAAATGATTCTTTAAAAATTAGAATATGGAAAACAGAAACTAATATCTTTATCAGAAATCAAGGAGCAATAAAATAAAACAAAAAAGGATAAAAAAGTAGAAGACAATGTGAAATATTTCACTGGGAAAAGAACTGATCTGGAAAACAGATCCAGAAGAGATGATTTGATATTATAGTCAAATTCCAGAGTCCCCAGTTCAAGAAGAAAATATTGCAAGCATTCAGAAAACAAAAACAAAAACAATTCAGTCATGGTGAAGTCATAGTGAGGATAACACAAAATTTAGCGCCTTCTACACTGAAGGATCACTGCATTTGATTACGATATTCTGGCTACTAAGGAAAACTGAGAATAATCTTTCAAGGAAAGAAATGGATATTTAATGAGACAGAGAACTTTATGTTTTTAAAGCAATTGGGGTTAAGTAACTTGCTCAAGGTTACATGGCTAGTAATTATTTATGTGTGGGTGCTCATTTTCTCAGGCCGGATTTGATCCTGGGTCATCCCAACTCCAAGGCTGGCGCTCTTACTCACAGTGCCACCTAACCGCCCCGAGACAGAGAACTTTCAAACATTCTTGATAAAAATATCAGAGCTTGAATAGAAAATTTGACTTTAAAATATAAGATACAAAAGAAGAATGAAAAGGTAAACAGGAAAAGGAAATCATAAGGGACTTAAAGTTAAAAGGCTTACATTCCTACATGGGAAAATGATGCTGGTAACTCAAAAGACTGTTATCATTGTTAGGGTAGTTAGAAGGATTATATACAGATAGAGGGTACAGGTTTTGTGAATTCAATATGAATGAATGATAACTATAATATAAAATTAAGGGATGGGAGAGTCGTGTACTGGGGGAAAGAGAAAGGGAAAGGTAGAATGGGGGTAAATTATCTCACATAAAAGAAGCATGATAAAGCTTTTACCAGAGAGGAGCAGAGAGAAGAAGGTTGGGAGAGTGGATAAACCTTATTTTCATTCGAGTTTGCTCAAAGAGGGAATAACACACTCGATTAGGCATAGAAATCTATCTTATGTACCCTACAGGAACGTTCGAGGGAAAGAGGGTAAGAGAAGGAGAGAGAGATATAAGGGAGGAGGTGATCAGAAGTAAAACACTTTTGATGAGGGATAGAGTGAAAGGTAAGAAAGAGTAGAATGAACAATGGTGGTGAAGGATGGAGAGAAATATACATGTAGCAATCATAACTGTGAAATAAATGAAGCAAGGTTCTCTAATAAAGGCCTCAGTTATCAAACATGTAGAGAACTAAATCACACTTATCATAATAAGAACCATTCATTAATTGATAAATGATCAAAAGATATAATCAGTTTCAGATGAAGTAATCAAAGTTATCTATAGCCATATGAAAACATACTCTCAGTATTGATTGGAAAAATGAAAATTAATACAATTCTGAAGTACTACCTCATTCCTATGACTAATAGGACTGAAAATATAAATGACAACAGTTGGAGGGGATTTGGGGAAAAAATGAGACATTAATGCACTGTTGGTGGAGTTGTAAATTAATTCAACCATTCTGTACAGCAATTTGGAACTATGCCCAAAGGGCAATAAAATCATGCATACCTAGCAATACCACTAATAATTCTGTATCACAAAAGATATAATAAAAAAAAGGAAAAGGACCCGTATGTACAAAAATATTTATAGCAGCTCTTTTTGTCTGGCAAAGAATTAGAAATTGAGGGGATAGCCATCAGTTGGGGAATGGCTGAACAACTTGTGGTATGTGATTATGATAGGATATTATTGTACTATAAGAAATGATGCTCAGGAGCAGCTAGGTGGCACAGTGAGTAGAGCGTCGGCCCTGGAGTCAGAAGGACCTGAGTTCGGATCTGGCCTCAGACACTTAACACACACACAAATAAAAACCTAGCCGTGTGGCCTTGGGCAAGTTACTTAACCCCAATTGCCCGCCAAAAAAAAAAAAAAAAGAAAGAAATGATGTTCTCAGAAAAACATGGAAAGTCATGGATGGGCTGACGCAAAGTGTAATATATTATGTACAAAGAAACAACAACATTGTAAAAACGATCAGCTGCGGATGACTTAGCTATTCTCAGCAATACAATGTTATGAAACAAAACTGAAGGGATTCTAATGAAAAAATGCTATCCTTCCTGAGACAAAGAACAAAATAAACAGAGCAAGCCAACTTTACATTCTTATTTTGGGGACTAAAAGGATCAAAGCATGGGACAGGAGGAAGAAAGCAAAGTCAGAACTCCTGCACCAAAAGCTTCCAAGAAAAATATCAGCTGGTTACAGGCCATAGAGGAGCTTAAGAAGTATATTGAAAAGCAAATAAGAGAAGTGAAGGAAAAATTGGGAAGAGAAATGAGAATGATGCAAAACATTATGAAATGAGAATCAACAACCTGACTAAAGTAAACAAAACCTTAAAAATTAGAGTAACTCATAAGAAAAAAGAGGCTCAAAAAGCCAATAAGGAGAAGAAAGCCTAAAAAAGCCAAATTTGCCATATGGAAAAAGAATCTCAAAAGCTGATTGAAGAGAGTCATTCCTTCAGAATTAGATTGGAGCAAATGGAAGCTAGTGACTTTATGAGAAATCAAGATACTATTAAATATATGCAAAAGAATGAAAAAAATAGAAGGCAATGTGAAATATTTCACGGAAAAAACCACTGACCTGGAAAACAGATCCAGGAGAGATCATTTAAAAATTATTGGACTACCTGAAAGCCATGATCAAAAAAAGAAACTAGAAATCATCCTTCAAGAAATTCTCAAGGGAAATTTCCTTGATGATTTAGAACCAGAGGGCAACATAGAGTTTGAAAGAATCCACTGATCACCTCCTGAAAAAGATCCCCAAAAGAAAACTCCTAGGAATATTATACCTAGGTTCTAAAGTTCCCAGATCAAGGAAAAATATCACAAGCAGCCAGGAAGAAACAATTTGAATATCATGGAAACACAATCAGGATAACACAGGATATGGCATCTTCTACAACTGAGGGATCAAAGGACTGGGAATATGATATTCCAGAGGTCAAAGGAGCTGGGATTAAAACAAACAATCACCTACCCAGCAAAACTGACCATCATGTTTCAGGAGAAAATATGGTCATTCAGTAGAATAGAGGACTTTCAAGCATTCTTGATGAAAAAAAAAAAAACAGAGTTGAATAGAAAATTTGACATTGAGATACAAGAAGCAAGAGAAGCATAAGAAGCTAAACAGGGAAAAGAAATCATAAGGAACTTATCAAATTTGATTTACATTTCTACAAGGAAAAACTATGATTGTAACTTATGGAAGTTTTCTCAGTATGAGAATAGTTGAAGGGAATAGAAATGTATGTATATGTATATATATGTCTATTTAGGAGGGTATATGAGCATATTAATACATATGTGAGTATGTGTATAGATGTGCATGTATACATAGACAGAGGGCACAGGACCAATTGAATAGGAAGGGATTATACTTAAAAGGTGAAATTAAGATGTGAGAGAGGAATATTATGAGAGGAGATGGGGAGAGACAGAATGTGGTAAATTATCTTGTATAGAAGAGGCAAGGGAAAACTGTTACAATGGAGGGGGAGAACAGGAAGGCAAAAGGGAAGGAATAAATCTTATTCTCATTGAATTTGGTTTAGGGAGGGAATGACTTACACACTAAATAGGGTATCTTACCCTACAGGAGAGTGGGGGGAAGGGAATGAGAGGGGGCATGTGGAAGGGAGGGCAGGCTAGAGTGGGGAGGGCAGTTGGAAGCAAACACTTTTGAAAAGGGACAGGATCAAAATAGAGATTCGAACAAGTATGGGGTGGGATAAGATGGGAGGGAAATATAGTCAGTCTTTCACAATATATCCACTATGGAAATGTTTGAATAACTACACACGTACAACCTATATGGAATTGCTTATCTTCCCAGTAAGGGTAAGTAAAGATGAGCAAAGGAAAGAATCTGGAATTCAAAGTTTTAAAATCAAATGTTTAAAAAACATATTATTTTTACTTTTTACATGCACCTGGGAAATAAAATATACATGCAATGGGGAATGGAGATCCATCTTGCCCCACTGGAAAGTCAGAGGGGGAATGGGGGAAGATATAGGAGAGAACAGATTGAAGGAGGAAGTATACAGTGTGAGCACTGTTTTCGGGTGGTAGATAGGGGAAAGACGGGGAGAAAATTTGTCACTCAAAATCTTGTGGAAATGATTCCTTTGGTGAGAACAAAAACAGCATCAAAGTAAGCAACCACCCTCATGGTAAATTCTTCAACTTGAAAAGACTATACGCTAAGACTAAAGTTGAAGGATGTTGGTGTATGAATTTGTGTTTGCAGAAAACTGTGCACTCAATGCAGTCTATGAAGCTGAGATGCAACAGTTCATGGTTTGATTCTCTGCTGCTTATGCCAATTCTGGCTCAAAAATTAATACCAAGAAAATACATGTGCTCCATCATCCAGTACCACACAATCCATGTGTGGAATTATTGGTTACAGCAAATGGAGAAGTTTTGAATACTATGGATGAACTTACTTACCTTGGCAGTATACTTTTCAGAGATGAACACATTGATAATGAAATTGACACCTGACATTTCCAGAACTAACTCACTGTTTGGGAAGCTCCAAAAGAAAATTTGGGAGAGAAGAGGTATTAGACTGACTACCAAACTGAAGGTCTTCAGAGTCATTGTGCTGACCTCATTGTTGTATGCCTGTGAAACCTAGAAAGTATGACAGAACCATGCAACGAAACTGAATTGCTTCAATTTGAATTATCTTAGGAATATTCTGAAGTTCATCTGGTCAGATAAGATACCAGACACTGAGGTCCTTTCTTGAACTGCCAAGCATTCAAATTCTACAGCAGAGAGTGCAACTTCAATGCCCTGGCCATGTTGTTCAAATGCCAAATGTATGCCTTGCCAAAAAGACTAATTTATGGAGAATTCACACAGAGCAAGTGTTTACATGGTTGTCAGAAAAAAAAAAATGATACAACGATGCTCTCAAGGTCTCTTAAGAACTTTAGGATTGATTGAATGACATGGGAAACACTGCCACAGGACTTCCCAGTATGACATGCCCTCCTCATAGAAGCTGCTGTTCTTTATGAGCAAAGCAGAATTGAAGCAACTCAAAAGAAACAGAAGATTCACAGATTTAGAGAACCCATCCCAAATGTTCACATGGACTGTTTGTGTCCAACCCGTGGTGGAGCATTTCAAGCTCATATTGGTCTGATCAGCCACCGTTGTACAAACTCTAACTTGACACAGTGATGACATTTTGGTTCTTTTTGAGAATGAAGGGAAATCAACCAAACATACATCCATTTCTCGATCTCTCTATCTATACCTAAATCTACACATCTGCATTTATCTGTATATGAATATTTCATTAAAATTTATATGCTTTTTAATCATATGTATTTCATTTTAATCATATAAAAGCATTTTTCTAGGAAAGGTTCCATATGCTTCAGTAGAGTGCCACAAGGGTCCATGAAACAAGAAAAGGTTAAGATTTCTTGCTCTAGAAGAAAACAATCAAGCATGATTCTGTAAGAAATTAGAGTCCTTTCACCTACTTCATTCCAAACCAGTGCTTCCATTAACCATCCTGGGAATTGTCTTGTCTTTGTTTTAAAGGGTGACATTAATCTTGACAGATCACTGTGCTTATTCCTTTAGTGTAAGTACTATTCTTTCAAAGAAGGTTGTTCTGCTAGACCTGTTATTCAAGTCAGGGATCAGGGAGGAAATTGAGTGCTACCCTATTGCAAAGGACTCATATAAGACTGAGTTTACAGGGACACTTCACATATTTAGCACTACTGAAAAATGAACCAGTACATATATATTTTAAAATATGTATATTTTCCTATTACAAAAGTTTCCTCCTTTAAGGATAAAAAATTTTACCCAATTTAGTTTGCAAGATTTAGTATCATAGATTCAGAACTGGAAGGATCCATAGTCCTAATTTCTCATTTTACAGATGATGTAATTGGGGATCAGAAAAGTAAAATTATTTGTTCAAAGTCATATACCTGGTAATAGGTGGTCAGCTATTGTAACCAAATTCCTTTTATGACACAAATATGGTACTGATACCTAAACCAAAAAGAACAAAAACAGAGAAAGAATACTATAGACCAATTTCCATAATGAATATTGATGCAAAAATATTAAATGAAATATTAGCAAGAAGATTACACCAATATATCACAGTGATCATACACTATGAACAGAGAGGGTTTATACCATAAATGCAAGGTTCTTTTAAAATTAGGAAAACAATCAGTATAATTGTCCATATCATTAACCAAACCAAGAGAAGTCATATGGTTATTTCATTAGACACTGAAAATATATTTTTTCAAAATTTTAGCACCCATTCCTATTAAAAACATTATAAAACATGAATAAATGAATCTTTCCTTAAAATGATAAGTAGTATCTAAAGAAATAACAGAAGAAAAAATGAAGCAGTTAGAGTAGGCAATGAGGAAACAAAACAATTACTCTTTGCAGATAATATGATAATATACTTAGAGAATCCTAGATAATTTACTAAAACATAAAATAAAATAAACTAGTTGAAACAATTAACAATTTCAGCCAAGTTGTAGGCTATAAAATAAACTTATGTAAATTATCAGCATTTCTATATATTAACAACAAAATTCAGCAGCAAGACATAAAAGGAGGAATTACATTTAAAATAACTACAGAAATACAAAATACTTTGGAATATGTCACCCAAGACACAGCAAAGAACTATATGAACACTATTACAAAATACTTCCCACAAATTAAGTTAGGTCTAAACAAATGGAAAATATTAATTACTCATGGGTAAGCTTAGTCTATAAAATAAAATGGCAATTCCACCTAAATTAATTTACTTATTCAATGCCATATCAATCAACCTACCAAAAATATTTTATATAGCTAGAAAAAAATAACAAAATTTTCCTGGAAAAACAAAAAGTCAAAGAGATCAAGGGAACTAATGAAAAATGATGTGAAGGAAAGTTTCTAAGTGATGCCAAGTCTCAAATTATATTTCAAAGTTATAATCATCAATATGATTTGTACTGGCTAAGAAACAGAGTGGTCAATCAGTGATATATATTGGGTATACAATACTATAGTAACCTAGTGTCTAATTAACATTAAGACCTAAGCTTTTGGGATAAGAACCCAATATTTCAGAATAATTACTGAGAACATTGGAAAGCAGTTGGGCAGAACCTAGGTATATACCAACATCTTACACTATTTACCAAAGTAAAGTCAAAATAGCTATATGACTCAGACATAAAGGGTGATGCCATAAGAAAATTAGGGGAGCTTGATATAGTTTACCTGTCAGATGTATAGATAAGGGAAAAATTAATGACCAAACAAGAAATATCAAGGAATGTAAAACAGATCATTTTAATTACATTAAATTAAAAGTTTTGCATATACAAAACCAATGCAGCTAAGATTATAAAGGAAAACAACAAACCGAAGAGAAAACAAAATTGCAGAAAGTTTCTTTGATAAAAGCCTTGTTTATAGAGGGGGAACCATTCATATTTTTTTTTTTTTTTGCTTTTTGGAGGGCAATTGGGGTTAAGTAACTTGCCCGAGGTCACAAGGCTAGGTTTTTGTTTGTGTGTGCGTTAAGTGTCTGAGGCCAGATCCGAACTCAGGTCCTTCTGACTCCAGGGCCAACCTTCTACTCACTGCGCCACCTAGCTGCCCCAACCATTCACATTTTAAAGAATATAAGCCATTCCCTAATTCATAAATGATCAAAAGATATGAATAAATAGTTTTCATATGAAGACAAAAAAGCAATTTATAACCACATTAAAAAATGCTCTAAATCACTATTGATTAGCAAAATGTTCATTCAAACAACTCTGAACAATTTGAAACTATGCCCAAAGGGCTATATAACTGTGCATAACCTTTGACTTAGTGATACCACTAAGTCTGTTTCCCAAAGAAATTTTTTAAAGGGAAAAGATCCTATTTGTACAAATACTTGGAGTAACTCTTCCTATGGTGACAAAGAATCAGAAATTGAGGGGATGTCCTTCAATTGGGGAATAACTGAATAAGTTGTGGGATATGATTGAGATGGACTATTATTGAAGTATAGGGAAAACATCTGGGAAGACGTAGATGAACTGATCCAAAATGAAGTCAGCTGAAGTAGAATATTCTACACAGTAACAGCAGTATCATAAGGATGATCAATTGTGAGTAACTTATCTGTTTTCAATATTGAAATGATCAAAGATAATTCCAAAAGACTTACGATGAAAGATACTATCCACTGCTGTAGAAAGAACTTATGGAGTCTGAATGCAGATCGAAGCATACATTTTTAAAAACTTACTTTATTTTTCTTTTTTGTCTGTTTTTTCCTTTCAATACATGACTAATATGGAATTATTTTTTGCATGACTGCATATGTATAACCTGTTTTAATTTGCTTGCCTTCTCAATGACGGCAGAAAGTTGGAAGAGAGGGAGAATTTGGATTTCAAAATTTAAAAAAAATTAAAATTGTTTTGCATGTAATTGCAAAAATATTTAAAATGAAAAATAAACTGTAAAAAAGGGAAAATGTGGGGCAGCTAGGTGGCGCAGTGAATAGAGCGCCGGCCCTGGAATCAGAAGGACCTGAGTTCGGAGCCGGCCTCAGACACTTAATCCGCACAAACAAAAACCTAGCCGTGTAACCTTGGGCAAGTTACTTAACCCCAATTGCCCTAAAGGGGCGGCTAGGTGGCACAGTGAGTAAGAGTGCCGGCCTCGGCGTTGGGATGACCCGAGATCAGATCCGGCCTCAGAAAATGAGCACCCACGCATAAATAATGACTAGCCGTGTAACCTTGAGCAAGTTACTTAACCCCAATTGCTTAAAAAAAAAAAATTTAAAAAAAAAGGGAAAATGGGATCATATAAAACAAAATCCTATGAATTTTCATGTAGACTTGGAAGTAGTCATGTCAAATACTAGTAAGTTCTTATGAGGATTTTTTTGTCATTAGATCTGCTCCAGAAGAAGGGGTTAAAAGGGAAGTACAATGTTATTGTATATGAACATCTAGATATTTAGAGATCTATGTGTTTATTCATATTTTCATATAAATACTCTGTAAAATAGACTACTATGGACTAAAACTGATTCTCAGAGAGAAATTGCATTCAGGTCCCTTGGCATATGACACTCATTTTCTCATGGCATTTGAACTGCCCAGACTACATCTGGGCAAATTGTCCTCTTTGATTCTCAATGAAGCTGGTTCTGCCCCTTTTTGGGTGGTGTGACCAGTCTCATGTTAGCCTGATGTCTCTGTCTACATCATTCATTCAAATTTTATGGATAATGGTCCCATTCTACTTAGGAAAACTAATACTCACTGCATTTCTTTCAAGGTCATTTGCCAAGCATGCTGTTTATGTTTGAATCGGAATGGTATCACAAAAGCAAACTGATAGCAATATAACTAACCTATGAATTTCCAGTGTGAAGCCCACGCAGTTCCCAAATCTGAGCTCCAGCAAGCTTCCTCCCCACCCAGAAGCTGACATGCCAATAGTTGTAGAGGTTGTAACCCTATTGTTCCTAGTTGCAAGTAGCCAAGAATGCTACCCCGGAGCATATCATTCACAAACCATGCCAGAGATGCTTTTAGGACCTTGAAGCACTCAGCTACTCCCAAAGTGGGCATGATCAGGGAAGCATCTGGTGATGATCTTACTTTTCCTAATTAGTGTCTCAGTATCCCCATCAAGGCTCTCCTCCCCACTTAGTTGTTTCATTTATGTTCTGTCTTCCATATATCATACTGGCCTGAGGAAGATACTCTTTACACCATGGACAAAAAACTACCTAGCTATTATAGACCCATCAAAGCAGGTGGAGAGTTAAAAGGCCTAGAGTGTGGAAACAAGGGCAGCATCACCCTTCTTCTCCCCCCACATCAAACTTTTCTCTGTCCTTGACTTTTCCATCTGGATAGCAATCAAGAACAGGTTCTTCTTTGGGCTGGTCCCCAAGACCATTTGATCTCTTTATTGGTCGAGCATCAGAACTAAATAAAAACTTGAATTAGTTCTTAAATTATTCAAGTAAGGAAACTTACAAAATGGGGGTAAATACAAATGCATTTCAGGCTGGATATTTCTCCTCTGGAGATTTTATCTATCTTGATACTCTTTTCAGGAATCAGGAACTTGCCATTTCATCTTGTAGCAAAGGACTTCATTGCATCTCCCCCTTGTCTGACTGCACTCATCAACAACTTCATCACAATAAGGGAGTGAAGAAAGTCTCAAGTGGATTCTTGGGAAAGCAAAGGAGGCTATTTTGAATTGTCTAACTAAAATTGCATTGTGCTGCGTTGTGATTAAAGCAAAGTGTGAGAGCATGTTTAAAATCTCTCAGATGTCCACATATCTTCATTCCTGATATGGATTTCAAATGAGAAGAAATTATAAAGCATAATCTCAACTTCCCTGATGTTATAAACATATTAACCAAATGTCTTATAATAAAATATAAGGTTTTGTGAAGCATAAGACTAAAATGCTATTACTTTCTCTCAACAACTCCCTTGGATAGGTCAGAGAAACCATTCTAATTATGCAGATAAAGAAAGGCACAATATGGTACTCAAATGATAATTGCTAAGATCCCTCTTCAGGGTTAGGTTTTATCCTTGAAGTCCCAAGATATCCCAAAAGATTGAGGCCAGTGAGTCTTTCAGCTTTTCAGCCAAATGAAAAAACAATTTAATATATTTCCCACCTTAATGAAAACAGTTGCTGGAAATACCAAACAAAGGAAAAAGCTTATGCATTTTCCCTTTCTTAATTTCCTCAATTACCACTAGCAAAAGTAGGTTATTAACTATCACTTTGTAAGTATGGATTTTCCAGGCCAATACTCAAAGGACTGCTCATTTCCTTCTCATTGCCTTAACTGGAGCTTAGATATGCTGTCCCAGGTAGAGAGTGCTCAGGGTTGTCTGTGACCTCAAGGTCTGATCTGATGGACTTGCAACATGCAAGACAAAATACTTGACATGAGGCAGTCAGGTCATAGAGTGCATAGAGCACAGGAAGATGGAGTCAAATCCTACCTTGGAGTTTTTTTTTTTTAGCTTTTTAATTCTGGGCAATGCATTCAACCCCTCTCAGCCTCAGTTTTCCCATAAACAAAAATGGGGATAAAATAGCACTTTCTTCACAAGGTTGTTTTCTTTTTTTTTTTTTTTGGAGGGGGGAAGGCAGGGAAATTGGGGTTGTGACTTGCCTAAGGTCACATTGCTAGTAAGGGTGTCAACTATCTGAGGCCGAATTTGAACTCGAGTTCTCCTGACTCCAGGGCCAGTGCTCTATTCACTGCACTACCTAGCCTCCCCAACATGGTTGTTTTAATATTAAATGAGATCATATGAGTAAAGCACAGTTCAAAACATAAAGCAATATATATATATATATATATACATATCTACACAAACACATATGTGTAATATATTTGCGTGTATATACAAACACACAAGAACATACATGTATACATGTAAACATACCACACATATAATAGTTCAGCCCTGTCCAATTCTTCATTACACTACAGACCATACTTTCTATGAGATTTTTTTTGGCAAAGATACTGTAGTAGTTTGCCCTTTCTCTTCTCCGGTGGATTAAGACAAACAGAGATTAAGTGATTTGCCAAGGGCCATAAAGCTTGTAAGCATCTGAGGTAATATTTGAACTCAGGTTTTCCTTACTCTAGGCCTAGTGCTCTATCCATAGAGCCATAATATTAGCTATTATTATTAACTGAAATAAGTCAGTATGCTTTATCTTTCTTTTTTTTGCAATTAATTTATTTTTAGTTTTCAACATTCACTTCCACAAGGTTTTGTGTTCCAATTTTTCTCCCTATCTCTCCCCTCCCCTCATCCCAAGACAGCTTGCATTCTGATTACTCCTTCCCCTAGTCTGGCCCCCCTTCTATCAAATCCCCCTATTATCCCCTTCCCTTCTATATTCCTGTAGGGCAAGATAGATTTATATACCCCATTGCCTGTATATCGTATATCCCAGTTGCATGTAAAAACAATTTTAACACTTGTTTTTAAAAATCTTGTTTCAATTTCCCTCCTTTCCTCCCCCCATTCCCCTATGAGAAAGCATACAATTTGATATAGGCTATACATGTGTAGTTATGAAAAACACTTTCACAGCAGGCATGTTGCAAAAGACTAACTACATTTCCCTCCATCCTATCCTGCTCCACATTTGTCCTACTCTCTCCTCAAAAGTGTTTGCTTCTGATTACACCCTCCCTTAACCTGCCCTTCCTTCTATCACCCCCCTCTTATCCCCTTCTATCCTTCTTTCCTGTAGCATAAAATAGATTTCCATACCCAATTGAGTATGTTTGTTAATCCCTCCTTAAGACAAATCCAGTGAAAGCAAGATTGACTCATTCTGTCTTCCCCTCCTCCTTCTTCCCCTTCATTGTAAAAGCTTTTTTTTTGCCTCAATTTTGTGAGATACCTCTTCCTTTCTCCTTCTCCCAGTACATTCTACTCTCACACCTTAATTGCATTTTATAGATATCATCGATTCATATTCAACTCACCCTATGCCCACCCTGTGTGTATGTGTATATATATACACATATACAAATACATGTGTACATACATATATATTCATATGTACACATACATACACATACATTATGCACATGAATAAATACAGATAGATACACACACATACCTGGGAACTCTGGGATTTGGGTACACTATTCCTAGGAGCTTTCCTTTTGGGATGTCTTTCAGGAAGCGATTGGTGGATTCTTTCAATTTCTATTTTATCCTCTGGTATAGAATACCAGGGTAGTTTTCCTGGATAATTACTTAGAAGATTATAACTAGGCTCTTTTTCTGATCATAGCTTTCAGGTAATCCAACAATTTTTAAATTATATCTCCTTGATCTATTTTCAGATCTTTTTCCAATGAAATATTTCACATTGTTTTCATTTTTTTTCATTCTTTTGGTTCTGTTTTATAATTTCTTGATTTCTCATAGAGTCTTCTATATGCTTCATTATAATTCTATTTTTTTTTTAAGCAATTGGGGTTAAGTAACTTGCTCAAGGTTACACGGCTAGTCATTATTTGTGTGTGGGTGCTCATTTTCTGAGGCCGGATTCGATCTCAGGTCATCCCAACTCTGAGGTCGGCGCTCTTACTCACTGCGCCACCTAGCCACCCCTTCATTATAATTCTTAATGAGATATTTTCTTCAATGAGCTTTTGGATCTCCTTTTCCATTTGATGAAGCCTTCTTTTTAAATCATTCTTCTCATTGGCTTCTTGGACCTCTTTTGACATTTGGGTTAATATATTTTTTAAGTTGTTATTTTCTTCAATGTTCATGGGGTGGTCTCTTTTAGCAAGCTATTGACTCGTTTTTCATGATATTCTTGCATCATCCTCATTTCTCTTCCCTATTTTTACTCTAGTTCTCTTACTTGATTTCAATCCTTGAACTTTCCTATGGCTTGCAACCAATTCATATTTTTCTTGGAGGCTTTGGAGGTAGGACCTTTGATCTTCTTGTCTTTTTCTGCCTCTATATTTGGATCTTCTTTGTCACCAAATTAAGATTATATAGTCTGAGGTTTTGGTTGGTTGTTTTTTTTTTTTTTAACATGCAGTTTGCCTATTTTCCCAGTTACTTACTCAACAGTTTAGCTCTTTTTTAAGGTAGGGCTATGCTACCATTGTGGAAGGTTTACTATACCAAGCTTTAGGGTTTTTGTTCAATCCTTTGTAGAGATACTACTAGGGGCTTCTCAATCTTCAGTTCTTCCAAGGAGTATAATCAAGGGAGAGTTGTTATTCCTCTCCTGACCTGTGCTCTGATCTGTGAATAAGCACAAGCGTTCTTTTCTTCCTTGGAACTGTGAGGAGGATTCCCTCTTCACCTTAGCCATGAGCTCCACCATTCCAGTGCTCCTCCTCACTACAGGAATGCCACCCAGGACCATGACCCAGATCCAGGCATGGATAAATCAAGAGAATCCTGCTTCAGCACCAGGAAAGAGATCCCCCTCTGATCAGTGACTTGATCTCCCACTGTCTGTGGGCCAAGTGTCCAGGAGCAGTTACCAACTCCACCAAAGCTGCCCCCCAGGGGTTTTGGCTAGACTTCAATTCTCTCTCACCCAAGTCCAACAAACGTTTCCTACTGATCTTCTAAATTGTCTTTGGCATTTATGGATTGAGAAGTCTGGAACCTGCTCTTCTTCAGTTCCCTGAGACCTGCTCTAGGTTTGCTTTCTATGCTAGCACAGCCCATTCTGAACTACATTCCTCTCCCATCCTGATGCAATAGACCTTTCCTGTCAACCTTCCAGATTGTTTTGGCCTAGAAATTTGTTTCCCTCTGTCATTTCATATGTTCTGCTGCTCAAGAATTAGTTTAAAGTCATTTTTATGGGTATTTAGAGAGGCTTGGGGGAGAGCTCAAGCAAGTCCCTTCTTTTACACTGCCATCTTGGCTTCACCCCCATGATTTACCTTTCAATTATGCTTTTAACAAAACAAAATTTCTTAAAAATCTAAACATAATTATTTTCATCAGAAATATTAGTCACTACATTTAAATATACTGGCTCACATTTATATAACATGTTAAGTTTTAGCAAGGTCTTGACTTAAACTAACCATGAGACATAGTTTCTGCCAGTATTTCTTTCTACTTTACACACGTGAGAAAAAAGTGTCTATAAGAAGAATGAGTTTTGCACCCAGGAGCGTACAAATCCAGCCTACTGTACCATGGCGCATTTACCAGAATACAAAGGGAAAGAAGAAAAAAAATACAAACATATGTATATATGTATATGTATACATACATAAATATATACAGACATATAGATATATAATATTTAAATTGAAATAAGTCTAATCCTTTGTTGAGGATCAGTGATTTTAAGCAGATAGAAAATTTCCCATATATGTGTACTTGAGCCCTTGAGACCCTGGGACTGTGTGATGAACTTGCTCTCTCTTATTCTCACACAAGAGAAGAGAGATTTTAATTCTGCCTTCTTCCACTAATGAAAATTCCCATTGTTATCAATCATGGCCTAATAGAATCACTTTTCTCCTTGGTATTCAGCACAATATTTATTTATTTTTTAATTTTAATTTATTTATTTTTAGTTTTCAACATTCATTTCCACAAGATTTTGAGTTGCATAATTTTCCTCCCCATCTTTCCCCTATACTCCACCCTAAGAAAGAGCCTACTGAATACCCCTTCCCCCAATCTGTTCTCTTTTATATCTTCCCTCACCCCCTAACTTTTTAGTAGGGCAAGATGGTGTTCTATACCCCAGTGCCCATATATCTTATTTCCCAGTTTCAGCAAAATATTTCTAACTCATGTTGTATCTCTTGTTTCCTAGGCTCCATTTATTGACTTTGATGTTCTTAGGGAAGCTAGGTATCCAAAGTCTTCTTTTTCCCCCAGGTAGGTTCAGAATTTAGTGGGACCATGGCCAGCAGTAGATCAAGGGCACAGGCCTTAAAATCAAGACTGGGAGAGTTAAGGTAAAATGCAGGCAAGAAGAGTAAGAATAAGTAAAAAAAATGGACTTTCCTCAAGAACATATAAAAGCTGGTGATCTCCACGAAAAAAGTGAAACAAAATATTGGAGAAAAATATACAGAAACTACATATCAAACAGCATTCAAAGCAGAGCATTTGTTATAAAGGAGGAACATAGTAAGATTATAAGAGGCAACACATTCGATATTAGCCTAGCATTTGTAAAGTACTTAATATATGCCAGGCACTGTGCTAAGATATTGGAGATAAAAAGCTCTGAAATGGAGACAATGTTTGTGTTTGGATATATGAATGTGTGCATGTATGTCTGTGCATGTGTGTGTGTATATGTATGTATGTATGTATGTATACATATATGTGTGTATGTGTGTGTGTGTATATATATATATATATATATATATATATATATATATAATCTCAGTATTGACGATGGACAGATAGATATCCTCAGTATGAAGCTGACATAGCTAATTGCATGTAGGTAATATAATGGATGGGGCATTGAACTTGGAGCCAGAAAAACTTGAGCTCAGATCCTGCTTCAGGTAACTGCTGTGTGACCTTGGGCAAGCCACTTAGCTGCCTGCCTCAGTTTCCCCATTTATGCAATGGGGTAATAAGACTACCTGCCCCAGAGAGTTTTCTAAAGCATCAAATGAATAGTATATGTAGAGTTCTTTGAAAGCCTTGAGGTACCACACCATTTAGCATTTTGTGTCTCATGATCTTCCTGAAGTAATCTCAAGGAATTCTTAGTTTATTATATCCGCAAGGTCCTCACAAAGGGTACCAATTTGTTGCTGTTATTTAGTTGTATCTGACTTTCTGTGATCCCATATGCAGTTTTCTTAACAGAGATACTGGAGACTTTTACCATTTCTTTCTCCAGCTCATTTTGCAGATGAGGAAACTACGGCAAACAAGGTTCAGTGTCTTGTCCAGGGTCACTCAGGTATTCTTGATTCCAAGCCTTGTGCTTGGTGGATACACTATACCCTCTAGCAAAATGCTACACCTAGTGCATTATAACAGGTTGGGTTATTTCCTCTGTCAATTGATTCATTTTATCAGTCACTCCTTTTCCATGGTTGGCTTGTGGAGCCTATTAAAAAACCTGCTTTGAGTAGCTTTATTCTTTTTGTTTGTTTGTTTGTTTTGTTTTTTGTTTTTTTCTCCTGCCAATCCAGGCATAGGCAGAAGAATAGAATCCTCTTGCCAGCATCACAAATGCTTGTAATTTTATTTAACCCAGTGAGAACAAAATTTCTCTATCTCCACTGTATCTTTTTTTCTTTTTCACTCTTTTCTTCCCATTTAATTAATACTTCTTCTACATATAAAATGCACTTGCTAACTACTTCCTATCCTGATATTTTAACGCAAGACTTAGCTTTGAACTGTTCCTAGAATGATCTTGGGCTTTCAGAATCTCAGTCAATAAACAGACTGCAATTTTCAAAACACATTTAATCATGAGATAGAAAAATCTTGAAACAAAGATTAAAAGTGGTTCCATCGGAGGGAGATTCACTATAGTTATATAGGAACACAAAGTATGAACAAAGCATCATGGGATCATTTTTGGACAACTCTCCAGAAAAAAAATAAAACAACATTTTTTTAGTACCTACTATTTTATAGTACCTACTATACAAATAACTGTGATATCTTCTAAGGTCCAAAGGTTAAAAAAAATGAAAGTTTCCAACTTTAAAGAATTTATATATCATTGGGGGTTCATGATAGGTATAAATATGTTTATAGATACAGCAATTTTTCCTTTTGATCTTAACCTCTGATTTCAAAAGACCATCAAATGCCAGGTGTGAAAAAGCCTTCCACTGATGCATATCAATAAATGGATTTATTAAGCACTTACTGTGGATACAAAGAAGGAAAAACAATTCCTTCCCTCAAAGAATTTTCTTTCAAACCGGGTAAACAATATATACAAATCAGAGTATTAAAGAGAAATACAGACTAGATGGAAGGTAACCTTAATATCAATAGAACTAGAAGCTCAGAGGAATAGAAAAGTTTGGGTTTGCTTTTTTTTCCTTTTTTTTTTCTTTTCTGAAGAAGCTAGACCTTAATATAACTGATAAAAGTAGCCAGAAAGTTTCAAGTTTGGAGGATGGGAGGAGAGATTTTAGGCATTGGGGAATAGACAGTTGTTTTAATCTCTTGTGTTTGAAAAGGACCAAACTGACAGCATGATGTCAGGGTCAATGTACAGTGTGTCCAGCTGTCACTGATCAGAACAATACAAGGTCAGAAGACTCTCCAAGGTCAGATACAAATAGCCCATGTCATCATTTATGAGGGAGATGTCTCTTAATTAGTGCCTCTCTCGTTTCTTTTGAGCTACTGTAACTCTGCTCTGCTTATAGAGCACAGCACCTTCTTGATGTGGGCACACTATGCCAGGTGGTTCCGTGCCACTATCTCCCATGTCTCCCAATTGATGCTAAAGTTCTTCAGAGATATTTTGAGAGTGTCCTCGTATCACTTATTCTGACCACCATGTGAATGTCTGCCTTGCAGGAATTTCTGGAATTATCTATTAGGCAAATGTAAGTTTAGCATTCAAATATGTGCAGAAGAGTTTGAATGCTTGGAAGCTCAGTTTGAGGAAGTTCCTTGGTGTCTAGCACCTTACCTTGCTAAGTGATATTCAGAATATTCCTAAGACAAATGAAATAGAAGCAGTACAAATTTCTGGCATGGCACTGGTAGATTGTCCTGTTTCACAGGTATACAACAGCAAGGGCAGAACAGTTCCTTAGACCTTCAGTTCAGTAGTAGTCTATTACCTCTTCTCTCCACATTCTTTCAGAGCCTCACAAATGCTGACCTAGTACTAGCAATATGAATTTGAACCTCCTTATCTATGTGTATATCCCTGGAAAATATACTACTAACATAAGGGAACTTACATACAAAATTCAAGATTTCTCCATTTGCTGTAACTGATGGTTCAATGGATGGATGATGTGTTTGCGGGTGTGAACAGTCACAGAAATTAGAAATTAAATTCTATGCACAAGAAACAGCAAGTAGACCACAATGACTATCTCAGATTAGGGGGATAGAAAGGAAAAAATAGAAAGGCAGGAAGGGATCAGACTGTAGAGAGTTCTCTATGCCCAAGGGAGGCCATTATTTGATCCTTGAAATCCATAGGGAGACAATAGAGTTTATTGAGCAGGGGAATGAAATTGTCAGACCTTTGCTTTGGGAAAATCACTTTGGTGGCAATGTGGAGGACGATTCGGAGTGAGAATAGCCTTGAGATAAGAAGCCAAATTAGAAAACTTACAATAGTCAAGGTAAGAGGTAGTTAGAGCTTGAACTACTGAATCATTTTCTCACCTATAATTTATAGCTTTAAAGTTGTCTGTACACTGGGCTCAAGTGACTCACCCAAGATATATAATATGTGTCAGAGCAAGAATTTAAATGAGGCATTTTAGATTCCAAGGGCCATCTTCCACACATTTCAGCATGCTGGCTGTCATATGTAATGTGACATATTCCCAGATAAATAATATAAGATAGAGGATGATGGCCATCAAAGGAGACATGCAGGAAAAAAAAAGTTGTCTGATAAATTGGAAGGAGACATCATTTTCAGCTTTAGAATTTAAGCCAGAGGACAAAGGACCAAACCTAGTTTTGTATGATACTAGCTCTATAGGAGTATTCCAGGCATTTTAAAAAGTTGATGATATGAGTAGACAGGTTTTTTTTAGTCCTCCATCTCAATATCTTATTTTATTCCATTTTGTTTTTAAAGTGTCTATTTCCAGGGCACTTAAGAAACAACTGAATCCAGTACTCAAGGAGAACAACATCTAAAAGCATGTAAGCATATTCTTAATATCCCAAGTTAGGAGTGCGTCTCAGTCCAGTGCCCCATTGTCAAAACCCTGCTAGGTTAGGTTTGGTTTTTAAAATAAAATGAGACACAGAGAAGTAATTTGGATATGAACCAAAGGAGATTTATTTAACCCTAACATAGAAAGCGTACAACATGAGTTTACAACAGTACCTAATTCAAGGTAGGCATACCTATTGTCTTCCCTGTTCTCCCATTATGGAAGACCTGGTTGACAAGGCAGAGTATGGGTGCAAGTACATTGCATTACAATTTCTACAAAAAGTTAAGGGTCCAACTGCATACAGGGTATGTCTGTGGGGTGGGGGAGAGCTCCCTGCTGGGCTCCAAGTGTCTTTCTTCATACAGTCCTGAGGGTCCTGTGCACAGTTAGTTCTTATCTTGTCTCTCAGCTTCTACTACAGGTGCATGGCAGTTCTACATCCAGTACTGCTCTGGGTACATAGCTACTGAAGCACTGGCATGGGAAGTCCAAATTTTTTGATGTTCCGAAACTCCCAGGATCATCTTCTGGCTTATGCCATTGTTAAATTAACTGATTGACTCGATAGATACCTCCAGTTTTTTGCAAGTACTTAAACAAAAGTGGGGAAATTGAACACCTCCTTCTTCCCTTGACCATAAAGGTAGGTGGGCTCTGTGGTCTCTTCTAGCTAAACAACTATGTTTCTATTGACTATCATGTATGTGTATGCCTGTGTGCACTATAGGACCAGAATCTATAAGAAAAACACTGGGGTAAGTAAATAGTGCCAACATTACTATTTTAGAATCATCATGGATGATGAGAGAATGCTGGGTTTATATTTCTGACAGTAGCTCTGAGATTCTGGGAAGTAAATTAAACTCTGATTTTCATGAAAATCTCTAGAGGTCATCTTATAAATAAGAGAGGGATGTTGATCCAGTTTAGTCCTCTATTTACTCTACTCATGACTCCAAGTGGCTTTCCAAAACAAAAGCCTCTCCTTCCTTTATTTGTCTTGATAGAAGCAGTCTCCACATATAATTCCCTATGCTGATTATATCATTGATTTGTTATGTACTTGTGTGTTATGGTTTTACTAGAATAACAATACTACCCACAGCATGGACAACAAGGGATCAAAATCTACTTTATATCATGTAATGGTTGACTAAGAGGTAGTGAAGATTGTAGATATTATCTGGTCCCAACACTCTTTTTTTTACACAAGAAGAGTCTGAGAATGAAGAAGGTTTACATGTCTTTTTTTTTTTTTTTATAAAGCAATTGGGGTTGAGTAACTTGCTCAAGGTTACACGGCTAGTCATTATTTATTCGTGGGTGCTAATTTTCTGAGGCTGGATCTGATCTCGGGTCATCCCAACTCCGAGGCTGGCGCTCTTACTCACTGCGCCACCTAGCCGCCCCTTTAGGGCAATTGGGGTTAAGTAACTTGCCCAAGGTTACACGGCTAGGTTTTTGTTTGTGTGGATTAAGTGTCGGAGGCCGGCTCCAAACTCAGGTCCTTCTGATTCCAGGGCTGGCACTCTATTCACTGAGCCACCTAGCCGCCCTGGTTTACATGTCTATTGTTACATGGGTAGTAGGTTGTGAAAGCAGAATTTATACCCAGATCTGATGGCTAAGTTCAGTAGTCTTTCCACTCTATAGCACTGTGTTCACCTCCAAAGAAATGGTTAAATATGAATAATGAAAAAAATAACCTGATTTTTAAAATTTCAACATCAATAGGAATCTTCCTTTTGAAAACAAAAGCAAAACCAATACTTTTATATGAAAAGAGACAGGTAATCCTTTTCACAAAGTGACCAAGAAAAAATATTCTTATGCTTATTTCTATACTGAGCATTTATTTGAAAACTCTTGGAAGTATTTTTTTTTTAAAGAGGGACTATTTCATTTTTTAAAAATGAATCTAATGCCACAGTCTAATAATTACTTTGAAGTGTTCAGGCAGCTCTTTCTCTCTCTAAAGACACAAGTGCTTTTAGCAAAGATTACCTGACAAGCATGGCTTACTACAAGTGAAGAGGATGAAATGATAACAGAAATGTAAAAGGGGCTTGGAAAATTAAAGGTGCAGTATATGTATGTTGTTAAAAAAATTTTGCTAGGATATGTAGCATGAGAGGGAATTCGAAATTTCTTGATTGCAAATTCAACAGTGTTCACTGGGTAGTGGGTATTGCATACTTCCATACACTGAAGGTCCAAATTATTTGAAGCCTTTATGGCATGAAGGCTGAGAGAGAAGAATATGAAGAAGGGGAAGATCAGGAGGAAAAGAAGGAGGAGACAGAGACATAGAGAGACTGAGACAGAGAAGGAGAGAGAAACAGTGAGAGAGATCCAGAAACAAAAAAGGAGACAAAAAGAGGGAGAGACCCAAAAGGAGAGGGTTACAAAAATGTAGACAAAGACAGAAATTGACAGAGAAGGGACAGAAACAAATAAACTGTTTTAATGACTTCTTGATGTGGAAGCTCTTTTTTAAAATTTTATATTGCTCATACCTTTCAGGTAGTCCAATGATTCTTAAAACACCCTTCTCAGTGTTTTCCAGGCATTTATATTTTTATGTATGATAGCTCATTTTCTTCCATTTTCAATCTTTTAGTCTTTTTTTTTTAATATTTCTGTCTCTCAGAAACATCAACTTTCATTTGCTCAATATTATTGTTCATTAAGTGTGAGATAACTGAGATGGACAGAGGTAAAATTACTTTCCCAGGGTCACACAGTTAGTAACTCTATGAAGACACATTTGAACTGAGGTCTTTCTGACTCCAGGTTCAGTCCTCCTAGCTACCTATCCACTGTTTAGATAGTTTTATATATTTTGTTCCAAGTTCTTCATTCTTATTCCAGGTTTTTCATAACTCATTCTTTTATTCTTCTAGTCCTATAATTTACTATATAAAATATATTTTAATTGTTATATTTTATTCTTGCTTCCACCTCTTCAAGAAATTCTAGATTAACTTGTCTCCATGCTGTGTTTATCTTTGAAGCTTTTCATTAGATCTTTTGGATTCATTCTCTCTTGCTAGGTTTATATCTCTAGTTTCCTTATCATCAACTATTTTTTTTGTTTTGTTTTGTTTTTTAATATTGAGATCCCTTTTGTTTTATTTGTTCATTCTTTAAATTTATTCCCTAACTTTGGACTTTAGGACCAGGTTCTTCATATTTCTTAAGGAAAGTCTTGGATGGTCCTGTTGCTGTTTTATTGAGGGTACTGAATTTTGTGTTATTCCAGGATTAAAACAGATGATATTGAGAAAATGCTTAGTACGTAGTATATACTCAATAAATGCCTGCTTCTTAAGGACTGTGGCAACAAACCGTGTGGGTCACTATTTGTCTGGTGCTAGGACAGACTGATGAAAAGAAGTTCCCAATGAGAGAAAATGAAGCTTTGGAAAAGGTTAATAGTTGATCAGTTGCCAAGTTTTACAAAATTTATCTCTGGAATAACTGTAAAATGTATCCCATTTCTCAATAAATCTAGCCATAACCTGCTCAGTTCCAGCATTCATCATATATTACCTACATTCCTCCAACAATTTCAATTAGTCTTCCTTCCTTGAATCCCTCTTCCCAGTCTACCTTATACAAATCTACCAATTTGATATTCCTGTGGCACTGATCTGACCCTGTTGCCGCTCTGCTCAAGAAAATTCATAGGCTTACTGTTTTCCCTAGGATAAAATATAATCTGCTCTGTTTCGCATTTATAGCCCTTTAATATATCAACATATATCATTAGTTTAGGAATCCTCAATGAGGTAACATTCATTACCAATACAAATTAGCAACTATCTACAACTTAAAGAGTGGTATAAATTTGCCAGGAGCACTGAAATATTAAATGATTTGCCCAGGTTTACAAAGCCAATATGTGTTAGAAGGAATAACTGAATCTTGTCTCTGAGGAGATCAGCTTTCTCTCCAATGGATCGTTCTGCTTCTCAGTAACTTAGGGTTAGAAAATTCTTTATATCTCCTATTTACTTCCTACAAACATCCCACAGGCCTAAGTCCCATTCAGGGACTCTGATCCTCCACAAAGAAAAATACACAATATCTTCATGGAGTTTGGAGCTTCTACCAGAAGGAAGAAGACTATTAAAGAAGGGGATGAGATCTGGAGCAAACACCAGTCCTGGGGGATGGCACGAGCAAAGACAAAGAGACTGGAGGGAGAAGAGGAAAACTTAGGGATATTATTAATAGAGTTTTTTCGGAACATATAGGAAATGTAGTAGAATGACCCAAGTCTAGAAAGGCAAATGTGAGCCAGATTTTTTAAGGCAAAGAATGACAGCCTAAGGAATGTATACTATATTCAACAGTCAATGGGCTTTCAGATGAGAAGAATGACATGGTAATAGTAATATAGAAAAAAATTATTAAAAAAAAAACCTCTTGGCCACAAGAGCTTCTTGACTGCCAGGCAAATAAAGCTAAAGAAGAACAAAATCTATGGGACAAAGTCAACGTCATTGTCTTATATACTACTAACTTGTATGTCTGACTTTATTATGTATAACTCTAAGCAAAAAATAATAACAGCAGAACAGTGGCTTTGAACTACATTTTGCACACCCAAATATTTCCCTATATCCTTCCATTAACAATTCAGAAGGATGTCACCAAAAGGCAAACTGTTTTTAGCATAAAGCCAAACTGGACTTTCATAGCACAGAAAAAAACACTACTTACTTTTCCTTTTAATATGGTGTTTTTTAAACCAATTTTAATGCATCCTCTTTCATATTCTTTTCATCAGCCAGGATGGTATTCCCTCTGCTGCACAGCTGATCGCAGAACCATGCTTGCCATTCCTCTGGGCAGACTTTGAAATTGCAGGTGGGAACATTTATCCATTCAGAATTATGTAAAAAACAACATCCCTGTGTCAAAAAAGAGAAATATTTTCCCTTGTTAAAAAAATGGAGTTAGAAACTGACCCTGACCCATTTCATAAGATTTTCCAAAAGATACATAAATTTTTTTTAATGTGAATAAATGTTTGTTGAACTAAATGGGATTGAAAGCACTTGGAGCTTTCAGCACAGACATTATGCAAATATCTGATCCCTAGACACTTCTATTTCTCCTCCTTGTAAGAAATCCTGAATCCTAAGTTCATTCCTATTGTGAGCTATTTCCCAGAATTTTTTGAACTATTATTGCCTCTAGCTTTATAACATTTCTGAGGAGAAAAAGCAAAAACATACAGTTTGCTAGGATTTTTTAAAATTAATATATGATTCAATAACTATCTTTAATCAACTCCTACTTTGTTTCTATACCATCCTTGAGACTGGGTATAAAAATAAATGAAGGTTCTTTGTGTTACATTATATTGGGAGAAGAAAACAATTATATAGACAACATATATCAAGTTAAAGTGAAATATCGTTTTGGAGGGAAGGAATGGTAGAAGCCACTATATACTAGCAGAGTAACAGAAAAGGTTTCATGGGGAGCACAGATTTCTAATTCAAATAGAAATAGGGGAGGGGCACTAAACTAAATAAAGATCTTCTCTAGAGCTCACAGAATGACAGTTTGAAAATATAATGTTTTGTGTGTGTGTGTGTGTGTGTGTGTGTGTGTGTGTGTGTTTGTTTCATCCTATTTTATATAGTTTGCTAAATATCTCCCAATTATTGTTTAATCTGGTTTGGGCCACATTTCAACTTGATAATTCTGATGAAGAAGATGATACTTGAAACCTATCCTTACTGTTCATAATATGTGAATGGCTATTTGCAGGGGTGGGAGGAGCCCTTTCCCTGCTCAACTGAATCAAATCATTCAGAGTTATGAATAAGATATAAATAAAGACTAGCCCTCTGGATGGAATCCCAAAACTACCATACCCTACTTAAAGAAACTCCTTTAACTGAGAACTCCTCCATTAGATCAATCAAGGTCAATGGTTCAACAAATCAACAAAAGCCACTGAATGGGATAGAGGAAGTTTCCTAAGAGCTGTGCTGCTGGAAAAAAAAAAACAACAAAGAACAAAAAAAAACCAAAAAACAAAACTACTAGTCACACCATTTTTTAAAATAGCAAACCAGTTCAGAACCAAAGAATTTAGTATTCAAGTGTTTAACAGTATCACTCGGGAAGGGGGAAAGCAGTAGTATTTGGTGGAGAAGGTGGAGTGCTGACCCTTGTTCTGATCAGTTACTACCTTTCACCAGAGGAGCTAGAGTATTTTCAAGACCAGAGAAATTAGACCTCTCATCAGTATTCTCAGAACACCTGAAAAGAGTAGATGAAGACAGATGAGTGAGAATGAGGAAAATCAACCTCTAGAATCTATTGTAGACTCTACAAGAATTCCAACAGAGAATTAAGCCATGGCTATTGGAAACTCCAAGTACCCCCCAAAGGAGAGCATATTACTTTTAGTAATCAGAAATATCAGTTAGTTCTTGGCCAAATGATTACAAAGTTTGAGCCCATTTTCCTTTCAGCCTTTATGTATTGGGAGGAAGGTATGTCACAGACTATTTGGGACATGTTGTTCTTACTATATTACTATAGTAAACACAATATAATTCTCATTAATATTATTAATGATATATAAAATGTTTACATATAAAATTATGGACAATAATAATTATAGCCTTTATATGTGTTTCCTATGTACTAGGTAGGGCATCCAGGTGGCACAGTGGATAAAGTGCCTGGTCTAGAGTAAGAAAAACCTAAACTCAAATCTGACCTCAGATACTTACAAGTTGGGTGATTCTGGGCAAGTCAATTAACCCTATTTGCCTCAGTCTCCTCATCTGTAAAATGAGCTGGAGAAGGAAATGGCAAACCACTCCAGTACCTACTCCAAAAAAATCCCAAATGGGATCATGGAGAATCAGACAGGACTGAAAATGACTGAACAACATTATGTGCCAGGCATTATGCTAAGTACTGTACAAATATTATCTCATTTGATCCTCACGAGGTAAATGCAATCATTATCATTCCTATTATACAGAGGAGGAAAATGAATCTTAGAGAGGTTAAATAATTTATCCAAAGTCACAAAGCTAGTTGCAGTTTTTCTAAAGACATTTCTACCTCCTGTCTTTTGACTTCTTTAAAAAAAAAGTAAATTTAGTATTACCAAATCATTGATATCAACTAATAATAACTAGTAGAAAGGACAGAAATGGGGGCTTGTAATTTCGAGCATTAGAAAGATACCTTCAGGGGGTGGCTGGGTGGCTAGGTGGAGCAGTGAATAGAGCACCTGCCCTGGAGTCATTAGAACCTGAGTTCAAATTTGGCCTCATGCACTTAACACTTTCTAGCCATGTGACTTTGGGCAAGTCACTTAACCTCAACTGCCCTGCCCTCTTCCCTCCAAAATGCAAAAAAAAAAAAAAAAGACATGTTCCCCTAACCCTTCAAAGTTATTTCTTGAACCCTGAAGGGCAACATAGACATGCCCTTGCAACTTGGGGTTAGAAGACTAGCTCCAGTACTTAAACTGTACATACATAAGAAATGTATGTATGATCCAATGCAATGCTTTCAATAATGTGGTGACCTTCTTCTGAGGAAACATGTTCTCCTAATATAGAATGGCAACTTGTCTGGAGTTTTACAGAGCTGCCTGGAACAAGAAGAGATAAAATTACTTCCTCGACATCACATAGCCAGGATATAACAAGAGCAATTCTCAAACTGAGGTCTTCCTTATTTTATGACAAGTCTTCTATCCACTCTACCAACTATTTGACTGCTTGTCCTCCCTCTCTCTCCCTATCTCCCTTTTCTGTGTGTGTATGTATATATGTGTATATGTATATATATATATATATATATATATATATACACACATACATATATAGTAGACAGTCTGTAAGCAGTAAATGTTTATTGACTATACATGTATATGTGTGTATACATATATGTAATCAAACATAAATTGTCTGGGTATATATCACACAAGGATTTGGAAGAAATTATCCAGAAATTAGATAAGCCATAGACATCAGACTTGGTTGAAGAAAGCATTTCTCATGGAGTGAAAAATGAATTTGATACCTAATAATAAAAGAATGAGAGATTTTTATATCCCAATTTTCTTAGACACATTATGTAAACATAAATCTCAGTTGACTAAGATAAAACTCTTAGCAATTCCACATTTATCTGACTAAATTCCACAAGAAAGACTTATGTTCATTAAATCAAACTGACATATTCAATTCAGAAAGTAGATTCAGAAACACTCAATTGATAAAGGAAAATAGAGACACTGACTGCCTCTGTGCCTTTTAAATCAAAATAGCTTAAATTAGCTTTTTCAAATACAACATTACAAGGAACTTTAAGCAATCAAAGAATTTCTCATTATAAGTATGAAAAAACTTTATAAAAAATGAGAATCTTTTAATACTTTAAAACAGAAACTCAAAGAATAGATACAATCTATTGGTAATGGTCTCTAGCAGAGAAATTTTCCTTATTAGAGTTCTGAAATAATTTCCATTTCATAAATGTGGTTAAGTAAGAAATGCTCTATTCACATGAGAGTGTTTGGAGAGAAGGGTACTTTATCATTCTTAATTAAAAGGTACATTTTAAGTGGTTGAGGCATTGTGATATTACACAGAATTGTAAAATAAGTCATATACCAGGTTTGTTTATGATTGTAATAAATTAATTCACATGGAGGTAGATTTACACCTGGAAGGGAACTTTGAGGTGATCAAGTCAACCCCCCCTCATTTTATAGAAAAGGCATATAAGGCTGCAGAGGATTGAGCAACTTGCCCAAGGTTGCATGAGTGGGAGAGAGCCAGAATTTGAATCTAGGCCTTCTCCCTCCAAAATTAGTATTTTCCCAGTCCCAGCCTCACTCAAATCAATTTAACATGTATGTATTAAGTGTCCATGACTACAAACTGTATACTAGGCTTAGAATTAGGGAAACAGATGTGTCAATAGGTATATTCAAGAAGTTTACAAAAGGGTAGGGTAGAAGGAAGGGAGATGAAATACACAAAACCATATTAAACAAGTATATTATAAAACATCAGAATAGAGGCCCAAACAAAATGCTTTTAAAATATGAAGGGGGGAGGTTATTTAATTAGGTTATTCAGAGAAGGTTTCATAGATGAAGAAGAATCTGGGTTGGGTTTTGACAGAAAGACTATGAAAGATGTAGGCGCAATGTAGGAAACATGCCAGTCACAAGGAATGTCATGAGGAAAGAATAAGGGACAGGAGAGGGAAGACTGAGAATTAGGAATGTCAAGAAACCTGTTATCCTGAAATATATAGAAAATATAGTACAATGAGCTAAATTTTAATGGCAGACATGGGCCAGACTTTTCAAGGCACTGAATGACGAAACTGGGAGTTTATACTTTAACAGGCAGTAGGCTTAATGGTTGAGAAGACTGTTAAGAACAGCAGAATATCAGGAAGTAGAAGAAGATAGTTGTTAGAAAACATGATTTTTTCTGTTGTGGAGGATCAACTCCCATCTTCAACTTCAACCTTTTTCTGGCTAATCTCTAGCCTTCGGAGTAAAGAGGACTTGTAATTTTGAGTCTCCCATATTATATTACACCTCGTCCAGCCTGAATTTCAACTTCTTTTGGAAAGAGGAGTGGTACCTTCTATTCAACAATGAACATTCTCACACAGGGTCTTACCCCTCAAATTCCAGTGACAATGAACTTTGTAGATAGTCATCTAAACCACATTCCACACCTTGCACCATTTGGTTCCTCATTGGAATCCTCCTCAATTCTCCCACCAAAAGTTTCAACCAAATACATCATAGCCCTTCCATTGTTTTTTCTGGAATTCCTGTTCCATAGGCAACAAAATTCCCTTCATCTTAAATCTTTTCCTCACAATCTTCTTTCATCTACTCGTTGTTCAGTTATTTTCAGTAATCACATTTGAAATCAGGAAGATGAGTCTTCCTAATTCTACATCTGCCCTTCTATTAATTGTGCCACCAAACTGTTCCCCCGCCAAAAAAAATGGGGAAACTGACACAGATAAGTTAAGTGATTTGCTGAGGATCACACAGTTAATATGTATCTGAGGTTGGATTTGAACTCAGATCTTCCTGACTCTTGGCACAGCATCCTAACCACTGTGCCAACTAGCTGCCATCTACTACCTTTTTAAAAAATTTAATATATTTGTTTATTTTTAGTTTACAAGATTCAATTCCATAGTTCCTTGAGTTTCAAATTTCCCTTCCCTCCCTCACCCCACACCCCATGATAGCATACAGTCCAGTATAGGATCTGCAAATATTTTCACAATAGATATTAGTCAAGTTACAAAGGCGTATTTTACTAGATGGGATGAAAAATGAATGAAACAAACAATGAAAAGAAAAAGATCAATGAATTTGCTTCCATCAGGATTCAAGCACAGTTCTTTCTATGGATGTAGACATCTCTCTCCTTCATGAGTCTTTTGGGGTTGTCTTACATCACTGCATTGCTGAGAAGAGTCCAGTCTGTCATAGTCGGTCATCACACATATGTTGTGTCTGTGATTGTATACAAATTTCAACTGGTTCTACTCTTCTCACTCAGCATCAGGTTGTATAAGCCTCTCCAAGTAAATATAAAAACAGTCTCCTCCTCATTTCTTATAGTACAATAATATTCCATTACATGCATATACCACAACTTGTTTAGCCATTCCCCAATTGATGGGCACCCCTTTAATTTCCAATTCTTTGCAACCACGAAAAGAGCTGCTATAAATATTTTTGTACATATGGGTCTTCCTCTCTCTTCTATGATATCTTTGGGATATAACCCTAGAAGTGGTATTGTTGGGTCAAAGGGTATGAAATTATTTATGGCCCTTTGGGCATAATTCCAGATTACTCTCCAGAATGGTTGGATAAGTTCACAACTCCACCAGCAATGCATTCGTGTTCCAATTTGCCCTCATCCTTTCCAGCATTTGTCATTTTCCTGTTTTGTCATCTTAGCCAATCTGACTAGAGAGATGTGGTATCTCAGAGTTGTTTTCATTTGCATTTCTCTAATCAATAGTGATTTAGAGCATTTCTTCATATGCTTATAGATATCTTTAATTTCTTTCTCTGAAAACTGCCTGTTCATATCCTTTGACCATTTATCAACTGGGGAATGACTTGTATTCATATACATTTGGCTCAATTCTCTATAAATTTTAGAAATGATTCCTTTATCAGAGACATAGGTTGTAAAAATTCTTTCCCAATTTCCCACCTCCCTCTTGATCTTGGTTACATTAGCTTTGTTTGTACAGAAGCTTTTCGATTTAATGTAATCAAAATTATACATTTTGCATTTTATAATGCTCTCTAATTCTTGTTTGGTCCTAAAGTCTTTCCCTCTCCACAAATCTGAGAGGTAAACTATTCCTTGCTTTCCCAGATTGCTTACAGTATCATCCTTTATACCTAGATCATGCACCCATTTAACTTCATTTTGGTATATGGTGTTAGATGATGGTCTATGCCCAGTTTCTGCCATACTGTATTCCAGTTTTCCCTGCAGTTTTTGTCAAATAGTGCATTCTTATCCCAAAAACTGGGGTCTTTGGGTTTATCAAACAATAGATAACTATGCTCATTAATTGCTGGATCTCCTGCACCCAATCTATTCCATTGATGCACTACTCTACACCTCTGCCAGTACTAAGCAGTTTTGATGACCGCTGCTATATAATACAGATTAAAATCTGGTATAACTAGTCCACCTTCTCTAGCATTTCTTTTCATTAATTCCCTTGATATTCTAGACCATTTGTTCTTCCAAATAAATGTTGTTACTATTTTGTCTAGCTCTATAGTTTTTTTGGTAAGTTGATTAGTATGGCAATAAATATATAATTTAGTTTGCATAAAATTGTCATTTTTATTATATTAGCTCGACCCAGCCATGAGCAATTGATATTTTCCCAGTTAGTTAGATCTGACTTTATTTGTGTTAGAAGTGTTTTGTAGTTGTGACCATATAGGTCCTGGGTTTGTTTTGGCAGGTGGATTCCCAAACATTTTATAATGTCTACAGTGACTTTAAATGGGATTTCTCTTTCTATCTTTTGCTGTTGAATTTCATTAGAGATATATAGGAATGCTGAGGATTTATGTGGGTTTATTTTATATCCTGCAACTTTGCCAAATTTATTTATTGTCTCAAGCAGTTTTTTACTTGATTCTCTAGGATTCTCTAACTATATCATCATATCATCTGCAAAGAGGGATATCTTGATCTCTTCTTTTTCTAATTTGATTCCTTTGACTTCTTTTTCTTCTCTGCTACTGCTAACATTTCTAGTACCAGACAGAATAAGAGGGGTGATAGTGGACACCCTTGTTTCACTCCTGATCTTATTGGAAATGCTTCTAGTTTATCCCCATTGCATATAATACTTGCTGAAGGTTTTAAATATATATTATCAACTGTTTTAAGGACAGCTCCATTTATTCCTATACTTTCTAGTGTTTTTAATAGGAATAGGTGTTGTACTTTGTCAAAAGCCTTTTCTGCCTCTATTGAGATAATCATTTGGTTTCTGCTAGTTTTATTGTTGATATGAACAATTATAGTGATGGTTTTCCTAATATTAAACCATCCTTGCATTCCTGGAATAAATCCTACCTGATCAAAGTGTATTATTCTTGTGGTAGGTTGTTGTAGTTTTTAGCTAATATTTTATTTAAATTTTTTGCATCTAGATTCATGAGTGAAATTGGTCTATAATTTTCTTTCTCTGTTTTATGTCTTCCTGATTTAGGAATCAGTACCATATTTGTGACATAAAAAGAATTTGGTAGGACTCCTTCACTAATTTTCCCAAATAGTTTGTAGAGTATTGGAATCAACTGCTCTTTAAATGCATGATAGAATTCACTAGTAAACCCATCTGGCCCCGGGGATTTTTTCCTGGGGGTTCATTGATGGCTTGTTTGATTACTTTTTCTGAGATGGGGTTATTTAGGTAATTCACTTCCTCTTCAGTTAATCTGGGCAATTTATATCTTTGTAAATATTCATCCATTTCAATAAGATTGTCATATTTATATACATACAATTGGAAAAAATAATACCTAATTATTGTTTTGATTTCTTCTTCATTGGAGGTAGATTCACCTGTTTCATTTTTTGATACTCATAATTTGTTTTTTTTTTCTCTCTTTTTTTATCATCTTGACTAAGGGCCTATCAATTTTATTGGTTTTTTCATAAAACCAGCTCTTAGTTTTATTTATTAATTCAATAGTTTTCTTAATTTTAATTTTATTAATCTCTCCTTTGGTTTTCAATATTTCTATTTTAGTATTAAATTGGGGGTTTTCAAGTTGTTGTTTTTTTTCTAGCTTTTTCAATTGAATGTCCAATTCATTGACCTCCCTTTTCTCTTATTTATTCATGCATGCACTCAGGGAAATAAAACTTCCTCCAAGAACTGCCTTTAAAGCATCCCACAAATTTTGGTATGTTGTCTCATTATTATCATTCTCTTGAATGAAATTACTGATTGTTTCTATAAATTCTTATTTGACCCACTCATTCTTTCAGATTAAATTGTTTAATTTCCAATTACTTTTTAGTCCATCTTTCTATGGCCCTTTATTGCATATAATTTTTACTGCATCATGATCTGAGAATGATGCATTTAATATTTCTGCCTTTCTGCACTGAATTGTGAGGTTTTTATGCCCTAGTACATGTTCTATTTTTGCGTATGTACCATGCACTGCTGAGAAGAAAGTAAATTGCTTTTTATCCCCATTCAGTTTTCTCCAGAGATCTATCATATCTAGTCTCTCTAAAATTCTACTCACTTCCTTAACTTCTTTCTTGTTTATTTTGAGGTTAGATTTATCAAGTTCAGAAAGGGGGAGATTAAGGTCCCCCACTGGTATAGTTTTGCTATCTATTTCTTCCTCTGATTTCTTTAACTTCTCCACTAGGAATTTGGATGCTATACCACTTGGTGCATATATGTTAAGTAATGATATTGCTTCATTCTTGATGGTACCTTTTAGCAGGGTATAGTTTCCTTCCTTATCTCTTTCAATTAGATCTATTTTTGCTTTTGCTTTATCTGGGATAAGGATTGCTACACCTGCATTTTTTACTTTAGCTGAGGCATAATAAATTCTACTCCATCCTTTTACCTTTACCCTGTGGGTATCCCTTTGTTTCAAATGTGTTTCTTGTAGATAGCATATTGTAGGATTATGGTTTTTAATCCATTCTGCTATATGCCTCTGTTTTATGGAAGAATTCATCCCATTAACATCCACAGTAATGATGACTGTCTCTTCCCCTCCATCCTATTCCCTCCCCTGCTTATGTTTTTGTTTCTTCCTTCTCCCTACCCCTCCTTGAAGTTTTCCCTTTTGACTGCCCCCTCCCTCAGCGTTCCCACCCAGTGACCCCCCTTCTTAACCTACCCTCTCCCCTTACTACTATATTCCTCCCCTCTAATCCCCCTCTTTAGACTCATCCTTTTTATCCCCCCTTAACCTCCTACTGACTATAGGACACAATAAGTTTTTATACTTAGAGTAAGTTACTCACCGTTTGACACCAAGAAAATGAGAGTAAATTTCAAACAGTGCTCCTCTCCCTCCAGCCTCTTCCTCTATTTAATGAATTTATGTGCTTATTCACATTAGAATCTTAAACTCTACTGATTGAGTTGATCCCTCTTTGAACCAGAACCAGTGATAATAGTTTTTGAATGTTGTTCCTCTCCCTCTTTCTTTCCCCTCTACTATAATGTGTTCTTGTGCCTCTTCAAATGGCATATTTTACCTTTTTCTATCCCATACTTTCCTTTTATTGCATTAAAGTGCCTTTGATCCCCTTAATAAGATTTTTTTTTTATCTTCAAGTTAGTTCATTCATACCCACACCCTCTATCTATGTATAACCCTTTTGAAGGTCATGATAATCATAAAAATTTCAATATTGACAGTTATCAGCTCCTCATAATAGGGATGTGAACATTTTGCTCTTGTTGCATCCAAGTTATGTGCATGTGTGCTTGAGTGTGGGTGTGTGCACGTATGTATGTGTGAGTCTATGTTTTCTTTGTTTTCCTTTTTATGTCTTTCTTGAGTCTTGTAATTGGAGATCAGATTTTCCATTGAACTCTGGCTTTTTCATCAGGAAAGTCTGGAAGTCCCTTATTTCATTAAATGACCATCTCCTTGCATGAAAGATTATGCTCAGTTTTGCCTGGTAGTTAATCCTTGGTTGTAGTCCTAGCTGTCTTGCCCTATGAAATATCAAATTCCAATCCCTCCAATCTTTTAATGTAGAACCTGCTAGGTCCTGTGTGATCCTAACTGTAGTTCTGTGATATTTGAATTGTTTCTTTTTGGCTGCTTGCAGTATTTTTTCCTTAAACTTGTAATTCTGGAATTTGGCTACTATATTTCTTAGAGTTTTCAATTTGGTATCTCTTTCAGGAGGAGTACAGTGAATTCTTTCGATAACTATTTTATCTTCTGATTCCAGGACTTCAGGCAGTTTTCTTTGACAGTCTCTTAGAGGATGTTGTCTAGGCTGCTTTTTTCATCATGGCTTTCTAGTAAACCAATAATTCTTAAGTTATCTCTCCTGGATCTGTTCTCCAAGTCAGTTGTTTTTCCAGTGAGATATTTTACATTTTCTTCCAATTTTTCAATAGTCTTGTTTTGTTTGATTGACTTTGTGCAGCACAGAGTACTGAGTTTCAATTTGATTGATTCTAATTTTTAGTGAATTATAGTCTTCAGTTAGTTCTTGAAGGTCCTTTTTTAGGGAGATATTTTCTCCAATAACGTCACTAATTTTACTTTTTAAGGATTTGTTTTCTTCACTGAGACTTTTTTTCCAAGTTGGTCACTGCCTCCTGGATTTGGTCTTTAAAATATTTCTTAAGCTCCTTCAAGAATGCTTTTTGGGCTTGAGACCAGTTCATATTTCCTTCTGTGGTCTCAGGTATGAGTAAAGAGTCCAAATTGTCCTGTGTATTTGGTTGTTCTTGACCTACATAGTAAGCTCAGATCGATTTTCTTGCCTTCCCCTTCTCCTTCTCAGCTTCTTTCCCATTGTGATTTCCTATTTCTTAATTTCTCAGGCTGTGAGCTAAGGGCATGGTTGTTGACTTTGAATGCTTGAGCCTCTGGGTGTCTAGTTTGTGGCTAAGGCAGGTGTCTCAGAGAGGTATGCAGATGTGCACAGAGTAGTCTGTGGGGGAGGGGTGGTTGGCCACTTCAGATTTCTGCCTCTATACCCCTGGGCTATAGCTCAGGCAGGCCTTTGCTGGTCAGGTGAGGTGGGGCTTTTTGGGACCCCTCCCTCTCTTCTCTTCAGACTCCAGGCTGACTCAGTTACACCCCTTCTTGAAGACTCCCAAGCCTGAGGCAATTTCCACTAACTTGGGATTTCAATCTGGGTGGGAGGCTTATCTTTGGGTTTTCTGCTTCATGAAGGAGGGATGGGAGGATTGGAGCAGCTAGAATTTACTTTGCCATTCTAGCCCCTGTATTAAGCAGGCAGGCAATTTCTAAACTTCCAGGCTGAGGGCAGATAGCTACAGAAGAAGCTGTTGTCTCCACTGGGGGCCCGAGCACTGTCCTACCTGGCTCCAATGATCTGTCCTAATCCCTCCTGAGATGTTGGCGAGATGACTGTGATTCGTCCTTGGTAAGTCTACAGGCTGAGGCTTCTTCTCTCTCTGGTGTAGTCTGCTTGTCTGCTTTTAAGTCTGAGCTGTGCAGACCCCATGTGCTCTGTGCTTGCCCTGTCTGGTTGCACTGGCCACTTTCCTGGGCTGGATTCTGCCACACTCCGTCTCCAAGTGGATTTTGTCACTCCAGAATCCATTCAGATTCAGTTTTTTTTTAAACAAATGCTTTATTAACTTCTGTTTTACATCATTCATTTCCGCCAGATTTTGAGTTACAATCATTTTCCCCCCATTATTCCCCTACCCAACCTTTCAGAATAGCAGTCCCACAAGATATCGCTTCCTCCAATCTGCTCTCTCCCATACCTTCTCCCCTACCCCCATCGACTTTTCCATTAGAGGAAGGTGAATCTTTGTGTCCCAATGCCTGTACATCTTATCTCCCAATTATAGGCAAAAGAGTATTAATAATAGTATTCATATATATATTTGAAACATTTAATGTTACGACCTCGAATTTCAGATCCATTTCCTTCCTCCCTTGTCACCCATTCCTTCTTGGGAGATAAGTAATTCAGTATATGTTGTACATGTCTTAGCTATGCAAAACATTATCATGGTGGATATATTGTACAAGGGTGCTTATAATTCCCTCCCACTCATCCCACCCCCCACCTGGTCGATTCCCTACATGATCCTGTCCCTCTTCTATAGTGGGTACTTCCAACCTCCCCTCACCCCAAGGATGCCCTCCCATCCATCATCCCTCCTCTCATCCCCCTTCCCCCTATCCTGCTGCAGGTTGAGATATCCCATTTAGTATGTATGTCATTTTCTCCCTGAACCAAATTCAATGTGAATGTGGTTTTGCCTTTTTAGCCTTCCTTATTCTCCCCCTCCTTTGAAATCACTTCCCCTACATGAGATAGTTTACCCTACCCTGTCTCTCCCCATCTCCTCTTGCCACTTTCCTCTCTCACCTCATAATTTCATATCTTGAGCATTCTCCCTTCCCAACAAATTCGACCTATGCCCTCTATCCATATATAACTGTAACCATATACACACACACATTCACATATGTATTCATATGACTACACACCCTTCTTCCATTATTTTCATAGTGAGAAAGATATCATCAGTCACAGTTATTGCTTTTCCATATAGGAGTGTAAATAGTTCAACTTTGATAAGTTCCTTTTGATTTCTTTTCCCTGATTATCTTCTCAGGCATCTCTTACTTCTTGAGTCTGGATGTCAAATTTTCTATTCAACTCTGGTTTTTTCCTCAAGAATGCTTGAAAGTCCTCTATTCCACTGAATGACCATATTTTCCCCTGAAACAAAATACTCAGTTTTGCTGGGTAGGTGACCCTTGGGTTCATTCCCAGTTCTTTTGCCCTCTGGAATATCATATTCCATGCCCTTCGATCCCTCAGTGTAGAAGCTGCCAGGTCCTGGGCTATTCTGATTGGGTTTCCACAATATTGAAATTGTTTCTTCCTGGCTGCTTGTAGTATTTTCTCCTTGATCTGGGGATTCTGGAACCTGGCTATAATATTCCTGGGAGTTTTCTTTTTGGGATCTTTTTCAGGAGGTGATCGGTGGATTCTTTCAACCTCTATTTTGCCCTCTGGATCTAAAAACATCAGGGCAGTTTTCCTTGAGAATTTCTTGAAGGGTGATTTCTAGGTTCTTTCCTTGATCATGGCTTTCAGGTAGTCCAATAATTTTTAAATTGTCTCTCCTGGATCTATTTTCCAGGTCAGTGGTTTTTCCCATGAGATATTTCACATTGCCTTCTATTCTTTCATTTGTTTGGATCTGCTTAACAGCATCTTGATTTCTCATAAAGTCACTAGTTTCCATTTGCTCCAGTCTAACTCTGAAGGAATGAATCTCCTCAGTGAACTTTTGAGATTCTTTTTCCATCTGGCAAATTCGACTTTTTAAGGCATTCTTCTCCTCATTGCCCTTTTGGGCCTCCTTTGCCATTTGAGCTAGTCTATTTTTTAAGGTATTGTTTTCCTCAGTCAGGCTGTTGACCCTCATTTCATACTTTTCCTGCATCCTTCTCGTTTCTCTTTCTAATTTTTCCTCCACTTCTCTTATTTGATTTTTAAAGTCCTTCTTAAGGTCCTCTATGGCCTGCAACCCGCTCATGTTTTCCCCTGGGGCTTTTGGAGCAGGACTTCTGACCTCACAGTCCTTTTCCCTCTCTATGCCCCCAAAATAGGAGTCTAGGGTTGCATTTTTCTGTTTCCTTTGCCTTGGCATGTTGCCACTTAATTGCTTGACTTTTGGGCTTGTTGCCACACTATGGCTTTAAGGCCAGATAGAGGAATTTTCGTCCCGAACGTGTGGGGGGCAACTTCCGTTTCTGGCAAGCTGTAAACCCACCCACAACTTCCACCCTAGATCACAATCCAGATCCAGGGAGGTTAAAGCAAGAGCGATTACCCCCCAAGACTGATCGCTGGATCTCCCCACGATTTGTAGGCTGGGAGCCGGAAATGCCTATGAAAACTACAAAATGGCGTGTCTCCTCAGCGGCTTCTAGCCCCCAGGGAGGGAGCTGACGCATTCCCCAAATACAGGTCCCAAAGTCCATAGGACACTAACCTCTTACTTTGTCCTAGGCATGTCTATGTTGATACTTCTGGAGTCGCCACAGCTCCTGGTGTTCTGGGGTTCCTCCAGCTGGCTGCTGGCCCTGCCGCCCTGGGGCTAAAACCTTGGCTCACGCGGACCTGGGCTCGGCTCGGCTCGGCTTGGCTTGGCTCCTGTGCTCTGTGCTCTGCGCGCTGCCGGCTCCCAAACCACTGTGCTGGTCCTTCCTGCAGGGCTGCTGGGCTGTCCTCAGCGGGAGGTTAGCTTCTCTGTGTCGTTCTGTGGGTGCTGGGGCTCCAGAAGTTGTTCAGAGTCCTTTTTTACATAGTCTGGGGGGAATCTGGGGGCAGAGAGGCTTGGACGAGCTGCTTTTACTCCGCCATCTTGGCTCCGCACCCCCCAGATTCAGTTTTTAAGGTTTAGTTGATTCAGGGAGGAGCTTAGAGAAGTTATTGCTTCCTTTCTGCCATCTTGGCTCCAACTCCAACCATCTACTAGCTCTTGATTAAACTTGGCTTTCCTACTTAACCACATGCCACAGCCTCCTTTATGGCTTCCAATAAGCACTTTAGTTCATTCTCTTTTCCCTCCATACTGCTTCACATGGTGATATCACCAGCTCCATGGATTTAATTTCTATGTTAATATCTCTAAAATATAACCTTTCTATATGAACCCCTCTGCTGATTTCCAATTTTGTATCTCCAACTATCTTTCAGAAGTCTTGAAGAATTGACATCTTAAACTCAACACAGCCAAAACAGCACTGATTATTTTTTCCCTCTATACTTTGCATACCTCCTACCTTCCCTGTTACTGTAGAGGGCATCACTATTCTCTAAGTGCCTCAGGTTCAAAACTTATTAGTTATACCAGACTCCTTACCCTCTTTCTCCTGACCCCCTATTCAAGCTATTTCCAAGCCCTGTCAATTTCATTTTTGTACAACTATTAAATATTTCCCCCTTCTATACCCCAACAAAGCCACCACTCTGATCTAGACCCTCATTCCCTCACACCTGGACTATTTAATGTTTCCTATTGGGTTGGCCTTCCCCAAGTCTCTTCCCACTCCAATACATCCTGCATTCAACCATTAAAGAGATTATGTTGCTCTTTCAATTCAAAATCTAGTGGCTCCCGGTCCCCAGAATTAAATGTAAATTTCTTTTTTTGACATTCAAAGCCCTTCACAACCTAACCCATTCCTACTTTCCAGTCTTCTTATACTTTACTCTCTGGCACCTACTCTGGCCTCCTGGAAATTCCATGAATAACACATTCTATCTCACTACAGGTGATACCCTCAATGCCTGAAATGCTTGTCCTTCTCCCCTCTACCTATGGACTTCCCTAGCTTTCTTCAAGTCCCAACTAAAATTCCTTCTTTTACTGAAAGCATTCACTAATGCCTTTTAATCCTAATAGCCTTTGTCCTGTTAATGACTTCCTTTTTATCCTATACATAGTTTTCTTTGTATATTTGTTTGCATGTTATCTCCAACATCATATTGTAATCCTGTCAAGAGCAAAGGCTTTCTTTTGCCTTTTTTGCATACTCTATGCTTTGCACACTACCAGGCACCTATTAGGAATTTTTAACAAATGTTTATTGACTAACTGTATATTAATAGGTTAATAATGTAAAGACTGATTGAAAGAAGGGATAGACTAGATACATCACCATCAACTATAAGATTGTTGCAATAGCTCTTTCCTGAACTAATTTGGCTGTCATAGGAGGGCAGAGGAGGAAGCTAGATTCAATGATCCTAAGAAGAGGGGTCAGATGTAAGATCCCTTTTGCTAAATGATAGGCAGAATGGTAGAATAAAAGGAACATTGAATTTGGTGTAAGGAGACCTGGGTTTGAACCCTCCTTTGGTCATTTACTACCTTTGCCAGCCTCAACATCTAACCATCTCATGTGAAAAAGAAAGGATTAGCCTCACTGATGTCTAGGGTCCCTTCCATTTTTAATCCTAGGAGCCTGGGATTTGAAAGAATAACTTGATGGATAAGAGGAGCTAGGGAAAAGGAAGAAGATTTCAAGACCATAGTCCTGACTATTCTGGCTTCATTCACTATGGAATTTAGTTAGGTCCAAAACATCCAACTAAAAAAAAAAGCTATTTTTAGGAAAATAGCAAACAGTACTACTGGGTGTGTTCCATGGAAATTTTAAAGATTATAAAAATAACCTTGGAAATAGAGTTGGATTTTCAATATAAAGGAAAATTCTAAAGCTTCCTATTTATTATCTATGAGTCTTTCTGTGAGTCATTTGAACTATGTGGATCACATTATTTTCATGAGTAAAATGAGGGATATAGATTCAATTATGTCTAAGGTTCCTCTAACTCTCAATCTTTAGCCATAATTTTCTGGATCTATGACAGTTTCCATAGTATGACTCCCAGTTTATCCCAAATTTCATAGCAATCCTCTTTCTGTTCATTTGCATTTAGAGATCAAGTCTACTGTCATGGAGTCAAGATGTCATCATTATTCACATTTTAAATGTTGCCATACCCCCCTCTCAACATGGGGATGGGGGGGGGGGCATTCCTTCATGTGGCACTGAGGATGGAATACTGAAAATGCTATAGCTTCCCCAATTACCTGGTAGTGCTTTATACCAAGGCACCAGCTGGAGCAGCTGTGCATATATGAGCAGGACTTCTAGTACTCCTCAATCCTAAGCCTCTAGAATAATCACCACAGTCAAATAAGAGATTCCTGGTCACCAGTATCTGTATCACCCTATTTGCTCCCATTCATAGATTGATATCTAGGGGCCAAATTTCCTGTGGTAGTTAAGAATTCACTTGTTTACCCCTCCCCATCTTATTTTTTCCTAATTTCTTCTTCATATTCAGAATGGCCTCAAATGAAAAAGCTCCCAGACCAAAAAAAAAAAAAATTAAGTAGAATTTTAGTGGAAAATTTAAATAACAATCTAAGTGTTAGAGTCTCAAGTGGCAAAGTGCTGTTTAAAATATACACTATCAATACTCCCTACCTTTTGCTTTCTCAGTTTGGAGACTCCTCTGTCCCTGGAGTATACTCCTTTGTTTTATAAATCCCTGCCCAGAACCTCTATTTGAAGAGCCCACCACACCAGTAATACTTCTAAAGTGACTCAGCTTTTGACTCTCCAAGAATTTTCCCATCTCCTAACCATGCTTTTTAACTCCTTTTTGGGTGTTGTCTTCCCTACATTAGAATTTAAGTTCATGAGTACAATGAGTGTCTTTTTGGTTACATTTTTTATTTCTATCTCTTAGAATAGCATACAGTAAGGGCTTAATTAAAGTTTTATCTAATCTTTTCTACCTAGACTACTGCTGTGTATTTCACTGTTTCCCCAGAAACAGTCTTCAAACATAAGCCAAAATGAGATATTTTTGATGTGTGTGTATATACCCCTATATTTTACATACATGTTTATATATGTGTATGTATGTATATTATTTTATACATGTTTATAATATAATATAGATTTATAATGAAATACATGTATTACAAGATACTAGTATAATATTTATAGAATACACATTAATATTAATATACAATATAATCATTATATATTGTGATTACAGTATAATAGATATGTTTTATAAGTATATAACATGTATTTATAATATGAATATTTTACATTTATTGATAAATACATGTGTATATATACACATGTAAGTGCACATGCATATATGTGTGACATGTAAACGTACCTGCGCACACAAGGTGTTCCTGTGTGTTTTAATGGCTTAAATTATAAAATATATACATACATATATCACCTAGGAGCATGTGTACTTATAAAGGTTTATATGTGTATACACACTTACATGTATGTATTATATAAATGTGTATCTGTAGATACACACATATACCACAGGATGGACCATCACTGCTTACCATATTCATCTTCCATTCTTATTGTGCTGTAGAAATTTCCTTTTAAAAAGTTGACTTAGATGAGTTCCTAGTGTGATGTCTTCTTGTCATATTCCCTCAGGGTTGCTGATGATTAGACTGCCACAGGGATACAGTGACAAGCACACATAGCCAGGTCAAGCTTGAGGTGAATATGACATAGGGTCCCTGATATAGCCAACAAAGACCACGTGATCTAACATAACCAATGATCCTCCCCATTCTAGCTCTCACCCTCCCTGGACTCTCTGATCACTTCCATTTACATTATCCCTTAGCCTTTTCCCAGCATCTTCTATCCTCCTTGGGACCCAGAAGTATAGAAATGTATAGGAATGTAAATACATGAGGCCATGGCAACACATGCACTATACAGATAAAGAAAGCAAAGCTCAGAGAAGTAAGTGGTCTATCCAAAGCAGCTTTCTTGGCAAATGGCAGAGGTGGATTCTGTGACTTCTACTCCACCATTTTTCTACCACACTATGTTGCTTTATTCATCTTCATCTTTTGCGCTGAACATGATGCTTTGAATTATAATCTGCCAGGTTAAAAGGAACCTCTGAAGACATCTATGCCAACCCACACTTGTGTGGAAATTTACTCTACCATGTTACCAATAGATGATTACCCAGACTTCACATGAAACCCTCCAGTGATGAGGAACTCACTACTTATTAAGGATTTCTATTACTTTGATGGAAAGTCTTAATTGCCAGTGCATGTTTCTTTATAATGGATCAAACTGTATTTCCCTTGAAGATCACCAGTAGATCATGGTTTTGCCTTTTGGTACCAAGGAAAATGAATCTAATCTCATTTCCTTATTACTAATCTTCATATATCAGAAAACTACAATTATATTCTCCCATAAGAATTGCCTTATCTAGACTAAATTTCTCCAATATATTCAACATCCCACCCAGTCTTTCTGCTTCTTCTGGCTGTATACAAGCTTTAATTCAATTCCTTTAAGGCAACATGAAAGCTTGAGATACCCAAATTTGAAGTCAACCTCAGAAACTTACAAATTGGGTGACCCCACACACATCACATAACCTCTGCCAACCACAATTTCCTCATCTGTAAATTGCTAATAAAAATAGCACTTACAGCCCAGAGTTGTCATAAGGATCAAAGGAGATAATAAATGCAAAACACTTTGCAAATTTTAAAGCATTATATAAATATTAGCTGTCATTTATGTAGTTAGAATTTTTATCGTAAGTACCATGTTAGGCAGGCACTGTGCTAGGGACATCATGATTATTATCTCATTTGATCCTAGGAACAACTCTGGAGGTAGGTGCTATTAATTATACCCATTTTAGCGATGGAGAAATGGAGGAAAACAGAAGCTAAGTGAGTTGCCTCGAGTCAGATAGCTAGAAAGTTTCTGAGGTCGGATTTGCAGGACTTCCTCACTCTAGACCAAGTACTAACAACAATAAAAATAACAAAAAGTAATGCACCAATATTAAGTTCTTGCTATGTGCAAGCCAGGGATTGAGAATAAGAAGACAGAGAGAAACCACCTCAAGATACTCACATTCTACTAGGAGAAATAACAGGTACATGGGTAAGTAAATGTAAGATAAATTGAAGAGACATTTCACACACACACACACACACACACACACACACACACACACACACACACACACACAGATGGGAGATGATCCACCAAAGCTTCTATAAAGAAATTACATCTGTCATGAAACTTGAAGAAATAGCAAAGAATTAATAAGGATTCATTAAGCACCTAATAGGCACCAAACTACTTAGAACAATGCCTACCACATAGTAGGCACTAAAAGCCTTATTCCCTTCCCTCTTACAAAGTAGTGGCAATAAAAAACAAATTGAATCAGATCTTATTTTCAAAGGTTTTTGGGGGGTTTTGTTTTTTTGTTTTTAATTGGGGCTGTAGTTTACTCCAGGGAGCCCCTGGAGTAAGGGCTTTGTGCCAAAATTTTTGATACTGTGGAGAGACTTGATAGCTGTCCCTGTAAGAGACTGGTGAACTCTTGAGAAGTTAGTTAATTGCTCCTAATAATTTAGCTAAAAATATTGAAGCATTTGAGTTTCAAGGGAATGGCATACTGAAGTAAAGGATCAAATCAAAGATGCCCATAAAAACTGCCAAATATTATTGCACATTCATAAATATATTAGTTAGTACTCTATAAATATATGTTGATGAATGAGTGAATAGACAAGCATTTCCTATGTCCCTACAATATGTAAGACAGTGTTATGTACTTGACATATAAAGACAAAGGTAAACAATGGCTGTTTTTAGGGAGCTCTCATTCTGCCAGGGCAGCAACATACACATATATAGAAAAGGAATACATTCTATCCTAGGAGGAGTCTTGGGGAGGAGGTGCTAGGGGCTAGGAGGATCATAAAGAACCACTTATAGAAGGTGGGGGTTGAGTTCAGGTCCTAAAGAAAAACAGATAAATAACGAAGGGCAGAATTAATGAGACTAAGGGAGTTAGGGGGTACAGTGAATCTAGAACTGGGTTTCAGGGCAAGAAAATGTGAGTTCAAATCCTGCCTGAGACATTATGTGATCCTAAACAAAGGAAAAACCCTTTGAGCCCCTGTGTCTCATTCATAATGAAGGGGGTTGAACTGAGTGTCCTCCAAAGTGCCTTTATTGTTGTTGTGTAGTCATTTTTATTTGAGTCCAACTCTTTGGGACAACTTTTGGGGGTTTTCTTGTTGAAGATACTAGAGTGGTTTGCCATTATTTTCTCCAGCTCATTTAACAGATGAAACAGAAAAGGAGAAACAGACTTAAGTGACTTGTTCATACAGAAGCGGCATCTTTCTTCTAAATCAGATATTCTTAATCTGGAGTTCTTCAATGTAGATGATAGGGGGAGAGAGGGTGGAAAAATGGATAAGTTGAATAGAGAGATGGCTAGATAGGAAACTAGATTTTAAAATAATTGGTTTCCTTGTTATTTTTAATATATTATGTTGAATTTAATTTTTTTTTGTATACTAGATTTTATGCATTTGAAAACTTTTGTTTCTCTTTACAAGTAGTCAACAGGCTTCTCTAGACTACCAAAGGGCAAAAAATGGTCAAGACCTTTGTTCTAAACTCTCCCAATGATTTATAATTCTCCTTTGCACTAACCACATTCTAATTCAAGAGGCATCATGGTGCCCTGTATATAATAACACTGACTTGGAGAAAGAAAAAACTCCTGCTTCCAAAACCTGTACAGCTTAAGCTTACTGTGCCTCAGTTATCTCATCTGTAAAACAGGAATAATGGTGGCAGTCAATCAACAACATCTATTGAATGTTTTCTCTGCATGTGTTAGTCCCTGTGGTGGAGAACTGCCTCACAGATTCATTAGAAACATCAAAAGAGATAACAGATGTGAAGAATTCTGTCACCTTTAAAGCACTGTATGGAGGAGTTCATATTACAGTGCAGGTGACCCAGAAGATGAAAAATAAATAAATAAAATGTGCACTGTGGGAAAAATGGGTGTTAGGAAATTATAGTAAATATAGCAAATTGCATTCCGTATATTGTAATGAATAGAAAGTTGGCATCAAGTCTGGAAAATCTGAGTTTGAATCTTGCTTCTGCAACATACTAGCTAAATGACCCTAGGAAAATCATTTAAATTTCCAATGCACTAGAATTAGTCTCTCTTGCTCTAAGTTACAAAGAACTTTCAAACCTTCACTGGTAGATCAAATTTGTTAATCTAGAGGTTCCTTAAACAAATTAAATTACAGGCCTACTCCCTACCTCTATTGAAAATTACTCAACCATCAACGCAAGCTCTTCTCCAAATGCCCTACAACCATAGGTTCCAACAAATTTTGAGTTTGTTTTTTTTTTTTTTTTTTTACTTTTCCCCTCCAATACCATAGTCTCTGTTCTCATGATTTCTGATTAAGGTTGGAAAAAGCATCATTACACAGATGCCATTCTGGGGCCTATAATCTTCAATAAAAAACTGCTTCTAAGAAAATTGTCCTAAGGCTCCATGCTGTAATTCTTTAACAAATTGTGGTCTAGATAGAGTTTTAAAAACTATAGCATTAAGTCATCACGAGCCTTTCATGGCTTTGTACTTCAAATGACATTTATAGCTTTAGTTTCCCTCAATGAGCCTCTCCTGCTTGTTAAACCTTCATTTTAAAGTAATTTTAGGCTCCTTTATAGAGGATTATGGTGATTAAAAACCCTCATTTTGACATAACCTTCAATCACCTAGTTGCAAGTTCATTAGCCTAAAGATTTTGATTCAAGTCTTAAACAAAAAAGAAAATCTGTGAAAAGACTTGTAGTGTCATTTTGATAAAGTTTTAATTTGCATTTGAAGTTTTATTACATGTACGATCTGACAATGGGGAGTCAATTTTAAAGCCTGGATTGAAATGTCCTGGTCTTCTGCATGTTGCAGTGATTAGGGCTGACATATTGGCATACCTGGCTAGAAGGAGTTTGTCAACAAGAATTCATTATTCACTTACTGACAGGCACCCAGTCAAACACTAAGGATATATAGAAAAGAAAATCAAAACTAACAAAACAAAACAACACCCAAATCCAAAACAAATCTGTTGCCAAAGAGCTCACCTTTTATTAGGGGAGGACATGAAAATGGCTGTGTGCATGCAAGATATGTATTAAAGAAGACCATTGTAGTTCAAATTCTTTGAGATTTTGATCTAAGATCTCATTAGTACCTGCTTTTTTGCATTCCTCTGTCTCTCTTGAATAAGCTAGCTTTATTTTGTAGGATGAATTGATCTGAGTGCATTAAAATGGGGTTTTTTTATGGGGAGCACCTTCAGGATTACCATTATAACAACAATGTTGTTGTTCAGTCATTCAATCATGCCCAACTCTGTATGGACTATAATAATCCAGTATTTTTCATGGGATTTTCTTGGCAAAGATACTGAGGTTATTTGCCATGTCTTTCTCTTATGGAGTACAGCAGAGGTTAAGTGAATTTCTCAGGGTTTGTAATGGAAATGCAAATTTAAAGATCTTCCCTGCCCCTAGGTCCTTTGGTTGGCTTAATTTCTCTGAGAAATTTCCTTGATTTGAAAATATACTCTGTCCCCTAATAGGCTGAATGTAGTCACATGGAGCCTGTGGCAAGAGGCTTGGTTTTCAGGAATGCCTACCCCTTGATACTGTGTGATTGGGCAGTGGGTCAAGAGGGTGGTTACATTCTCTGACCCAGGAAAAGGCTATATAATCTCTGATGTGAGGCTTTGCTTTGGCACTCACTTTGAGAAGTGCAGTGTAATTTGACCAGATGAGACTCTGGGCAGCCATTGAGAGCCCCCTGGCTTTAAAAACCCAGATATTGATGCTTCCCTCTCTGGTAACTATGATTTGGCATTGATGTAAAGGTTGGGCAGTTTAGAAGCCTGTCTGCTTGATCTGTTTGTTTCTCTGTCTTGTAACTTCTGTCTGTATACTTTGAAGTTCAGGGTGCTGACCTTTTCCCCTAAACTAGGTAAATTAAGCTTATTAACCCATTTTGAGTTGCTTTCCTTTAGAAAAGCAGATCTAAGAACCTGTGTTGGCAGCCACCCTGAGGATGTTGGGGTGCTTGCTGCTACAGGGTTACACAGGCCTTTCTATAAACTCAGGTCTTCCTGACTCCAGGCCTATCACTCTATCCACTGAACCATCTAGGTGTCTCCATAACAACAATAATAGTAGTTAAAATCAATGAAGTATTTTTCAGTATATGAACTACTTTGCACAAATTCTCTTATTTGGTCCTCTGAGCAATCTGTTGAGATGCTAATATTATCTCCATTTTAGATAAGAAAAGTGAGACATACAGAGGTCAAGTAACTTGTCCAAGATTCCCAAGAAAGAGTAAAAGATGCTAGATTTGAATCCTAGATCTTTTGACTCAAAAATTATGTTGGTTTCTATGACACCACAGTTGATATTTCAGTCCCCCATCTTCTCTGAATTTGGGCAAGAAATGAATTTGGGAAAGAAATGGCTCCTGCAGTTGAAATTATATGAAACTTAAGAGGAAGGGAATCACATCATGTTAGACTGAGTGACAGGAGGGAAAATTCCAAACATAGTACTTTTAACTTAGGGAGGTGGGTTCAGAGCATTATTTTAGTTAAGATGCTCAGGAGCAGGTTGTTGGGTAAGACTGTAGTATTAATATTTAAAAGTTAGTCCCATGGTCTTTGAATGCATACAGGTGGTGGCAGTGTCAAGTAGGTGTCAAGGTCAGCAGCCTGTGTTGTTGATCATAGAATTGAATAAGATGGTGTAATCCTAAGAAAAAAGTTCATCAAAACCAAGAAGAAACATGGAGGGAATAATAGGATTTGGGGACTTGGTTTAAAGAATTATGTAGTGTGATATGACTAAGAGACTTAACAGTTAAATGTTTCTACTTGTTTGACACATTTGAGTGAGTTTTATTTTACTTTTCTCAAAGGTTTTCTTCTTTCTGTCCCTTCCCCAATTCTCATCAGCTTCCTTACTCATTAAATACTTTCTTAACACCAAAATACTATGCAGCAGAGATGCTTAATGCTCACCTCAGAGTCATGGTATTTGGTTTTAAAGTTTCAGCAAAAGTCACAGTTATGACCTGTGCCATTTAGATTTTGACAGATTTGGGGGTGGTGTAATCAATAGCAAAACACACTGTCACAGTTACAGAATCTCGGAGATGAAAGGAACTACATAGATTCTCTCTTATATACTAAACCTAAATGAGAATCAACCCAAACCTCAGAAACTTACCCTACCCAGTAATCAATTCAACCAGCTCTTTAAGCTTTTGCTTCAAGCTCTCAAGAGGGGAAATGTACACTCAGGAGATAGCCCTCTCCACTTTTGGACAACACTCATTGTGAAGTTTTTCCTCACTTTAAGCCTAAAAGCATTTGTTTGTACCTTTAACTCATCCCTCTTGACTCTGCCCACAGAGGAGAAGAATAAATCTGTTCTTTCTTCTATGTGACAACCCTTCAATACTAGTGGGAATTTCAAGGTTATGGGTTGTCCTGCCTAATATAACTACACAGCTTTATCAGTGAAATAATATTCTCTCCTGTCTTCCTTTTAAATTATATTTAACAATGAAATTATGTTCACTTTAAACCACATTTTACTTTTTGGTCTATTATATACAGAGAAGGACTAAGAAAATGAGAGTAATTCCATTACTCCAGAGCATGAGGAGAAAATGCTTTAGCTTCCATCTGCACAGCAACCTTACCTCAAGTAAAAAAAAAAAAAATCTGAGATCATTTGGAATCTTTTTGACTTTCTCTCTTTTTTTCTCCTTTTAAAATAACGGTAGGTAATCATGTAGGAACATGAGCCCCTGGAAATAGATTCCCCTCAAGACAAAGAGGATGCCTTGCCCACTGAGATCTATAATCTTTGAACCTCTTTATTCTCCCGCCTGCTTGAAACTATCAGCGCTGATGGCAAGAAGTCTGAAACTTGCCCCCCTTTACAATAAAACTTTGAATCCATATTCCACTTATGACCTCCTGCTACCACTTCCTTAGTTAACTTTATATGGCACTAGAGAGATAGTGAGTTTCTTAGAGTACATCCAGGAAGCTTTAGAATGTCACATGACTCAGCTAAGTGTAGTAACAGATGTTGCTGCATGGTGAGAGGACATACTTGACACTTATTCCTTTCTTTCCTGTGATACATGTAATTGTAATCCAAGCTTGTCCCCCTTATTCAGTTCTTATATCCACTAAACACCCCCTGACTGAAGAACTCTATCACCATGTATAGATTACCCCATTATCATATATGCATATTAGGACTTAATTTTACTTTAATAGATTTTTATATTTTGAAGTCAGTCCCTTTAACTTCCCTCCCTACTGTGTTCCAACCTCCCATACTCCCTTTATTTCTTAGAAATGGATAACATTATTTTTCATTATTGCATATACATACATACACACATGTGTGTCTATATAAAATACATACACATGTGTATTTATATGTGTATATATGCATATGTGAAAATACAAGTGTATATACACATACATTCACATAAACACACATAATTGCCATTTTCCCAATAGATATATGGTAAAAAAATATAAACAAACAGTGCTCAAAAGAAGAATTGTAAAGTATTGACAATCACATAAAAATGCTCCAGATCACTAATAAGAGAACTGCAAATCAAAACAATCCTTGGGGTGGCTAGGTGGAGCAGTGAGTAGAGTGCTGGCCCTGGAGACAGAAGGACCTGAGTTCGGATCCGGCCTCAGACACTTAACCCACACAAACAAAAACCTAGCTGTGTGACCTTGGGCAAGTTACTTAACCCCAATTGCCCTAAAGGGGCGGCTAGGTGGCACAGTGAGTAAGAGCGCTGGCGTCGGAGTTGGGATGACCCGAGATCATATCCGGCCTCAGATAATGAGCACCCACACATAAATAATGACTAGCCGTGTAACCTTGAGCAAGTTACTTAACCACAATTGCTTTAAAAACAAAACAAAACAAAAAAACAATCCTTGGATTTCACTCCTTACATAAAAAATTGGCAAAAATTATGAAAATTGGCAAAAGTCAATGCTGGAGTGGTTGTAGAAAGATAGCACCATTGCATTATTGGTGAAGCTGTGAAATGGCATAAGCATTTTAGAAAGCAATTTGGAATGGTTCAAATACCATGACTAAAATGTCCAGGCTCTTTGAACTAGACACTCCATTATTGAACTTACACCTCAAGGAAGCCACTGATAACAAATGAGTTCCCATACATGCCAAAATATTTATAACAACATTTTTTATGATAACTAAGACTTGCAAACATAGTAGCTACCCACCAACTGGGGAAGGGCTAAATTGTGACACATAAATGCAATAGAATATTATGTTATACTTTCAGAAGAAATGATGCATATGAAGAACACAGAGAAGTGTGGATTTATATGAACAGATGCAGAATGAAGTAAATAGGGCTAAGAAAACAATACCCAAAGTAACCCCAAATACAAATATAAAGATCTATAGACAAAAAAAAAATCAAAAGTGAATGCAGTAAAACAAGAAAGACCAAAAAGACTCAAATGAAAAAACCTGAGAAGACACATCTTACCTATCCCTTCATGGAAATGGGAGGGCCACACACTGGCAAGTGTTACACTGCAAGTTAACATACTGCAAGTGTTTCTGGCCTTTTTCAACATATCCAATAGTTGTGTGGAAATCTTTTTTTTCCTATAAAAAATCTTATTTGTCTTATTTACCATCTCCCAGAAACTCTGGGATAGATGGTGATGTAAGAAACAGAAAATATCAACAAAACATACAATATGAAAAAAGAGATCATGTACTATTGCATGTTTCCCGATATAGTCTAGTCTGAATAATTTCTACAGTTTATATTTATCGTTTGCTTACAAAAACTGTTTTACTTACTATTTGCTATTTATAATGGCCTTTTCTGTAATGAATATTTGGTTGAAAGAGGCAACAAGTCAGCTGATGTTAGCTTGGGCTGCTTTCCTCTTTAAGAGTGAATAGATGGGTAGCTAGGTGGAGCAGTGAACAGAGCACCAGTCAGGAGGATCTGAGTTAAAATCTGGCCTCAGACACTTAACACTGACAATACCTGTGACTTTGGGCAAGTCACTTAATCCAAACTATTCTGCCTTCTCCCTTTAAAAAAAAAAGGCAAAAAAAAGTCAAGAGTTAAAGTTTCATTTCTCCAGTTATGATCTAGAAAATTTTATTTTAAAAGTCAACCTGGTAGAAACAGCTCATCCAAGCCACTCTGCCCCCAGATTCCCTCCAAACTATGTAAAAGGGGACTCTGAACAACTTCTGGAGCCCCAGCACCCACAGAACGACACAGAGAAGCTAACCTCCCGCTGAGGACAGCCCAGCAGCCCTGCAGGAAAGACCAGCGCAGCGGTCTGGGGACCTGGCAGCATGCAGCACGCAGAGTGCAGGGAGCCAAGCCGAGCCCAGGTCTGCCTGAGCCGAGGTTTTAGCCCCAGGGCGGCAGGGCCAGCAGCTGCCTAGAGGAACCCCAGAACACCAGGAGCTGTGGCGACTCCAGAATTATCAACATAGACATGCCTAGGACAAAGTAAGAGGTTAGTGCCCTATGGACTTTGGGACCAGTATTTGGGGAATGCATTGGCTTCCTCCCCTGGGGGCTAGAAGCCACTGAGGAGACACGCCATTTTGTAATCTTCAGAGGCAGCTCCAGCTCCCGGTCTGCAAACTGTTGGGAGATCCAGCGATCAGTCTTGGGGGGTAATCGCTCTTGCTTTAACCTCCCTGGATCTGGATTGTGATCTAGGGTGGAAGTTGTGGGTGGGTTTACAGCTTGCCAGAAACGGAAGTTGCCCCCCACACGTTCGGGACGAAAATTCCTCTAGCTGGCCTTAAAGCCATAGTGTGGCAACAAGCCCAAAAGTCAAGCAATTAAGTGGCAACATGCCAAGGCAAAGGAAACAGAAAAATGCAACCCTAGACTCCTATTTTGGGGGCATAGAGCGGGAAAAGGACTGTGAGTTCAGAAGTCCTGCTCCAAAAGCCCCAGGGGAAAACATGAGCGGGTTGCAGGCCATAGAGGACCTTAAGAAGGACTTTAAAAATCAAATAAGAGAAGTGGAGGAAAAATTAGAAAGAGAAATGAGAAGGATGCAGGAAAAGTATGAAAAGAGGGTCAACAGCCTCACTGAGGAAAACAACACCTTAAAAAATAGACTAACTCAAATGGCAAAGGAGGCCCAAAAGGGCAATGAGGAGAAGAATGCCTTAAAAAGTCGAATTTGCCAGATGGAAAAAGAATCTCAAAAGTTCACTGAGGAGATTCATTCCTTCAGAGTTAGACTGGAGCAAATGGAAGCTAATGACTTTATGAGAAATCAAGATGCTGTTAAGCAGATCCAAACAAATGAAAGATTAGAAGGCAATGTGAAATATCTCATGAGAAAAACCACTGACCTGGAAAATAGATCCAGGAGAGACAATTTAAAAATTATTGGACTACCTGAAAGCCATGATCAAAGAAAGAACCTAGAAATCACCCTTCAAGAAATTCTCAAGGAAAATTGCCCTGATGTTTTAGATCCAGAGGGCAAAATAGAGGTTGAAAGAATCCACCAATCACCTCCTGAAAAAGATCCCAAAAAGAAAACTCCCAGGAATATTATAGCCAGGTTCCAGAATCCCCAGATCAAGGAGAAAATACTACAAGCAGCCAGGAAGAAACAATTTCAATATTGTGGAAACACAATCAGAATAGCCCAGGACCTGGCAGCTTCTACACTGAGGGATCGAAGGGCATGGAATATGATATTCCAGAGGACAAAAGAACTGGGAATGAACCCAAGGGTCACCTACCCAGCAAAACTGAGTATTTTGTTTCAGGGGAAAATATGGTCATTCAGTGGAATAGAGGACTTTCAAGCATTCTTGAGGAAAAAACCAGAATCGAATAGAAAATTTGACATCCAGACACAAGAAGGAAGAGATGCCTGAGAAGGTAATCCGGGAAAAGAAATCAAAAGGAACTTATCGAAGTTGAACTATTTACATTCCTATATGGAAAAGTGATAACTGTGACTGATGATATCTTTCTCACTATGAAAATAATGGAAGAAGGGTATGTAGTCATATGAATACATATGTGAATGTGTGTGTGTATATGGTTACAGTTATATATGGATAGAGGGCATAGGTCGAATTTGTTGGGAAGGGAGAATACTCAAGGGATGAAATTATGAGGTGAGAGAGGAAAGTGGCAAGAGGAGATGGGGAGAGACAGGGTAGGGTAAACTATCCCAAGTAGAAGAAGCAAGGGGAAGTGGTTGCAAAGGAGGGGGAGAATAGGAAGGCTAAAAATGCAAAACCACATTCACATTGAATTTGGTTCAGGGAGAGAATGACATACATACTAAATGGGATATCTCAACCTGCAGCAAGATAGGGGGAAGGGGGATGAGAGGAGGGATGATGGATGGGAGGGCATCCTTGGGGGGAGGGGAGGTTGGAAGTACCCACTATAGAAGAGGGACAGGATCATGTAGGGAATGGACCAGGTGGGGGGTGGGATGAGTGGGAGGGAATTATAAGCAGCCTTGTACAATATATCTACTATGATAATGTTTTGCATAGCCAGACATGTACATCATGTACTGAATTACTTATCTCCCAAGAGGGAATGGGTGACAAGAGAGGAAGGAAAAGGATCTGAAATTCGAGGTCTTAACATTAAATGTTTCAAATGTATATATAAATACTATATTAATACTCTTTTGCTTGTAATAGGGAGATAAGATGTGCAGGCACTGGGACACAAAGATTCACCTTCCTCTAATGGAAAAGTCGATGGGGGTATGGGAGAAGGTATGGGAGAGAGCAGATTGGAGGAAGCGATATCTTGTGGGACTGCTATTCTGGGAGGTTGGGTAGGGGAATAATGGGGGGGAAATGATTGCAACTCAAAATCTGGCGGAAATGAATGATGTAAAACAGAAGTTAATAAAGCATTTGTTTAAAAAAAAAGTCAACCTACACACATTTGTATATGTATATACATATGTATATATATGTATACACAGAAACACATGCATACATACATACATACGTACACACATACATACATACCCCTATGAAATAAAAGCAATGATTAGAGGAAAATTTCTCTCGTTAAATGCTTATATCAAATAGAGAAAAAAAGCAGACTAATGAGTTTAGTATGCAATTAAATACATAACTAGAAAAAGAACAAATTAAAAATCTCCAATTAAACACTAAATTGTAAATCCTAAAAATGAAAGGTAAGATTAATAACACTGATAGAGTAAATAGAGAAACAGCTTTTGTTTTGAATCACTAAAATTACACTCCCAGCAACATTTAAAGGCCGATAGATATAATTCTAACCAATACCCCTCTTGGAGGTACATGGGGAAAGTAGTTAACCGTAAACAATGGCCTTTCCCCTGCTCTCTTTAAGGTAGAAATCAAAGTATGTTTTGGAAAGGTGTGGGACAAATTTCAACATCTATTTAGCTTTGCCATACCAAAACCTCATAACTTCATGTACATATTTAAATATTCCATATATACATATATACACATACACATATATATGTATATACACATACATACATACACACATACATATATATGTATACATATACATATACATACATACATACATATCTTATAAAAACCACTTCATTTCCTATTTAAGCTACCAGGTATAGTATCTACAGAGTTGTAACTAGGATTTTTTTTTTAAATGGAATAAAAATAAGTTGAGGAGAGAGACTTAGGGAATTTTCTGTGACACAGAAATTAAGGGACATTGATACTGTCATGTAGACATTTTGTGGTCAGAGGTAGTACTGGAACTCATGTCATCCTAGCTCCAATCCTAGCTTTCTCTTCATTACTCTTGGCTTGCTAAATTTACCAGCTAGTTACAATTGTGGAGGTACATCAGTTTTGGCCTAAGCTTTGGGCCTTAGATTTGTAAACGCAAAATTAAGAAGATTTAGTGGCATTTAATCCAACCCATTCATTTTACAGAGTAGGAAACTGCGGCCCCGAGAGGTTAAATGATTTGATCATGGTCACACAGTCATTAAATGGCTGAGTGGGATTTGAACATAGGCCCTTCATCTCTAAATACAACACTTTCCCAACCCTTTCCCACATCAGGTGTCTGGTAAGAAGGGAAAAATATAGGAGATTCATATGGTTAAAAATTTTACAGCTGGAAGGTCTCTTTGAAATCATCTAGACCAGAGTATCAAATGCAAATAGAAACAGGGTCACTAAATAGTACATAAAGATCTCCAGCGGTTGACTTAGGAAACCGCATGTTAACATTATCTATGTTGTATTGTATTTTTAATTCTTTTGTTAAATATTAGTCAGTTATATTTTCATCTGATTCCATGACCATGAGAATGTTAAGGGCTGCAATGTAGCCTGTAGGCAAAAGGTTTGATAACTCTTGTCTTGGCCAACCCATGATTTTTCAGATGAGGACAAGAGAAGTTTGAGTTAAGGCAGTAAACGAATTGGGACTTGAATATTCTGACTCTAAATATATAGTTATTTTCACTATGCCACACTACAGAGAAGTCAGGTTAGAGTAGAAGATCTAGGCAAATTTGGGTCTCTAGTCCTCATTTGTTTTACCTGTAAAACTAGAGTATTCAATTAGTTTAACTCTAATGCCCTTTCTAGTTGTATAATTTTGATTCAGTAGTAAATACATGTTCCCCTCTCCTTTAAATATTTTTTTCATGCTTCCCAAGTTCTAGTAATTCCATTCTTCTTCGTATTTTTCTCCCCTACAGAAGTCATTATATGATACCTCATCACAATGCCAAAAATAAACCATAAAAAGACTTATAACTGGTCCAGAGAACTTAGCAGTATACCTGCTGGGCAGCTTTAAGATGAATGGTAGACATGGGTGAAATTCTCAAAACCACTTTCCTGTCCGTGGAGAAGAGATTTTTTTTCAGGGATGTCAGTTCTCCAGGAAAGAGATAGTCTTGTCTATACCTCAAGTCAAGGTGAGTGGCAGGCTAGAAAGAAGTCCTGGGTCCATGCATTTGTGCCTATGGAGTCTGAGCCCTCTAGGGCTAGAAGTCAATAAGCAAACTTTCCTAAACAGATCTTAAACCTTAAGGGGTATGGTGTGTTAAACTTTCGCTAAGAGGACAAGGACATCAGGAAAATGATGCCATGACTTGCAAAAGAATTGGACTTAAATAAGAGAAGGCTGTGCAAAGTCACCAGCCCCACTTTCTCCTCCAGAGCCATCTGGATCTAGTGGCCAGATATAGATCAGGATGACTGGAGATGACCTCAGATGCAGTGGGAGTCCTTAGCCTTTTTTTTCCAAATGCTTTATTAACTTCTGGTTTACATTGTTCATTTCCACCAGATTTTGAGTTACAATTTTTCCCCGTTTTCCCCTACCCACCACCCAGATTAGCAGTCCCACAGGATATCCCCTCATCCAATCTACTCTCTACCATATCTTCTCCCATACCACCTTTGACTTTTCCATTAGGGCAAGGTAAATCTCTGTGCCCCAATGCCTGCACAACTTATCTCCCAGTTACATGCAAAATAGTATTAATAATAGTATTTATATATATTTGAAACATTTAATTTTAAAACTTCGAATCCCAGATGCATTCCCTCCCTCCCTTGTCACCCACTCCTGTGGGAAGATAAACAATTCAGCATATGCTGTACATGTATAGCTATGCAAAACATTACCATAGTAGATATATTATAAAAGACTGGCTATATTTCCCTCCCACCCATCCCACCCCTCACCTGGTCCATTCCCTACTTTGATCCTGTCCCTCTTCAAAAAGGGGTGCCTCCAACCTCCCCTCTCCCCCAGAATGGCCTCCACTCCATCTTCCCCCTCTAATCCCCCTCCCCCCTACTCTTCTGCAGGGTGAGATATCCCATTTAGTATGTATGTCATTTTCTCCCTGAGCCAAATTCAATGAGAATATGGTTTTGCCTTTGTGCCTTCCTGTTCATCCCCTCCCCTACAACTATTTCCCCTTGCCTCTTCTACATGAGATAGTTTACCCCACCCTGTCTCTCCCCATCTCCTCTTAACACATTCCTCTCTCACTTCTTAACTTCACCCCTTAAGTATCAGCCCTTCCCACCAAATTCAACCTGTGCCCTCTATCTATGTATACCTGAAAACATATATACACACATTCACATATGTATTCATATTCCCATATACACTTTTTCAATTATTTTCATACTGGAAAAGGTTTCATCAGTCACAGTTATTGGTTTTCCATGTAGGAATATAAATAGTTCAACTTTGATAAGTTCCTTTTGATTTCTTTTCCTTGATAACCTTCTCAAGCATCTCTTGCTTCTTGTGTCTGAATGTACAATTTTCTATTCAACTCTGTTTTTTTCCTCAAGAATGCTTGAAAGTCCTCTATTCCACTGAATGACTACATTTTCCCCTGAAACAAGATACTCAGTTTTTCTGGGCAGGTAATTCTTTTTTTTTCCTTTTTGGAGGGCCGTTGGGGTTAAGTAACTTGCCCAAAGTCACACGGCTAGGTTTTTGTTTGTGTGTATTAAGTGTCTGAGGCCGGATCCAAACTCAGCTCCTTCTGACTCCAGGGCCAGCAATCTACTCACTGCATCACCTAGCCGCCCCAGGGTAGGTAATTCTTAGTTTTAATCCCAGGTCTTTTGCCCTGTGGAATATCATGTTCCATGCCCTTCTATCCCTCAATGTAGATGCTGCCAGGTCCTGTGCTATTCTGATTATGTTTCCACAATATTGAAATTGTTTCTTCCTGACTGCTTGTAGTATTTTCTCCTTGATCTGGAAGTTGTGGAACCTGGCTATAATATTCCTAGGAGCTTTCTTTTGGGGATCTTTTTCAGGAGGTGATCTGTGGTTTCTTTCAACCTCTATTTCCTCCTCTGGGTCTAAAACATCAGGGAAATTTTCCTTGAGAATTTCTTGAAGGATGATTGCTAGGTTCTTTCTTTGAAGATGACTTTTAAGTAGTCCAATAATTTTGAAATTATCTCTCCTGGATCTATTTTCCAGGTCAGTGGTTTTTCCCATGAGATATTTCACATTGCCTTCTACTCTTTCATTTGTTTGGATCTGCTTAACAGCATCTTGATTTCTCATAAAGTCACTAGCTTCCATTTGCTCCAATATAATTTTGAAGGAATGAATCTCCTCAGTGAGCTTTTGAGATTCTTTTTCCATCTGGCAAATTAGGGTTTTTAAGGCATTCTTCTCCTCATTGCCTTTCTGAGCCTCTTTTGCCACTTGAGTTAGTCTATTTTTTAAGATGTTATTTTCCTAAGTCAGGTGGTTGAATCTCATTTCATACTTTTTTTGCATCTTTCTCATTTCTCTTCCCAATTTTCCTCCACTTCTCTTATTTGGTTTTTAAAATCCTTAAGGTCCTCTATGGCCTGTAACACTCTTGTATTTTCTTTTGGAGCTTTTGGTGCAGGAGTTCTGACCTCACAGTCCTCCTCCTGTTCCATGCTTCCATTCTCTTTGCCCCCAAAATATGAGTCTAATGTTGCATTTTTCTGTTTATTTTGTTTCCTTTGCCTAGGCATATTGCCACTTAATTACTTGACTTTTGGGATTGTTGCCATAGTAGGACTGTGCCAACAGACAGGGGAGCTTCTGTCCCAAATGTTGGGGTCTTCTCAACTTCCAGAGGTATTATTTTGGTGGCCTCTGTGAAGCCTCCACACGCTCTGGCAAGCTAGACACACACCCCAGGACCTGCACCCCAGACCACAATCCATATATAGGGAGGTTAAAGCAAGAGCAATTACCCCCAAAGACTGATGGCTGGATCCCCCTACAGTTCGCAGGCCAGGAGCTGAAACTACAACTGAAGCTGCAAAATGCTGTCTGTGACTTGTCTTCTCAGCCACTTCTAGCCTCCAGGGGAAGAAGCTGATTCTTTCCCAAATATTGGTCCCAAAGTCCATAGGGCACTAACATCTCACTTTGTCCTAGGCATATATGTGTTGATAATTCTGGAGTCGCCACAGTTGCTGGTGTTCTGGGGTCCCATCTGCTGCCTGCTGGTCCAGCTGCCCTGGGGCTAAAACCTATGACTCACAGGGGCCTGGGCTCGGCTCCCAGAGCACTGTGCTGTTGGATCCCACAGCCCTGCGCTGGCCGTTCCCTACCAGGCTGCCAGGGTGTCCTCAGTGGGAGGTTAGCTTCTCTGTGTCATTCTGTGGGTGCTGGAGCTCCAGAGGTTGTTCAGAGTCCCCCTTTTACATAATTTTGAAGTGGTGTGGGCTGGAGCACCATGGAAGTGCTGTTTCTACTCCACCCTCTTGGCTCTACCAGTCCTTGGCCTTTTTAAGCTAAGGTCTTTTGCAGGTCTCTGACTGAGGCAGTGCTGATTCAGTAATTAGGGCTGTTCAAGAAATGGTCCCTCAAGGGGTAAGGGAAGGGCAGAGAGCTTCCCCAAATACAGGAATATTTATGAAACATAGGCTCTCTATTCCTCTGGTTCTCTGAGGAAAGGGGGTGGGCATCTATCAGAAGAATAAATTTCTCCAACCATATACATTTAGAGGAAAGAGAGAATGCAACTATTACTGAAAATTCTGGAATAGATGCTATGTGAAGAAATTTTCACCTGGATCACAATGCCTTATTCTGTTCATGTCTCTGACAAGTGGGTTTTACCCAAATTCCAACAATTCCAACTAAGAACTTGTAGAGGCGAGTTTAGTACATTCAAGGATACACAATGTTAGAAGAATCCTTGGAAAGGTATCTCATCAAAGAAACACTGACTGGAAGGGCCCTCAGAGGCCATCTAGTCCAGCCATCTCATGTTACAGTTGACAAAACTAAGAACCAAAAGGTTAAGGCTTTGAGAATATGAGTCTGGTAAGAGACTATGTTTGTTCTAGGATTTATCTAACTATGTTTGGTCATGAGGAGATGAATGTTTCAGCCTCAGCAACACTCAGAGACCATCTCTTGAGGAAAGGGTCATGATCTCCATCATCGCAGAGAGTCCCCTCAAGACATAATAACAGATCCTTGAAGCACAAGCACTTTCCTCTCATGTTTCAATGTCATATTCTTTATTCACAACAAGCAGTGGTTATTTCTAGTTTTACAGGTAAGGTTTGTCCTTGCCCTGACATGAACAAAATGATGCAGAAAAATTCCAGTCTAGCCCAACTTCTATTAAATTAAATGAATTACAATTCATCACCACTGTTGAGGACAATTATTGCTGCCAATTCTCCCTGCTCCTCCACACATATCCTCAGAATTATTACTTTGGGACCCTCAACATTCCCATTCTCATGGTAGCTAAATAACCCCTGAGGTTAGCATAAAGCCTTTGCAGCCTTCCGGGGGAAGAAACTAAGGTACAAATTGTCATTTCACCATGCCATTATTAGACAAGATAGCTTCCAGTCTCCATTGGAGCTGCCACATCACAGACTATTCTGACTTACATGCAACATGTCATGTCAATAGGGGAAATGACATGTTTTTAAATCGTCTTCATTCTCTCTCTTTTAAAAACACACATATTCACGCACTCCCTTCTTTTCTTCCTACAACTTTTGACAAGTCCTCAGTCACTATTTCGAGGAGGATATAATTAACATTGAAAGACCCTGCTGGCTCTGAAGCCTCTCTTTTGATTTCTATTTTGGGGCCCATCTTGTCATTTGCAATGAAAAGCCTCAGGTAAAAACATGGGCAGAGGTAGCAAAGTCAACGTCAATTTTCTGCTCCATCCTGGGAAGGGAACAATAGAAAGGACAGAAGTATTCTTATTTCTGTCTTTTCTAACAGCCGCTACTCCAGTGCTAGGCTCTTTCCAATTCATAAGAGGCAAGATGTAGAATTGTTAGGTAACTGGACCTGGAGTTAGGAAAACCTGGATAAAAATCCTGCCACAGAGAAACTTACTAGCTGTGTGGCCCTGGGCACACTGCTTAATTTATTTGCCTCAGTTTCTTCATTTGTAAAGTATGGATAATAATAGAATTTATATCACTGAAATAAAACATGTAAATCACTCCATAGGCATTGATGTGGATTGTACAAGGTCACAATTATTATTAACTTTCTAGTATTGTCTTGGGCTATTCTTCCACATGAATTATCGATTTTATTTTATAACAGTTAACATTAAATTAATTGTATTACTACCTTTGGTTTTTATTTCCCATTACCTTCCAGACACTCTTCACTTACTCTAGCAATTAACTCATTAAAAAAATAATGAAATTAACCAATAAAGAAGTCATATCTAACAATGTATGGTACATTCTGGTCCAGTATAGCTTATTCCCTCTTTTTGATGAGAAGGGAAATCTGTTTCTTTTTCTCTAGGGCTAAGCATTATTTCTTCTAGTTCCCACAAACAAGTCTACTGTCTCCTAAACATATCATTCACTTTCTCACTTCCATACATTTACTCACATAGTTTTCCCATTTGGAATGCCCTTCATACTCCTTTCTACTTATCAAGAAATCTTTTGAAACTCCATCTTCTAAGAGGCAGTCCTAAATAGTTGTAGTAGTAAACTCAAAATTTACTAGTTACAACATTCAAGTTTGAATCTTGATTACTCAGGGATGTTTCTCATTTTGAAAGGCAGCATGGGGAAAAGAATTGAAAACAGTCTTAGCTCTGTAGATAAAAGGGCATAGGTTTCATTCACAATTTGGCTCCATCTACTACTTAAGTAAGCTGAATCATGACACTGAGCTCCTCTAATAAATGCAATAATAGATGTTAGCTATTGTTGTTATTTTACTACTACAACTACAACAACTACTAAAACTCTTCTTCTTCCTCCTCATCCTACTAATACACCAGTTCCCCATGCAGTAAGGCATGCAGTAGCACAGATGGTGAACAGCCTTAGAGAAATGAAGTGACCTATCCAGAACCATATGTACAGTTAGTTCCTTTATACTAGGCAGAAGTTCCTGAATACCAGATCTCATGTTCTTTGCACCAATACCAGTTTCAAGGCACTGGCCACACACTAATGCTTGATTCCCACAGCAATATCATCAAGTTTAAAATATGAAAATTAGTCTTAATTAATAGACAAGGAAACATAGGCCAAAAGAGCTTAGGATTCTGGCTATTCAAAAAATGACTGAAGTTTCAAAGTTTAGTTACCTCCTTGGGATAAGCATTCAAGCAACAATAACCTCCCCTCTCAGAACTCTCCACCTCTAAGACCTTGTTTCATACTTTACTGAGAAAATATGATTTCCTTCTTCTCCTCTCATCCTGTTACAACCCATTAACATTATGTACAAATGTCTCCTCTCCAATCTACAGTGACCAAATGACTGTTCCACTCAAGCCATCTATACATCTTCCCTTCTCCACCATCATCCCTTCTATTGTTCCACTCTTCAATCTTTCCCCATCCATTGATTCATTCTCTGCTTTTTAAAAAACTATGTACAAGTCTAATTTATCCTAAAAGCAAAATACAAACTCACTAGATTTTAATTCTGCTCATTTTTTAAAAACCAAATTTCTTGAAAAAGCTGTCTCTGGTTTTCTCTACTTCTCTAATTCCTTTCTTAACTCTTCACCTTGTGGTTTCTGATCTCATCAATCAATTTAAACTACTCTCTCCTAAATCACTAATGGTTTCTTAATTGCCAAATATACTATTGTATATTTCCCCCCTAAATATTTATTTCTCTTTACTTTTAGGGTCAGTATGTAGCTTGTGCTGGTAGATGGCACCATGGGATAAAATGCCATTCCTGGAGTCAAGAGAGCTAAGTTCAAATTTTGCTTCAGATACTAGGAAGTCACTTAACTTTCATTTGCCTCGATTTCCTCATCTGTAAAATGGGGATAATATTAGCATCTACCTCAAAGGGTTGTTGTGAGAACCATATGAGTTAATAATTATAAATCACTTAGCATATTGCCTGGCACATAGTAAGTACTTTAAAAATGTTGACTATTATATCTTATAGCTTGATTAACCACCCTTCCCTCATGGACCCACTTTACTTTCTAGGATTTAGGGTCACCACTGTACCTTGATTCTAACTATTCTAACTTGATTTCTCAGACTCTTACACTGGGTTATCATCTGTTACACCTTTTAACTATGGAGATACCCTATAGAACTATCCTGCACCCTATCCAATTTCCTTTGTACTGTCCTTAATGACAGCTTGAGCTCCCATGGCCTCATTTATCACCTTGCAAGGGATTCTCCATACATCCAACTTTTGTCAATCCCCTGAGCTCCAGAACTACATCACAAACTTCTCAATTCACACTATTACCATCTCTGACCTGGACTACTGCAACAGCTGATTTTTGCCTGCTTGCCTCAAATTCCTCCTCACTCCAAGGGAGGTACACTCACGAAAGTGATTTTCCTAAAGCATCAGTGTAACCAGTTTACTGCTTCCCTAAACTTTTTTGTTGTTGGTTTTTGTTTTTGTTTTTTTGGTTTTTTTTTGTTTTTTAAGCAATTGGGGTTGAGTAACTGGCTCAAGGTTACACGGCTAGTCATTATTTATTCGTGGGTGCTAATTTTCTGAGGCTGGATCTGATCTCGGGTCATCCCAACTCCAAGGCTGGCGCTCTTACTCACTGCGCCACCTAGCCGCCCCTTTAGGGCAATTGGGGTTAAGTAACTTGCCCAAGGTTACACAGCTAGGTTTTTGTTTGTGTGGATTAAGTGTCTGAGGCCGGCTCTGAACTCAGGTCCTTCTGACTTCAGGGCCGGCGCTCTATTCACTGCGCCACCTAGCCGCCCCTTTTTTGTTGTTTTTTAAAGTTTCAGTCATGTCTGGCTCTTCCTGGTCCCCTCTTTGGTTTTTTGTGGCAAAGATACAGGAGTGGTTTGCCATTTCCATCTCCAGCTAATTTTACAGATAAGGAAACTGAGGCAAACAGTTAAGTGACTTGCCCAGGATAACACAACTATTAAGTGTCTAAAGCCAAATTTGAACTCATGAAGAAGAGTCTTCCTAATTCCAGACCTTGCTTTCTATCCACTATGCCACCTATCTACCCTACTCAAACTCTAGCAATTCCATATTACTTTTAGGATAAAATATTTAACTTTCTCTGTTTGGCACAAAAATTCTTTTCTACCTAGCCCATTCCTGCCTCTTCCATTTTCTTCTATATTACTTCCTTCTACATGCCATACCTCCCAGCCATAGGGGTCTGCTTGCTATTTATATAACACAATGCTCCATCTTCCATTTCTATACTTTTGTACTAACTTCTATGCTTGTAATGTTGTCCCTCTTGACTTCATGGAAGACCTGATTTCTTTCAAGACTCAGCTCAAGGACCACCACCTTCTTCAGAAGACACAGATGGGTCAAATCCTGCCTCAGACAAGGGTGACTGTCTCTACCTGTATGTCTCTCAGGCAGAGACAGTCACCCACCAGGTACATAAGTGATAGACACAAAGAGGCCCAAATGATAGGAGGGAGAGTAAAGATAAACTGTACATGTTTGCTTCAGGCAAGTCCTGCTAGAAAAAAAAAATATATAGGACCCACCTGAAGGAATGAACACATACAATATTTTTTCTTTCTTTTTTTTTCTTTTTGTTTTTTGTTTTTTTTTTTTTTTTGGAGAGGGGAAGGTAGGGAAATTTTGAGTTGCCCAAGGTTACATGGCTATTTTTTGTGTGTATGTGTGTTAAGTGTCTGAGGTCACATTTGAATTCAGGTCCTCCTGACTCCAGAGCCAGTGCTCTATTCATTGTGCCACCTAGCCGCCCTGACAGCTTTTCTTGACAGAAAAATCTCCTGACTAATAAAGTGATAGGTATTGGGGAAAGGTCCTAAAAAACTAAGTAGAGAAGGGAGACACAGGGGTCACGTTTCAGGTCATGCCATGAAAGGAAAAAAAATTTAGAGGGTCCATCTGTGCCCTTCTATCCATTCTAAAGAAACTCTAAGTAGGCCCACCTGCCGCTCTCCTCTCCAATGGGTGTGCTGTTGTTCTGGCTAGCATTGGCTGGAGAAACCTGGTTAGGTGATGGAAACAGTATGAATGACCTGAGAAGGATGACAGATTATTAATTTAATTTTTTTTCACCAGGTGATCCGGGGCTGAGGTTAGGAAACATGGAGCCATCGTGGCTGAATTCACAAGACGGCACTCAGTGGGTATTGGTTTTTCGTTGTTGTTTGTTTTGTTTTTTAAAGGCAAATGAGGAATTTGACCAACTATGGCAAATGTTTGTTTGTTTTTAACAAAACTTACATGATTATTTTAATAGATACAGAAAAAGCTTTTGACAAAATGCAACACATCCCTATTTAAGAACACTTGAACATATAGGCATACATGGATTTTTCCTCAACATGCTAAGAAACATATACCTAAAACCATCAGCAAATATTATTTGTAATGAAGATAAGTTAGAAACCTTCCCAATGAAATCAGGAGTGAAACAAGATGCCCTTTATTTGATATTTTATTAGAAATGCTAGCAATAGCAACAAGGAGGGAAAGAAACTGAAGGAATCAGAAGGGGCAATGAGGTTAATAAAACAATCTCTTTTGCAGATGATATGAATCTTAGAGATTCAACTAAAAAGTTGGTTGAAACAATAACTTTTTAGCAAATTAGCAGGATATAAAATAAATGCACACAAATCATCAGCATTTCTAGAGATCACCTACAAAACTCTGCAAGAAGAGATAGTAAGAGATACCCTACTTAAAATGATCACAGAATATATAAAATACTGGAAGTTTACTTGCCAAGACAAAGACCTGCCAGGAACTACATGAACATAATTATAAAAAACTTTTTATATGCAAATAAAGTCAGATTTAAATAATTGGAGGAAAAGCAATTGTTCATGGGTGGGCAGGGTCTATAAAATACAAATGAGAATTTACCTAATCTACTTATTTAATGCCATCCCAATTAAATTACCAAAAAATTATATTACCGAGTTGGGAAAACATAATCACGAAATTCATTTGTAAGAATAAAAAAATCAAGGATATCAAAGGAATTAATGGGAAAAAATGTAAAGGAAAGGGGTTTTGCAGTACCAGATCTTTTTTTTTTTCTTTGCTTTTTGAAGGGCAATTGGGGTTAAGTAACCTGCCCAAGGTCACACGGCTAGGTTTGTGTGTGTGTGTGTGTGTGTGTGTGTGTTAAGTGTCTGAGGCCAGATCCGAACTCAGGTCCCTCTGACTCCAGGGCCCGCGCTCCACTCACTGCGCCACCTAGCTGCCCCTGCAGTACCAGATCTTAAACTATATTAAAAGGCAGTATTATCAAAACTATCTGACACTAGCTAAGAAATAGAAAATTGGATCGGTGGAACAGAGTAGACATGTAATACACAACCATAAATAATTAATAACCTTGTATTTGAAAAATGTAAAGATTTAAGCTTTCAGATAAGAATTTACTATTTGGTAAAAAAATTTTTGCAAAAACTGGAAGGTGTGTCTGGCAGGAATTGGGTATAGACCGATATCTTACACCCTTTACCAAGATAAGGTCAAAATGTATATATGACCTAGATGTAAAGGGAGCTATCATAAAAAAATATCAGAAGAACACGAAACTTGTGTATAAAAGAATAATTTGTAAATACATAGGGGGCAGAGCCAAGATGGCAGAATAAAAGAACAAACTTGGCATGGGCTCCTGCTTCAACCATTTTCAATACCTGTAAAAAAAAATGACTCTAAACAAATTTTAAAGCTACAGAACCCACAAAGAGACAGAGAAAAACAAATCTCCCACTGAAGGCAACCTGGCAGGCTGACAGGAAAGGTCTATTGGAGCATGCTGGTAGCTGAGTACAGTCCCCAGTGAGCTGTGGTTCTGGCCTCAGAGCAGCCCCAACCAGTGCCCAGACAGGCCAGAGCAGACTTCAGGCAAGTGAATCACAAGTAGCTGTGGCGGTTTCCAGACTCATCAACCGCTGTTCGCTCTCACCAAGGAATAAGTCGGTCAGGAAGCCTCCCCACCACCATAGCATTCAAAGACACCGGCAAGACCCTTGTGGAGCCCGAAGTGGCCATTCACCAGATCCGGATCACCCTGACCAGCCGCAACGTGAAATCACTCGAGAAAGTATGTGCCGACCTCATCAGAGGAGCCAAAGAGAAGAACCGAGGATGAATCACAGTCATCTATCAGACGGATAGGATCTTGGAGCCAGGTAGGAGAGTTGGGCCCTCAGTGGAAAGAGAGGCTCCTCTAGCTGCATTCGGCCCCCAGCCTGGAAGTTTAGAAAATGCCTGCCTGTATCGCAAATGTTTTTTTTCAACATCTGTACTGAAAGCAGGCAGTTTAGAGGCAATGTGCCTAGAAACACACACATACAGCACACCAGGCAATCCAGCAGAATAATCACAGGAGGGGAAAGACCAAAGGACCCCCAGTTTGGCTCCCAGTCTGACTGAGGAGAAAGATGCAATAGAGGGAAACCTTGAAGTATCTTTCCATTTTAATAATATAACTCCCCACCTAAAATAATAGATCACATTCAGATTGTATTTGAGAAGCCAGTAATTCGATATATTACTTTAGGTATAGCTGGAGTAAAAAAAATACTGCAAAAGGCATTCTAAAGTTACTTCAAATCCATTTTGCATGGGCTTCTCAGGATAGCTTCCTTTGGAAGTTCATTGCCATCCACTGTGGGGCTTCAGATGGATCATTTAAGCATTTTCAAGTTTTAACAATCTTCTCTCCATGGTTTTGTCAGTTAAGATGTCTTTAAGGTAAGGCTATTTATATATACAAGCTTCTATTCAAGCTTATTAGGTCCTTTGAAGGCTAAACATCAAGATAGCATCTTGGAGGACAATCCAGTAATGATTTTGCAAATAGTACAATGTATCACTCATAGCCTTATTGTTTTACTGAAACATATTTCAATTCCCTTAAGTAAGAGTGGGTCTCAAGGTAGTTAAAAAGCATTCAAGAAAGGCCTTTTCAAACAAAAGCTGAGGGTCAAAGAGGTTAAAAGCAGCTGACTAGGATACTTGTGTGGGTCTCGGGAGTTCACCCCTAAAAGCCTAAAACTTGCTTACATAGTCTTGTTGCCTAAAGGGCCCACAGCTGGTTTCCCATCAATCCACCTGGGAGCAAAGTTAACTGAAGGTGCCCCAGGTTTGCACCATAGCACAATAATGATAATGGAAGTTGGGATAAGGACTAGAATTCCTATAATGGCTAAATAAATATGAATTGTTGGTATTATGTCCATATTCACCATTCTCATCTGGACATTTCCAGAAATCCATGACCCTTATAAAGAAGTACTTCTGTGTAGTGGTAGGTTAATATGGTCATGTAGCAGCAAGCACCCCAACATCCCCAGGGTGGCTGCCAACACAGGTTCTTAGATCTGCTTTTCTAAAGGAAAGCAACTCAAAATCAGTTAACAAGCTCACTTTAATCAATCAAACATATCATTTACCTGGCTCAGGCGAGAAAGTCAGCACCCTGAACTTCAGAGTTTACAGACAGCAATACCAAATCACAGTTAACCAGAGAGGGAAGCATCAGCATCTGGGTTTTCAAAGCTGGGGGGCTCTCAATGGCTGCCCAGAGTCTCATCTGGTTAAGTCACACCACACTTCTCAAAGTGAGCCCCCAAATCCAAGCCTCAAAGGGTTTATATAGCCTTCTCCTGGCTCAGAGAATGTAACAACCTTCTTGACCCACAGCCCAATCACAAAGTATCAAAGTGTGGGCGTTCCTGAAAAACAAGCCTCCCATCACAGGCTCCATTTGCACTTAAACTAGGGGCAGGGGAGATCTTTAAATTTGCATTTCCATTACAGGTCATTACACTTTAAAGAAAATGGCCTTCCTCCTCTTTCATTGAGATAGGTACACAAACATCAGGAAAGAAATCAGACATCTTATCCTTGCATTTCATGACAGCAGGGAAGTGTCAAAGATTTTTTTCTTAAATCCGAAACAGTTTAAAACAAAACAAAGAAACCAAAATAAAGTACAGGTAGTAGGCCAGGCACCAAGAACAGTCCAAGACCTCAAAGGATTCACCTCTTACAGGGGCTTACATGGAGCTTGAGATCTGACAGGAGGAAAGATTAATATACTGGGAGCAATTAAGGAATAATTAAGTGCTGAACATTAATAGCTGATGTTTATGTCAGCTTTAAGGTTTATAATGTACTTTACTCAATGGGAATCAGAGATTATGCATTCTACTGGTTCTTACCCGTTTGGGCGTCACACATCGTTTTGGTAAAACTTTGGACCCCTTCTTAGAAAATTATTTTGTTCCCTACATTCACAATGGAAAGAAAGGCTCCATTTCAATAAGAGCTTAGCGAAAATCAAGATGTAATGTTTTTTCCATCTAGTCTACAGACTTGCTGAAATCCCTCCCTGAACAACAGCATCATCTTCACGGAGGTTTCAGTGTGCCTGATCTAGCTCAGTCCTCCTATGAGTAAAGTGAAGACTGAGACACCAAATGACTTACTATGGTCTCCCAATCACTAGGGCAGAACAGGAGTGGAAACTGGGTGTCCTGAGATGAGGAGCCACAGCACACTGCCTTAAATGCAATCACATCATTCCAGACATTGAATATGATTTACTAAATCTTTTATGAATTCCCAAAGCAAATGATTTCTGAACTACAGAAAGGATAGAGGGAATTTCAATTAACTCAAGCTCTGATACTGGCTTGCTATTGGGAAATGCAAGGATGAAATGAAGTCTCTTTCTTTTTTTTTCCATCACATTGTTCCCAGTATCAAGTGTCAGTTGTAGCCAGTATCTCCCTTATATCACCAATGCCCTACAGTGATTAATGTTCCAGATTCATTTATACAATTAACAAAAAGTAGCTCTTACAAAGGCATAATTTTGGAGAAGAAATGGTGAGGAATACAATTTCCCCCCCAAGCTCAGAGGCACACAATCTCCCTTACTGCCTCAGCCAATGATAGGGGAAAGGAATAGGCATTTAGACAGAGACTACTGTGTACTAGGCACCGAGTCAATTGCTTTACAAATACTATATTATTTGGTTCTCACAACAACCATTCAAGTAAAGGTTTCTGATATTCTCTTCATTTCACAGTTGAAGAAACAGGTGCAAACAGAGGTTAAATAGCTTTCCCAGGGCCACATAGCCAGTAACTCTTTGAGACTGGCTTCAAACACTGGTCTTCCTGACTCTAGACCCAGCGCTCTGCTCTCTCCACTAAAACCATACAAGGCTAGAGCCACACATCCTGGAAAATGAAGTCACAGGGGAATTAGGAAGCATCGCTAGCAATAAGGCAGTTGGAGGTGATGGAATCTGTGGATAAAATCACAGTCAAGCAATTTAAAATCCTTTAAAAAAAATTCAGCTAAAGTAATGCACTCAATATGCCAGCAAGTTTGGAAAACTCAACAGTGGACACTGCATTGGAAAATATTAGTATATGGCCCAATCCTAAAGAAGAGCAATGACAAGGAATGATCAAATTACTAAACCATTGTGCTCATTTCACATGTCAGCAAGGTTATTTTTAAGAATCTGCAAGCTAGGCTTCTTCAATGTGAACCAAGAATTACCAGAAGAGTAGGCTGGTTTTCAAAGAGGCAGATGAGCTAGAGAACAAATTGCTGTATTATGGTGTAGCAGCAAGCACCCTAGCATCCCCAGGGTGGCTGCCAACACAGGTTCTTAGATCTGCTTTTGTAAAGGAAAGCAACTCAAAATCAGTTAACAAGATCACTTTAATCAATCAAACATCTATTACCTAGTTCAGGGGGAAAAGGTCAGCACCCCGAACTTCAGAGTATACAGACAGATCAAACAGACAGGCTTCCAGACTGTCCAACCATTATCAATACCAAAATCACAGTTACCAGAGAGGGAAGCATCAACATCTGGGTTTTCAAAGCGGGGCGGGCTCTCAACAACGGCTTCCCAGAGTCTCATCTGGTCAAATCACACAACACTTCTCAAAGTGAGCCCCAAAGCAAAGCCTCTCCTCAGGGTTTACATAGCCTTCTCCTGGCTCAGAGAAAGTAACAACCTTCTGGACCCACTGCCCAATCACAAAGTATCAAGGTGTGGGCTTTCCTGAAAAACAAGCCTCCCACCACAGGCTCCAGGTGCACTTAAGCTAGGGGCAGGGAAGATCTTTAAATTTGCATTTCCATTACATATGGAGAATGCAAAGGGGTTGCAGGAAAAAAAAATTTACTTCTGTTTCATTAACTACACTAAAGTCTTTGTCTGAATCACAACAAAATGTGGCAAGTCCTCAAAGAGAGTAGAGTACCAGATCACATTACTTGTCTCCTGAGGAACCCTTATGAGGGCCAAGAAGCAAGAATTGGAACTGAATATAGAACAACTGTCTAGTTTAAGATTGGAAAATGAATAAAAGGCTGGATATTGTTGCATTATTTATTTAACTATATGCAGAGTATATTATGTGAAATGTTGGACTGGATGAATCAAAAGCTAGAATTAAGGCTGTTGGGAAAATACCAAGAGATTCTGATATACAGATAATACCACTCTGATGTTAGAAAATGAAGAGGAATTAAGCAAACTCTTGATGAGGGTGAGAGGCGAGTATAAAAACTGGCTTGAAGATTAACATAAAAAAACCAACAAAAAACAACTAAGATCTTGGCAACTGGTCCCCTCACTTCTTGGCAAACAGAGGGAGAAGAAATAGGAGTAAGTTTTATATTCTTGTGTTTAAAAATCACTACAGACGGTGAATGTAGCCATGAAAGTAAAAGATGCTTGATCCCTATGACAAATCTGGATTGCACGCTAAAAAGCAAAAACATCACCTTGCCAACAAAGATCTGTATCGTCAAAGCTATGGTTTTCCAATACCAATTATGGCTGTTGGTTGGACCCTAAGGAAAGCTGAGCACTGCCAAATGGATCATTTCAAACTGTGGGGCTGAAGAAGACTTTTGAGAGTCCCTTGAATGTCAATGAGATCAAATCAGTCTCGATTTAAAGGATCAAGAAATGCATTAAGTCTATTTACTGCAATGTCAAATACTGAAGTTGAAGCTTAAATACTTTGGCCACCTAATAAGAAGATGAGACTCTGGAAAAGACCCTGATGTTGAGAAGGTTGAAGGCAAAAAGATAAAAAAAAGAGAGAGAGAGACAGCAGGGGATGGTTTGGATAGATAATGTCATGGAAGCAATAAACAGGTCCTTAGACAGACTTTGAGAGATAATGGATGATAGAAGTACCTGGTGTGCTAATGATGGGGTACTTGGCATGTATATATGTTTGTAACATCAATCTATGTAACATCAGTCTGTAATATCAATCTGTAACATCAGTTTGTAAATGGGGTGCTTTGGGATCTATGTCTGTAAAATCAATTTGTAAAAGCAGTTTGTAAAATCACACTTCCCCCTCCCCAGTCTCAGAGCATTAACACTGCCCCTTCCCCCTACCAGCACTCTGCCCAGCAACAACTCATGAACTGTGTATCTCTGCTTGAAACAATAAGCTACCTATGAATCCTTCACTGAACTATCTATAAACATTTTTAGCTTAGGCAAATGTTATCTCCCTTAGTTAAGAGTGGCCAGCTGCACCATGAATTCTTCAGTACCCTATCTATAGGGTAACCCCTTAGCCAATTATACCCACATTGTGTCTCTGATGGCCTTGGTCCCCAACATCTATCTTGTCAAGCCTGACATTGATGGGTGGCAGACTGGGCACTCCTTAGTGGCCATGACTGAGGATAGACTTTAGTGACGTGTCAGGCCTAAAACCATACCTCCAGGTAGCCCCCGAATAGGCTATTTCCCAGTGAATCATGGGCAATACGCCTGCTCAGTTGATATTAAAAGTGCATGGTCCTTTAAGTACTGACCACTCCTTAACTCCTCCCTGATCCCACCTAGTTAGCATGATTGACACCTGATTTACTATCTTGACTCCTTAAAACTATGCCTGTGTTTTGTTTAAGTTTGCAGGTTCCCTAAGAATCCTTGCCTAAACTTTACAATCTCGGCTTCAAAGTTTGTTTGAGCCTGGTGAATTCTTTCCAGACTGAATTGCAGGGTTTCTGGTCACTGATAGTGATCAGGGTCCCTCGCAGAACCTATTACCCTCCCCTATCCTTATCACCTTTTCCTCATCACTATGATCCAGAGCACAGGAAGAGTTAGATAGAACTGATTGACTAAGCAACAACCATGAATAGGTGGTTCCCAACAAAAGTGAGGTCTCTGTCTCCTGCTGCACTGGATCCTTCAGGTTACTTCCTCTACAAGGACACATTGGTGGGAAATTTTGGCATGTCCTCAGTCCCTAACCTCTGCTAAGTCTCCTCACATTTCACATTGCCCAAGACCATAGCCTTATTCTATCTAAAATACTTAACTAGTGTAAGGATTTCAGATGCTTCTCTATTCTGCTAAACAAAGAAACACCGGAGTAGATTAAGTCCCTTGAATCAATCCTTCTCAAGGAAAGAGAGGAAATAATGGCCTAAAGTCCCTTTCTCAGTATTGGGGTTTTGAATGCCAACCAGTCCCCATTTCCCATTGGCATGAATTAGTAGCAATCCAGAATTCCAGGCTCCTTATCTCTGCCCACCCCAATCCCAGGTTCTGTTTAAACAAAGGACAAAAAACCTATAAAAAGCCACAAGCTTTTACCATCTTTAGTATGCCTGATGCTATGCAGGAAACTGCAGTCAACCATTTAGTTTTGATTTGTTATTTTCTTTTTCCTTTGGTCTCTCACTGAACCTTTTAATTTTGAATATTTCCTGTCAGTAAATGTGCTTTCTTTTACATTCTTCTTCTGCTTCTGTTTAGTTAGATTCTATGTCCCCTTTTCCTAGATCTGGAAATCACAAACTTCAAATTCCATTAAAACAGGCAGCTAGGCTTAGACATAGAGGGACCGATGTAAAAACAGGGGCCAGAGAGTAGGACACTACAGATAGCTTTCCCTTATCTAGAAACTTGCCAAGGCATAGTCCTTGCCTCTTCACAAGAACATCTCTAGCCAAAAAGAGGCCTGCTTCTTGTGTGGGCACCCATTTCTTTCTCAGATGCCAACTGAAAAAGCACACAAGAAGTTGATCAGCAGTAGAAACAGCATTCCCATATGCATTCTAGAGTGGAGAGCAGGTGGGCCCCTTCACTCCCAGTCACCAGGCATTTCCAGAAACACCTTTACCAAGCATACATACACTACATTTCAGTAAATGCTTACTGGTGCCTACTAGGTGGTAGGCACCTAGTGTTGAGGAAATAATTCCTGCCCTCAAGGAGCTTAGAATCTAATAGGAGGATAACACAAAAAGGAAGCTGGAAAGAGTTGGTGGGAGTGACCCCCCGTGGATAGTCAGCACAAGGCAGGCAATGTAATTGAAATCAAGTAGGCCGCAAAGGAAATATGGCCAATAAGCATACTCCAAGGACTCATGGCCAGAGCCCCAGTTTTATTTATATATTACTTGAGGTTTATAAAGTTCTTTCTATACCATTTTCTTTGATTCTCAACACAATTGTATGAGGTAGATGGCAAAGTGGAGGGCATAAACCAAACCAAACCAAACAAAAAAACCAGACCTAAATTCAGTAAAGCCTATTGTAAAGTCTGGTCTCAGATACTGGCTGTGTGACCCTTGGGCCACTTACCTGTATTTGCCTCAGTTTTGTCATCTGTAAAATTGGAATAATGATAGTACCTACCTCCCAGGGTTGCTGTGAGGATCACAGAAGTGTAAAGCACTTAGCAAGCTCCTGGCACACAGTAAGCTCTGTATAAATGTTAGCTACTGTTGCTATTTTATTCTTCATGATTGGGAAACTGAGGTTCAGGAAAGTTAAATGACAGGGAAATAAACACCACAAACATATTGAAGACACAACTTGAACCACTTCACACACAGGCCCTCGACAGTTATTTGAGGCCATTTAAAGAGAAGACAAGAATTAATTGACCTCTTTGATTCTGCTGCTTTCTTCTTAACACTTGAATCCTTTCCTGCCTATTTCAGGCAAAGAAGGAATCAACTCTCCTGAATTATTCATGAAGAAACCTTAACAAGAAACTTCTCTCCTCTTCAGCTTATTGCAACATTCCAGTTCTGGTTCAAAGGGTAAAGCACTTTGTACCTACGATTAATAAAACAGTACCCATAATCCTACACTTTGTTGGGGTAAATTGGTGTTTGATATTGGCAGCAGTGGGCAGGAATTTTCATTCTGGTAATTTGTTTATCCAGCAATGGGCAAGGAAGTAGAAATATTGTCAGGTCTTAGACCACCAGGGAAAGATTGATTGCTCCTATAGCATCATTTGCCCATCAAAAGATGTATTATGATATTAAGATTATTATGCCCAAGAACAAATTCCAGCTGGCACTGCTAAATTTAGCTACACACTGTTACTTGTGGGAATTTCTGTGCAGATGGCAGTCATCTCATCTCTACTGGCAAAGGTAAAAGCAATATAATTTCATTACTTGAAATGAGTCTCTGTTTGAAGTGTCCAGGACACTACACTGATACCATGAGAAGACATTAAACTGTTTATTAGGGCGATTGCTACAATGAAAATATAGGCATCTTATTATATGTACAGGACACAAAAGATCTCTCTCTGTGTCTCTGTCTCTGTCTCTCTGTCTCTGTATCTCTCTGTTTCTCTGTCTCTCTCTCTGTTTCTCTGTCTCTTTCTTTGTCTCTCTCTGTCTCTCTCTCTCCGTCCTCACCTGTTTCTTTTTCTCTCTCTCTCCTCTTCTGAATTCACCAGCTTTGATGCTGTTAGTGAGGTGTGCTTTTAAAACACCCACACCCAGCTCTGTTTCTTTGAAGACAGAAGGTTCTGTCATCTCGAATTACTTAGTACCATCCATCCTCTATCGATTCCAAAGCTCAGTTTAATTATTTAAATGATCATGGTGTTTTTAATCATGGATAAAATAGGATTAAAATTTAGAGTTAATTTGGGAGATCCTTTTGAAAGGATTGATTATGCTATAAGCATTTGGTAGATATAATACATAGAGTGCCAGAAATGGAGTCAGAATAACCTGAGCACAGAACCTCCCTCAGGCATTAGCTGTGTGGCATTAGACATGTGTCTTAATCTTTCTAAGTCTCAGTTTCCTTTTTCTGTAAAATGGGGATAATAATAGCATTTATCCAATAAGGTTGCTGTGACAATTAAATAAAATAGATAAATAGGTAGATAAAGAGGGGGGGGAAGAAGGGGGAGAGAGAGAGAGAGAGAGAGAGAGAGAGAGAGAGAGAGAGAGAGAGAGAGAGATATGCAAAGGTTAAAATGCTATATTAGTTCTAGCTATTATTATTAGCCAAACAAATGAATTTTTTTTTTACATACAAGTTTCCAAAGGGCAGGTGAATCAAAGGAAGGAAACTGCTGGGCTCAGTTAGACCTTGTTGGATTAATTTCTCATTTGCTGAATAGTAGGTGGGTGATAGAGCAGATAGGAGTAAATCCCTGTCTCAGATATGTTATATGCCATTTACATTTTCTCAGATACTAAATGCCTGGAGGCCCTAGTATTTCAGGGAGACTCAATTTTGAGGAAGAAATCAATAAAGATGCACCAGGAAAATGTTTAAAGGCAAAGAATGAAATGGATGGGAATATAAAGTGATTAAGCAGAAGTAATCCTAAGGAGAAATGATATCTCTGAATTCAGAGAGTAGCACAAGGCTTAGAGTCTTTAAACTTGCCTTTTTAAAAAGGTTAAATAAATACCTTATTATTAAACACAAGTGACTTGTTTTCTAAGGGCCTACTATGCACAGGGATGGAAAACACAAAGAAAATAAATGAAATTAAGTTATGGCCTTCAAGAAACTTACATTCTACTGGGGATAGAAGAGGTTCATGTATAAATAAATACAAGGTAAGTCAAGGCAATGAGAACACCCAACTTGCAGTGATGAAGGATCAGAGAAGGTTTCATTGAAGAGGTGGTACCTGACCTTAGCCTTAAAGCAAGGTTAAGAATTCAGAGAAGAAAATATTATAACTGGCATTCATATAGAACTTTAAGGTTTTCATAGCCCTTGACTGACATGTTTTTTGATCTTTACCACATCTCTGTTGAGTAATATTATTCTCATTTTAAACACGAGAAAACTGAGTTTCAGAGAAGTTAAATTTCTTATCTAGGATCACACAGCAAACAAGTGACTTTAGCAGGATTTGATCCTGGGTCTTCCTGCCTCCAAATCCAGCCCTCTATCTTTGTTTTTTCCAAGTTGAGGAGGGAGTGAATTCTAAGCAACAGTGATAACTTGAAACATATAGAGGCTGTGTATGGCATGTGAACTTTGGCAAATAGAAGCCTAGTTTGGCTAGAATATGCAGGGCATGAGTTCAATATATAACAGTTCCATATAAAACTTATGTTTATACACAAGAATTTGAGGATTAATAGTGTTTCACCTTCTTCACTATAACATATGATTGTTTTTACATTTGAGGGGAATAACATATTCTCATTCTTGTATTTACATAAGTAGTGAATATAGAATAGGAATTTCTTGAGAATAGGTTATCTTCATATTCTCAGCATTAAGCACAGAGTTTTGCACATAGTAGGTTTTTAATAAGCATTTTTAATTGTAATGAGTTCATCTTTATCAGAGGAAATGTTATCACACAATATATTTCTTGGATTTGAGAGAGTTTATATGTATCAGGGGGTTTCTATGACTTCTGAGTACAAGTATTCAGTGCTACAGAAAGGAAAAAAGCAAAAAGGCCAACTAATAATGACTGGCTGGGGCACTGAGCTGATTCTTACCAGTGAAAACTACTTAATGTCTTGGAATCCCTAAGACCATTCTAGGCTGAGAGTACACCAGCTGGATTCTGGAGTGAAAGTATTTGTTGGAAAGAAATAGTGATGAGGAAAACAGTCTCCTTAACAACACTGTTCAAAATAATGCAATAAACATATCTTAATAAGGGGTTCCATTCAAAAAGGTGTGGACATAGTTCACCATATTGAAATTCTGATTGTTTTGAAAACCAGCAAAGAAGGCAAATATAAAATTATCCATCCTTCGGTTGGACATTCTTAGGCATCGTGTAATGTGATGCTATCCGTGCACATGAAAGACTTTATAGAGGATGAGAATGTGGGTCAAGCATGTGATCACTATGGCAAACATGAAATTTATATGCAATTTTGCAATACAGGCTGGGTAAGATCAAACAACCAAAGAAGTAAACTCTTATTAAGCGCCTATTGTATGCTAGGCTCTGTGCTAGGTGTTGCAGATATAAAAATAAAAGTGGTACAATTCCTGCCCTCAAGGGGCTTATATTCTAGCAGGGGTTACGACGTATATAACCATATTCAAAACATGTAACTATAAATAAATATATAACTATATACAAAATAATTATATATATGTACATATATAAATATATTTCTATAAGTTATATATAACTATATATAATAAATAAATATATAACTATGAATCTATAATTGTAAGGCACACATAAAGCAGATATGATATAATTTTGCAGAGATAGAAATGAGCAGCAACTCATTTGGACTTACATGAACTAATGCTAAAAAAATGAGCAGAACCAGAAGAACACCGTACACAGTAACAGCAGTATTGTACGATGATGAACTGTGAATAACATAGCTATTCTCAGCAATATAATGATCAAAGGTGACCCATAATTTAAAAAATTCTATCCACCTCTAGAGAAAGAATTGGTGGAGTCAGAATGCAGAGCAAAGAATGCTATTTTTTTTTAACTTTTTTTCCACAACAGGAGGAAAAAGTTTCATGAAGGAGAACATATTTAAGAGCCTGAACAACTTAGACCTGATGGGCACCAGAATGACTGCCATGTGTATACTTCCCCAGGTATTATCTCAATTACAATTCAAAATAACCTGATGAGGGTACAGTGAAGATATAAAGTTCTGTATATTTTCTTGCCATCATGTTTGTGCAAAGATACCTCTACGTTACCATTTTATTTGTTTCTTTCTTGTTTTAAGCAAATTACCCTGATTTTTCACATATGGAACTATTCATTCTATTGATTGTTTTTCTTTTTTTTCAAGGTTGCCTTAAGTTTGAATCTAGAATTATAAAGCAGATCCATTGTGCTTCTATGCTCACATTTTTATTCTACACCCCAAAATATTTTTAACTAACACTAAACTGGATAGGAGGTCTAGATTCTAGTCCTGGTTCTGCCATTTACTGGCTTTATGGCCTTGTTAAGTCACTTGATATCTCTTGGATTTGGCTGTATCATTTATAATAGAAGGAAGTTGAACAGGTAGTCTACGTGCTTCCTCCTAGCTATATAATACCAATTCTATAATAAAGATGTCTATAGTTTAACTAAATAAGCTGCTACATATGATAGAAAGAGTACTGTGTTTAGAGTTAGATGGTTTGGGTTCCAGTGGGTTCAAATTTATATTTACTACGTATGTTACTTTAGCCAAACCACCTAAACCCTCTAAGTCTCAGTTTCCTTTTTGGCAAAATGAGGGGATTAGTTTTAATGACCTCTAATGTATCTTCCATCAGTGAATCTATGATCTTATAAGTCATTACCATCTGATAGATGAAATACATTGAAGGAGAAAAAATTAGCAATTTTTCCAAGGCTATTTAACTAATCTGAGGTAGTGGTAAAAATTGAATTGAACCCTGTGTTTCTGACTCTAAGTACAATGCTCTTTTACCAATATGACAATGATCTTTCTTCATGCTGGTGCCTTCCCTCTTTGGATAATCTCTATTTTATCTTCTTTTTATTTTAATTGTACATAGTTGTTTGCATGTTGTTTCCCTCATTATGGTATAGGTTCTTTGAGAGTAGGGATTTTGGACAGGAACTAACTGTTTGAAAAAACTTCTAGGAAAACTAGAAAACAGCTTGGTAGAAACTAGTTATAGAAAAACATCTCACACCATATAAGAAAATAAGGTCAAAATGGGAGCCTGATTTAAACATATAAAGGGTGATACCACTGGCAAATTAGGAGAAGAGGAAATGGTTTACCTGTCAGATCTATGGATAAGGGAGGAATTTATGACCAAACAACAGAGAAAACATTACATACTGGTTTTTTATTTTAATTTTTTGGTTTTTTATTTGTTTACTTTTATTTTATAATATTCAGTTCTACAGTCCCTTGAGTTCCATTTTTTCCCCATCCCTTTTCTCCCCTACCCCCATCATGGCAGCATGCACTCGAATATAGGATCTCAAATATCTTCACATTAATCATTAGTCAGGTTGTACAGAAGGATTATAACTGATGGAATAATCCATAGGAAAGAGAAAACATAACAAAAGAAAAAGAAAGAGAGCAAGTAGTCTGTTTCACTCTGCATTCAGACTCCACATCTCCCTCTCCGGATGTGGGTATCTCTTCCACTCATGAGTCTTTTGGAGTTGTCTTATAACCTTACATTGCTGAGAGAGACCTAGTCTTTTGATGTTGGTTGTCACATATACATTGTGTCTGTGATTGTGTAGAGATTTCTCCTGGTTCTTCTCTTCTTGCTCAGCATCAGTTTATATAAGTCTCTCCAGGTTATTGTGAAATCCGTCTGCTCCTCATTTCTTATAGCACAATAGTATTCCATTACATTCATATACCACAACTTGTTCAGCCATTCCCAAATTGATGGACATCCGCTTGATTTCCAATTCTTTGCCACCACAAAAAGAGCTACTATAAATATTTTTGTACATACAGGTCCTCCTCCCACTTCTCTAATCTCTTTGTGATATAACCCTAGAAGTGGTATTGCTGGGTCAAAGGCGTATGCACTTATTTATAGTCCTTTGGGCATAGTTACAGATTGCTCTCCAGGATGGCTGGATCAGTTCACAACTCCACCAACAATGTATTTGTGTTCCAATTTTTCCACATCCTCACCAACATTTACCATTTTCCTGTTTTGTCATCTTAGGCAATCTGTCCAATGAGATGTAGTATCTAAGAGTTGTTTTGATTTGCATTTCTCTAATCACTAGTGATTTAGAACTTTTTTCATATGCTTATAGATATTTTTAATTTCATATTCTGAGAACTTCCTGTTCATATCTTTGACCATTTATCAATTGGGGGATGGGTTGTATTCTTATAGATTTGATTCAGTTCTTTGTATATTTTAGAAATGAGGCCTTTATCAGAGACATTGGTTGTGAAGATTCTTTAGAAATTTTCTACTTCCCTCTTAATCTTGGTGACATTAGCTTTATTTGTACAGGAGCTTTTCAATTTAATGTAATCAAAGTTGTCCATTTTGAATTTTATAATGCTCTCTAACTCTTGTTTCATCATAAAGTCTTCCCTCTCCATAGATCTGACAGGTAAACTATCCCTTGCTCCCCAGATTGTTTATATTGTTAGCCTTTATACCTAGATCATGAACCCATTTGGACTTGATTTTAGTAAATGGTGTTAGATATTGGTCTATGCCCAATTTTTGCCATACTATGTTCCAGTTTCCCAGCAAGTTTTGTAAAATAGTGCATTCTTATCCCAAAAACTGAGGTCTTTGGGTTTATCAAACAGTAGATTACTATATTCATTGGCTGCTAGGTCTCCTGTACCCAGTCCATTCCAGTGCTCTACTACTCTATTTCTCAGACAGTACCAAGTAGTTCTAATGACTGCTGCTATGTAATACATATTAAAATCTAGTATGGCTAGGCCACCTTCCATAGCATTTCTTTTTCTTAATTGCCTTGATATTCTGGACCATTTGTTCTTCCAAAAGAATTTTGCTACTATTTTTTCTAGATCTACAAAGTAATGTTTTGGTAGATTGATTGGTATGGCACTAAATGTATAATTTAATTTAGGTAAAATTGTCATTTTTATTATATTAGATAGACCCAGCCATGAGAAATTGATGTTTTTTTCCAATTAGTTAGATATGACTTTATTTGTGTGAGAAGTGTTTTATAATTGTGTTCATAAAAGTTCTGGGTTTGTTTGGACAGGTGGATTCCCAAATATTTTATGACATCTACAGTAACTTTAAATGGGATTTCTCTTTCTATCTCTTGTTGTTGGATTTTGCTAGAGGTATATAGGAATGCTGAGGACTTATGTGGGTTTATTTTATATCCTGCCACTTTGGCAAATTTCTTTATTATCTCAAGTACATTTTTACTTGATTTTCTAGGATTTTTCTAAGATCATCATATCATCTACAAAGAGTGATAGCTTAGTCTCTTCTTTGCCTAATTTGATTCCTTCATTTTTTTTTCTTCTCTTATTGCTACTGCTAACATTCCTAGTACCAAACTGAATAACAGGGGTGATAGTGGACATCCTTGTTTTACCTCTGATCTTACTGGAAATGCTTCTAGTTTATATTCATTACATATAATACTTGCTGATGGTTTCAGGTAGGTGCTAAATATTATTTTAAGGAAGACTCCATTTATTCCTATATATCCTAGTGTTTTTAATAGGAATGGGTATTGTATTTTTTCAAAAACCTTTTCTGCATGTATTGAGATAATCATATGGTTTCTGCTAGTTTTGTTGTTGATGTGCCCAATTATACTGATGGTTTTCTTGATATTGAATCACCCTTGCATTCCTGGAATAAATCCTATGTGATCAGAATATATTTTTCTTGTGAAGAGTTGCTGTAATCTTTTTGCTAATATTTTATTTAGAATTTTTGCATCTATATTCATAAGGGAAATTGGTCTGTAATTTTCTTTCTCTGTCTCTTCCCAATTTAGGTATCACTACCATATTTGTGTCATAAAAAGAATTTGGTAGGGCTCCTTCTCCAATTTTCCCAAATAGTTTATAAAGTATAAGAATCAATTGTTCTTTAAATGTTTGGTAGAATTCACTAGTAAAGCCATCTGGTCCTGGAGATTTTTTCTTAGGGAGTGCCTTGATGGCACTTTTTTTTTTTTCTGAGATGGGGTTAAGTAGTTTACTTCCTCTTCAGTTAGTCTGGGCAACCTATATTTTCATAAATACTCATCCATTTCACTAAGATTGTCAAATTTATGTGCATACAATTGGGCATAATAATTCCTGATTATTGTTTTTATTTCCTCTTCATTGGAGAGAGATTCAACCATTTCATTTTTGATACTCAGAATTTGGTTTATTTCTTGCTTTTTAAAAATCATATTGACTAAAGGTCTATAAATTTTATTGATTTTTTCATAATACCAACTCTTAATTTTATTTATTAATTCAATAGTTTTCTTAAATTCAATTTTATTGATCTCTCCATTGATTTTCATTATTTCTAATTTAGGTGCCTTTTAGCAGGATATAGTTTTCTTCCTTATCCCTTTTAATTAGATCACTTTTTGTTTTGCTCTGTCTGAGATAAGAATTGCTATTCTGCCTTTTTTTTTTAATTTTAGCTGAGGCATGATATATTTTATTCCAGTCTCTTACCTTTACCCTGTGTGTAATCCCCCTGTTTCAGATATGTTTCTTGTAAACAGCATATTTTAGGATTGTGGTTTTTAATCTATTTTGCTATCCACCTCTGTTTTATGGGAGAGTTCATCCCATTCACATTCACAGTTATGATTACTATCTCTCTCTTTCCCTCCATCCTATTCCCTTCCCTGTTTATGCTATTATTTTTCTCCCCTTCTCCCTTCCCCTACTTTAGAGTTTTCTTTTTGACCACCACCTCCCTCAGTATTCCCTTCTTATCAGCCTGCCTCCCTTTTCCTCCCCCTCCCCCTTCCTTCTTCCCTCCCTTCTAAACCTTCCCCTTTTGTAGCCCTTCCCCCCTCCTACTGCCTGTAGATATGATAGATTTTGAAACTTAATGTAGTGTTATTTCTTCCTCGAACCAAGATTGACCATAACAGATTTCATGCAGTGCTTCCCTCTTTCCCTCTATTATGATAAGTTTTATGTCTCTTCTCGATAGAGTCCTATGCTTAACTGGTTGTGTTATATCCTCCTTTCACCAGAACCAGTGAGGGAAAAGCTCAGAAAATGCTCATCTCCCTCTTTTCTTTCTGTTTACTCTATTGTTTAGATGCCTCTTTGTGTGGCATAATTTACCCTTTTGTGCTTCATTCTTTCTTCTTCTTCCATTGCAGTACATTTGCAGCCCTTAATAAGTGTTTTTTTCAATCATCATTTTGTGTAATTTATACCCACACCATCTATTTGTCTATAAACTGTTTGCTCTTATTAAATAACAGGGTGTGTGTGTGTGTGTGTGTGTGTGTGTGTGTGTGTGTGTGTATGTGTGTGTGTGTGTGTGTTTTCCTTATTTACCTTTCTATGTCTCTCTTGCTTATCATAATTGGAGGTTAAATTTTCCACTAAGCTCTGGCTTTTTCATCAGGAAAGACTGGAAATCCATTATATCATTGAAAGACCATCTCCTTGCCTGGAAGAATATATTAAATTTCACTAGATAGTTGATCCTTGGTTGTAACTGAAGTTCTTTTGCCTTGTGAAAAATCATATTCCAGTTCCTCCTATCTTTCAGTGTAGAAGCTGCCAGATCCTGTATGATCCTCCCTGTGGTTCCACGATATTTGATTTGTTTCTTTCTGCCTGCTTGTAGTATTTTCTCCTTTGCTCGACAGTTCTGGAATTTGGCCACAACATTTCTCAGACTTTTCAATTTGGAATCCCTTTCAGGAGGAGACCAGTGGATTCTCTCGATTTCTATTTTATCCTCTGGTTCTAGTATCTCAGGGCAGTTTTCCTTGATGAGCTCTTGGAAGATGTTGTCCAGACTCATTTTTTCATCATGATTTTCTGGTGGGCCTATGATTCTCAGATTATCTCTCCTGGATCTGTTTTCCAGGTCAGTTATTTTTCCATTGAGATATTTTACCTCTTTTTCTAATTTTTCATTTTTTAATACAATGCTTTATTACCTTCTAGTTTACATCATTCATTTCCACAAGATTTTGAGTTACAAACTTTCTCCCCATTTTTCCCCTACCCACAACCCCAAAATAGCGATCCCACTGGATATCCCCTCCTCCAATCTGCTCTCTCCCATATCTTCTCCCATACCCCCTCCATCTTTCCAGTAGGGCATGGTGGCTCTCTATGTCCCAGTGCCTGTATGTCTACATGTAAAATAATATTAATAATAGTATATATATATATATATATATATGTGTGTGTGTGCATATATATAATATATATATATAACATTTGATCTTAAAATTTTGAATTCCAGATTCTTTCCCTTCCTCCCTTGTCACCCACCCTCACATTCAGTATAGGTTGTACACGTGTAGCTATGCAAAACATTTCCATAGTGGATATATTGTAAAAGATTGACTACATTTCCCTACCTCCTATCCCATCTCCCAATTGTTCTATTCTCTACTTTGATCCTGTCCCTTTTCAAAAGTGGGTGCATCCAAATTCCCTCCTCCCCCAGCCTGCCCTCCCTTCTATCATTCCCCCTCTTATCCCCTTCCCTCCTACTCTCCTATAGGGTGAGGTACCCTATTTGGTGTGTATGTCATTTCTTCCCTAAGCCAAATTCAGTGAGAATAAGGTTGACCCATTGCCTTTTGCCTTCCTGTTCTTCCCCTCCATTTTAACCAAATTCAGTGAGAATAAGGTTGACCCACTGCCTTTTGCCTTCCTGTTCTTCCCCTCCATTTTAACCATTTTCCCTTGCTTCTTCTATATGAGATAGTTTACCCCATTCTCTCTCTCCCCATCTCCTCTCATCATATTCCTTTCAATAGTTCTTTGATAAGTTCCTTATGATTTCTTTTCCCTGTTTCCCTTCTCATGCTTCTCTTCCTTCTTGTATCTGAATGTCAAATTTTCCATTCCACTCTGGTTTTTTTTTCATCAAGAATGCTTGAAAGTCCTCTATTTCACTGAATAGAGTGCTGCACTGGCCCCTTGCTGCCCGCCTGCCAGGCTGTGGGAGGTTAGTTTCTCTGTGTCATTTTGTGGGTTCTGTAGCTTCAAAGGTTTTCCAGAGTCACCTTTTACATGAATTGGAGGAGGTGAGACCCAGAGCCCTGTGGAAGTCTTGTTTTTACTCCACCATCTTGACTCCATCCCCTAATTTTTCATTCTTGATGTTTCATTTGACTGATTTTTGGTTCCTCATAGAATTATTCACTTCAATTTGGTTAATTCTAGTTTTTATTGAATGATTTTCCTTGGCTAGTTTTTGAAGCTCCATTTCCACATCACATTTTTCTTTTTAAGGAGTTGTTTTCTTCACTGTAATGTTTTCTAATTTTGTAATTTTGATTTTAAAAGAATTATTCATTTTATCTCCTACCTCTCTAATTTGGTTTTTGAAGTTCTTTTTAGGCTCATCTAAGAATGCTTTCTGTGCTTGAGACCAGTTCCCTGTTGAGGTTTCAGTTGTAGGTGTGGACTCAAGACTTTCTCCTTCAGAATTTTCTTCCTCCCTCTCACAATAGTAGGACCACAGAGTCTTTGTCTTTGTAGTCTGCTTTTACCCATTTTGAGTCTGGGCCTTAGACACGCCCTTCCTCAGAGTTCCCAAGCCTTTACTGTTTAAAATTTTGCTCTAAGGCAATAATTACTGTGTTTTCTGGGACAGAGTGGGCGATTGGAGCAGCAGGGGTTCACTCTGCCATCCTGGTCTCCGGAAAATCAGATAGGGGCTTTTTAAATGTCCAAGCTGTTGGTTGGTAGTCCCAGGAGTAGTTGCTGCTACTGCCAGGGGCCCTGCATTAGATCCTTATACCTGGCTCCATCTAGTCCCAGCCCTGCAGTGATAGGCCTGGCAATGGCCCTTATGGTTGGTGAATCAACTTGCTGCCACATTGATCAACCCTCTGCAGGCCCTGGTGTCTAGACCTTTGTACCCACCCAAATTACAGGATGTTAAATAGATAATTTTGATTATATCAAATTAAAAATATTTTGCAGAAACAAAACCAATGCAATCAAGATTAGAAGGAAAGCAGAAAGGTGACAAAAATACAGCAAGTGTCTCTGATAAAGGTCTCATTTCTCACATTGAGTTAAATGTATAAGAATAGAAGTCATTCCCCACTGATAAACGGTCAAAAAATATGAACAATCAGTTTTCAGATGAAGAAATCAAAACTATCTTGTCATAAAAAATGTTCTAAATCACTACTGATTAGATATATGCAAAATAAACCAACTTTGAAATACATCCTCATACCTATCAGACTGGATAATATGACATAAAAGAGAAATTGATAAATGTTGGAGAGGATATGGGAAAATTGGGACACTAAATGCCCTGTTGGTAGAACTGTGAACTTATTCAACTACTCTATAGAGCAATTTGGAACTATGCCAAAGGGCTATAAAACTGTTCATACTTTTTGACCCACCAATACCACCACTAGGTCTGTATCCCAAAGAAATAAAAAGGGGGGGAAAGGGCCTTTTTGCACAAAATGTTTATAGCAGCTCTTTTTTGTGGTGGCAAAGAATTGGAAATTGCAGCGATATCCATCAGTTGGGGAATGGTTAAACAAGTTATGGTATTATCGTGATGGAATGTTATTGTGCTACAAGAATTGATTAGCAGAATGATTTCAGAAAAAAAAAACAATATGGACTTACATGAACTAACACTAAATAAAAGGAGCAGATCAGGTAAATATTATACACAGTAACAGAAATATTGTAGGATGATCAACTGTGAATAACTTAGCCATTCTCCACAATACAATGATCTAATATGATTCCAAAGGACCCTTACTGAAAAATTCTATCCACCTGCAGAGAAAGAATTGATGGAGTCTGAATGCAGAGCAAAGAATGCTATTTTTTTTATTTTCCTGTGTTTTTCCCCCACAACATGACTAATATGGAAAAATGTTCTGCATGACTATTATGCATAACCCTTATCAAATTGCCTACCATCTAAGGGAGAGAGGAAAGGATGGAAGGAGAGAGAGATTTGGAACTCAAAATTTAAAAAACAAAACACTAATGCTGAAAATTGTTTTTACATGCAATTGAGAAAACTAAAATATCATTTTAAAAAGAAAGTAGGGATTTAGTGTATGAGTATATGTGTGTGCATGTGCCAGTATTTTGGCCTTGCTTTGGACACCATTTCCCCAGCATGTGTCAGAGTACCTAGAGCATTATTAGGCACTTAACAAATGTGTGTTGATTTATTTTGACACTGCTAGATTTGGGATATTGATATTATACATGCCTCAATTTTACATGCTGTTGTTGAAAAATTTTTCCTTCCAAAATAAAAAACCCATGCTATTTGTAAGGGCCTTCTAATTAGAGACCCTAACTCAAATCTCTTCCCACTGCAATCCATTCTCCATTTAGCTGTCAGTGGTTTTCCTAGTATGAGTTTTACCATGTCACCCTCCCACTCAGTAAACTCCAACAGTTTCCTATCAGGGTTAAATATGACTTTCTCTCTGGATCACTTAAAACCCTTCAAAATGTGGCTTCCTTCTACTTTCCCATTTTCATATCCTTTAATGTACTTTATGACTGCAGTGGTCCAGCTACACTGCCTTACTTTTTCTTCCTCACTCATTACACTCAATCTGACTGAATTTTCACTGGTTGTTGTCATGTCAGGAATGTTCTACTTTTAGCCTCTGTGGCTTCAAGAAGAAGATCTAATATACCTAGTATAGGAGGTCTCTCCTGGGCTCTCCCTGTTCTCTCTCTGTCTCTCTCTCTCTCTCTGTCTCTCTGTCTGTCTCTGTCTCTGTCTGTCTCTCTCTCTCTGTCTGTCTCTGTCTCTGTCTGTCTGTCTGTCTCTCTCTCTCTCTCTCTCTCTCTCTCTCTCTCTCTCTCTCTCTCTCTCTTTCTCCCTGCCCTCATGCTAGTCATTTCCCTCTAAGATCAACTTTCATTTAACATTTTACATATTGTGTATGTGCAGATATTTGCGTGATGTTTCCAGAATTTAGGATGTGAACTCCTTGATAATCAGAGATGATGATTTTGTCTTTCTTTGTGTAACCTTGGTTTCAAATCTGAAGGATTTACATAATTAAATCACAAGAGGTGAAGAAAATAATGGATAGAACTTTGAAGGAGCAAAATATTCTTCATTCCTGCTTCAAGAGAGGACATATGTGCATGTGGACAGACAAAAGGAGAAAAATAAACCAGACTTTGGAATCAGATGCTTAGGTGAAACCTGGCTCTTTAACATCTCCATAATTTCTGGGTTGCAGCCCTAAAAACAAAACAAAACAAAAAAAGAAACAACTAGGAGCATGCCTCCTTGAATTAGATCAGGCCCTCTCTTTCTTAGTTGAGCTGAAATATCTTAACTCTAGGTGGGAGAACTCATTCATTATTAATTTTCTGTTACAGTTTAATCAGACTACCTTCTTTAATTTTGGTTTGCTACTTACCTGGACAACTGGGCTTATTCGCTATTCATTATTTGTAATGGTCTTTTGTGTAATATACATCTGGTAGCAAGCAGTCAAAACTATGTTTGTAAACTGGGGTTAGTCTTTCCCTTTCAAGAAAAGAGGTTTGCAGCTACAAAAATTAAAATACACACACATAGAGACACTCCCTAGACTTCTCAGAATTAGGGAGGAAGACTGATAAAAGCTTAGTCTTATTCTCCCCCTCCCCTGCCTTGCCCATCCACTTTCTCTGATGAGAACAGTATGATCAGCATCATGGTCCTTTCTCCTCTTTTCCAGTCAGGAACCAAGGTGTCCCTTTGACAAGGGTCACAATATTCCAGAGACATCTAGACATTCCTCTTTGTGACCTACATTTAGACAACCCTATTGAAAAAACATGCTCATGAACTAAATGGGAATATACAATCCCTAATTTGTATCTCTCACACTTGATTTATGTGCCCAATAAATGCTTGGTGACCGACAGACTGATTTTAAAAAGCAGACAAGTAAAGTGAACTCAGAACCAAACCATGAAGTATACCCCCACCCCCATCTAGTTAAACATAGCAGCATCAAAGGGTCTTTATGACCCATGGATATGCCACAGAGAACTTTCATAATGTACCATTTGTTAGAAAGAAATGGTAGTCATGTGCTTTACATTTAACCAGGTAATAATATGGTCACGCTTCCTACTTTAGCTTTGCTGTGGTTTTAATCTTGCCTTACTTAGTTATATTTGGACACTCAGCACCTTTAAAACTCCCTCTGTTTCCTCTCCCTTCAGACTGGATTGCCATAGGGAATAGCACTAAACTCAGCTCAAAGTTCTTTTCTTTTTTTTGGAGGGGGCAAACAAGGCATTTGGGGTTAAGTGACTTGCCCAATGTCACATAGCTAGTTAGTGCCAGTGTCTGAGACTGGATTTGAACTCAGGACCTACTGACTCCAGGTCTGGTGCTCTATTCACTGAGTCACCTAGCTGTTCTGTCCTCTAAAGATCCTCCTCTTGTCTTCTCCCCCACTCCTTATGCCCTATAGTTTTATTGCTTCTAAATTTAGAAGACTTTTATACTCTTCTAAATATCTGTGTATTGTTCCCTCTTAAGCCTATTCCCAATGAAAGTAGGTTACCGGAACCACCAGCCCTCCTCCTTCCTCTAATTCCTCTATATCTATTCTTCCTCTTGTACCTCATTTTTATACAATAATTACTCTTTTAAGCTGTTCCTAAGTGGTTTTACTTTTTAAAATTCATATCATCCTTAGGTTTAGCCCAATCATTCTTTTTTTATTTTTTTTACTTAAACAAATGCTTTATTAGCTCCTGTTTTACATCATTCATTTCCGCCAGATTTTGAGTTACAATTTTTTCCCCGTTTTTCCCCTACCCACCTTCCCAGAATAGGAGTCCCACAAGATATCACTTCCTCCATTCTTCTCTCTCCCATATCTTCTCCCATATCCCCTTCGACTTTTCCATTAGAGCAAGGTGAATCTCTGTGCCCCGATGCCTGTACATCTTATCTCCCAATTACATGCAAAAGAGTATTGATAATAGTGTTTATATATATTTGGAACATTTAATTTTAAGACCTCGAATTTCAGATCCATTCCCTTCCTAACTTGACACCCATTCCCTCTGGGAAGATAAGTAATTCAGTATGTGTTGTACATGTATAACTATGCAAAATATTACCATAGTAGATATATTGTACAAGGCTGCTTATAATTCCCTCCTACCCATCCCACCCTGCACCTGGTCCATTCTCTACTTGATCCTGTCCCTCTTCTATAGTGGGTACTTCCAACCTCCCCTCCCACCAAGAATGCCGTCCAAGACATCATCCCTCCTTTCACCCCCCTTCCCCCTATTCTGCTGCAGGTTGAGATATCCCATTTAGTACGTATGTCATTCTCTCCCTGAACCAAATTCAATGAGAATGTGGTTTTGCCTTTCTGCCTTCCTATTCTTCCCCTCCTCTGCAGCCACTTCCCCTTGCTTCTTCTACATGAGATAGTTTACCCTACCCTGTCTCTCCCCATCTCCTCTTGCCACTTTCCTCTCTCACCTCATAATTTCACCCCTTAGGTATCATTCCTTCCCAACAAATTCAAGCTATGCCCTCTATCCATGTATAACTTTAAACATATATACACACATTCACATATGTATTCATGTGACCATACACCCTTCTTCCATTATTTTCATACTGAGAAAAGTTTCATCAGTCACAATTATTGTTTTTCCATGTAGGAATGTAAATAGGTTAACTTTGATAAGTTCCTTTTGATTTCTTTTCCCTGATTACCTTCTCAGATATCTCTTGCTTCTTGTGTCTGGATGTCAAATTTTCTATTCAACTCTGTTTTTTCCTCAAGAATGCTTGAAAGTCCTCTATTCCACTGAATGACCATATTTCCCCTGAAACAAAATACTCAGTTTTGCTGGGTAGGTGACCCTTGGGTTCATTCCCAGCTCTTTTGCCCTCTGGAATATCATATTCTATGCCCTTCTATCCCTCAGTGTAGAAGATGCCAGGTCCTGTGCTATTCTGATTGTGTTTCCACAATATTGAAATTGTTTCTTCCTGGCTGCTTGTAGTATTTTCTCCTTGATCTGGGGATTCTGGAACCTGGCTATAATATTCCTGGGAGTTTTCTTTTTGGGATCTTTTTCAGGAGGTGATCTGTGGATTCTTTCAACCTCTATTTTGCCCTCTGGATCTAAAACATCAGGGCAATTTTCCTTGAGAATTTCTTGAAGGGTGATTTCTAGGTTCTTTCTTTGATCATGGCTTTCAGGTAATCCAATAATTTTTAAATTGTCTCTCCTGGATCTATTTTCCAGGTCAGTGGTTTTTCCCATGAGATATTTCACATTGCCTTCTAATCTTTCATTTGTTTGGATCTGCTTAACAGCATCTTGATTTCTCATAGAGTCACTAGCTTCCATTTGCTCCAGTCTAACTCTGAAGGAATGAATCTCCTCAGTGAACTTTTGAGATTCTTTTTCCATCTGGTAAATTCAACTTTTTAAGGCATTCTTCTCCTCATTGCCCTTTTGGGCCTCCTTTGCCATTTGAGTTAGTCTATTTTTTAAGGTGTTGTTTTCCTCAGTCAGGCTGTTGACCCTCATTTCATACTTTTCCTGCATTCTTCTCATTTCTCTTCCCAATTTTTCCTCCACTTCTCTATTTGATTTTTAAAGTCCTTGTTAAGGTCCTCTATGGCCTGTAACCCGCTCATATTTTCCTTTGGGGCTTTTGGAGCAGGATTTCTGACCTTACATTCCTCTGACTGTTCCATGCTTCGATCCTCTTTGCCCCCAAAATAGGAGTCTAATGTTTCATTTTTCTGTTTATTTTGTTTCCTTTGCCTTGGCATGATGCCACTTAATTACTTGACTTTTGGGCTTGTTGCCACAGTAGAACTCTGCCACCAGACAGGAGAGCTTCGTCCTGAATGTGTGTCGGGGGGGCAACTTCCGTTTCTGGCAAGCTGGAAACCGGCCCCACGACCTCCCTCCCAGATCACAATCCAGATCCAGGGAGGTTAAAGCAAGAGTGATTAACCCCTGAGACTGATCACTGGATCTCCCTACAGTTCGCAAGCCAGGAGCTGGAGCCATCACTGAAAACTGCAAAATGGAGTGTCTCCTCAGTGGCTTCTAGCCCCCAGGGGAGGAAGCCGATGGGTTCCCCAAATACTGGTCCCAAAGTCCATAGGGCACTAACCTCTCACTTTGTCCTAGGCATGAGTGTGTCGACCATTCTGGAATCACCACAGCTGCTGGTGTTCTGGGGTCCCTCCAGCTGGCTGTTGGCCTGGCTGCCCTGGGGCTAAAACCACAGGACCTGGGCTCAGCTCTCCACACTGCATGCTGAGCTGTTGGCTCCCAGAGCACTGCACTGGCCCTTCCTGCAGGGCTGCTGCGCTGTCCTCAGTGGGACGTTAGCTTCTCTGTGTCATTCTTTGGGTGCTGGGGCTCCAGAAGTTGTTCAGAGTCCCCCTTTACATAGTCTGGAGGTAATCTGGGGGGAGAGAGCCTTGGAGGTGCTGTTTCTACTCTGCCATCTTGGGGTCGCCTCTAGCCCAATCTTTCTTATGAGCTACCCAAATATTAGTAAGAATCTTATACATACATTTTACATATATAAAAAACAAATGGGCCTGTCCATATTGAATCCTTTCTAATCAGTATTTGGTATGCACGTTATATTTCTTGTGGCTCTTGTATATCAAATCTTGTATGAAGTTCACTTGTAGTTGTTGTTTTTGCTTGTTTGTTTTTTAAGCAAGTCTTGAAAGTCTGACAGTTGATCAAATGTCAATTTTTTTTTTCCATTCAGGACCATGCTTAACTTTGCTATTTTTGGCTGGAGCACTGGTTCTTTTGCTCTACAATATGGAGTGTTCCAAGACCTGTGGTACTTTAATGTCTCTGCTGCTACTTCTTGTGTGGTTCTAATTGTGGCACCATCATATTTAAATTCTTGTTGCTTTTAATATTTAATCCTTGAGCTAGGGGTTTCAGAATCTGACTATGAAATTCATATGATTTTTCCTCATAGGATCTCTTTTAAGTGTTGATCAATGGATTTTTCTTATTTCTACTTTCCCACCCTTGATCTATTGCCTCAGGACAATTTTCAGCAATTATTTCTTGGGTTATTGAAGTAAGATTCTTTTTTTTTATCGGGGATGGAGCCAAGATGGCAGTGTAGAAGCAGGAAAACTCTGTGACCTCCCCCCATAATCAACTCAAATACCCATAAAATATGACTCTAAACAAATTTTAGAACTACAGAACCCACAAAATGACAGAAACAAATCTGCTGAAAGCAGCCCAGCAGGCAGATAGGAAGGGTCTATTACACCAAGCTGGGGGCAGAGCCCAGCCCCATGTGAGCCCTCAGTTTTAACCCCAGGGTGGCCCCAAACCAGTAGTATCTGGAGCTGACTTCCTGAAAGTGGAGCACCAGAGCTGTGGTGGTTTCCAGGAGTATCAACCCACAAATGCCAAAGACAAAAAGTCAGTGTGGAACTCTGTTGGATCTGGGAGGGGGATGGAGAATGGTCAGGCTCCTGCCCCCCAGTTGAGAAGTGGCAGATGCACTGCAGCCTTGCAGCCACCACTGTGTGGCTGCTTCAGAGCTCCTGGACTGCAGATCATAGGGAGAACAAGCTATCATTCACAGGGTAATCACTCTTGAGTTAACCTAATTGGATCTGGATCACTGTCTTGGGTAGAGGTCCTGAGGTGTGTGACCAGTGAGCCACAGCTTGTGGTGTCTGTAGAGAGGGCACCCAACTAATAGCTCCAGCAGCTGAAAAAAAAAACTAGTGACTTGGGACAAAGCTCTCCTCTCTGGAAGCAGAGTTCTACTGTGACAAGATCTCAAAGGTCAATTAATTGAGTGGCAACATGAGCAAGCGAAGGAAGAAAAGTAAGCATAGCAATCAAACCTTTGATACCTTTTTGGGGGATAAAATGGATCAAAGCATGGAATGGGAGGGAGTCAATGAAGTCAGAGTTCCTGCACCAAAAGCCTCCAAGAAAAATATGAATTGGTTACAGGCCATGGAGCTCAAGAGGGCTTATGAAAATCAAGTAAGAGAAGTGGAGGAAATATTGGGAAGAGAAATGAGAATGATGCAAGAAAATCATTAAAAGAGAGTCAACAACCTGACTGAAGAAAATATCACTTTAAAAAATACACTAACTCAAAAGGCAAAAGAGGCCCAAAAAACCAATGAGGAGAAGAATGCCTTAAAAAGCCGAATTTGCCTGATGGAGAAGGAATTTGAAAAGCTCACTGAAGAGAATAATTCCTTCAGAATTAGATTGGAGCAAATGGAACATTCAAGTACAAGAAGTTAGAGAAGCATAAGAAGGTAAACAGGGAAAAGAAATGATAAGGAACTTATCAAAGTTGAACTATTTACATTCCTATATGGAAAAATGATAATTATAATTTGAAATTTTTCTCAGTATGAGGATAGTTTAAGGGAATATAAATGTTTGTATGTGTGTGTATATTTATATGTATATATACATCTATATGTCTACAAAGGAGGGTATATGTGCATATGAATACATATGTGAGTGTGTGTATATATGTGTACAAGTATACATAGACAGAGGGCACAGGATCAATTGAATAGGAAGGGATGATATTTAAAAAAATAAAATTAAGAGGTGAGAGGAATATAATGAGAGGAGATAGAGACAGAATAGGGTAAATTATCTCATGTAAAAGAGGCAAGGGAATACTGTTACAATGGAGGCAGATAACAGGAAAGCCAAAGGGAACGAGTCAATCTTACTCTCATTGAAGTTGGCTTAAGGAGCGAATAACTTACACACTAAATTGAGTATCTTACCCTACAAGAAAGTAGTGGGGAAAGGGATTAGAGGGGGGATGATGGAAGGCCGGGCAGAATCAGGGGGAGGGAAGTAAGAAGCACACTTCTGAAAAGGGACAGGATCAAAGTAGAAAATAGAACAAGTGGGGGGTGGGATAGGATGAAGGAAAATATAGTCAGTCTTTCACAAACTATCCACTATGGAAATGTTTTGTGTAACTACACATGTACAACCTATATTGAATCACTTATCTTCCCAGTAAGGGTGAGTGACAAGGGAGGAAGGGAATGAATCTGGAATTCAAAGTTTTAAAACCAAATGTTTAAAAATTATTATTATTATTATTGTTGTTGTTGTTGTTTTATATGCAACTGGAAAATAAGATATACAGGTATTGGGGTATGGAGATTGATCTTGTCCTACCAGAAAGTCAGAGGGAGGATTAGGGAAGTTATAAGAGAGAGCAGATTGGGGGAGGGGGTATTCAGTTGGATCACTGCTTTGGGGTGGTGAGTATAAGGAAAGATGGGGAGAAAATTTGTAATTCAAAAACTTGTGGAAATGAATGTGGCAAACTAAAAATAAACATAAAAATAAAATTTGAAAATATTATTTTTATTATAACTTTCAGTTATTCTAATTGTTTTTGTTCTCTCTTCTTGAGCTATTCTACAATTCTGTTGTTTTTCTTATAAGAAATTTGACTTTCCCTACTATTTTTCATTATTCTCATTTTGTTTACTAATTCTTGGTCTCTTATCATTTTGCTGGTTTCACCTTGCCCAATTCTAATTTAAAGGTGTCATTTTCTTCCTTAAAATTCTGGATCTCTTGTTCTAATTGGTGGACTTTCATAATCTTGTTTTTCTTGGATTATTCACTCATTCATTCATTTATTTACTTATTTATGTATTTATCTGTTTGTTTGTATATTTACTTATTTTTTTATGTTTTTAGTTTTTCCTCCATCTTCATCATTTGATTTTTAAAGTCTTTTTAAAGATCTTCTAGAATTCTTTTTGGGCATTTGATGTTACTCTTTGGGAATTTCTTTACTTCAATATCCTCCTCTGAAGATGAACCCCAGTCTTCTCTATTCCCATAATAGCTTTCTAGGGTGAGATTCCTTCCCCTTTGCCTGTGAATTTTTTGTGTCAATAGCTTAAATTTTATAATCACCTCTAGCCCTGGGGCATGGGGGATGGTGCCTCTTACCCTGGATCTTCAGTTGTCCCCTCTAGCCTTGAAGGAAAGCCAAACATTCAACCTCCTGTAAATGTCCACAACCAGGGGCATTCTGCCACACTGTATTTGCACTCACCCAGTGTGTGCTGGTTCCTTCTGACCTAGCTGCTTTTTGCAGGGCAGTTGGATCTGGCATTACTTATTAGCAGAGGTTCCCTTCTATCTTCCAGGGCCCAGACACCCAACTTCCCTCACTATCCTGGGGAGGAGTGGGGGAGGAGGGCAAGTTGCTGTGGCTGGGGCATAGGCAGCCTCCCAAACCAACTAACCCCAGGGCTTGTCTCACTTTGTTAAAGTGGAACCTTGCCTGAAGGTGTTTACTCTTCACAGGAACCAAAGTAGTCCTGGGATTTTCTTCCAGTCTTCTCAAATTGTCCCAGAAAGTGCCCCATTCTTATTTTTACTTGCACTTTTTTTTTTTGCCCTAAGGTGTTATTTTATGTTCTTTGTGGGGGAAAATCTTGAGAGTTTGGAATTTTCTGACTTACTCTGTTATCTTCCCAGAATCCTCTGCCAAATTTTTTTTTTTTTTGGTAGAGGGCGGGGATCTAGATTTTTCCAGCTAACTCTACAATTTCCATCTGCAGGCAGCACTGTTTAGTTTGAACGTCACTGAACTTGGTGTCCTTTATGTCAGGTCAACTCAGTGTCTCCCCTGACATTACTTTTCTCTCTTCCTTTTGGGTACTGTCTTTTCCTATTAGATTGTAAACTACTTGCCAGCAAAGATTTTTTTTTCCAGTTTGAATCCCCAGCACTTAGCAAAGTGCCTGTCATATAGCAGATATTTAGTAAATGCATATTATATTGCATTGTGTTGTGTAGATGTGTGTTTTGTATCATTTTGTATCATATTATATTGCATCATATTTTACTCAATTCTTACTTTAGTTAATTTCATACACAGTACTCCACTGTTCTGAAATTTAGAAAGTACAGAATTTTTCTTTACTTTTTATGATGACCAACACTGTATTTCTTCTTTTTTTAATGATTCATCAGACATATATTAATTGCCTACTATCTACAAAGTTCTATTCTCAAAACTGTATAAAGGGGACAGAAACAAAACACACACACACAGATACACAAACCCGCAACCTCAGAGCCCTAGAGCTGGGACATAGATAAGAAACCATCTGAATGTCAACCTATTTATCTCACAAATAAAAAAACTGAAGCAAAGACCATTCAACTAATGCCAGCTGCAGATTTTTAGCCCAGTTCCTTGAATACAAGTTCAGTGTAGTTTTCCTCTGTATCTTGCTCCTTGTCAGAGTCCCTTCTAAAGAAGCTCACATTTTCATTTATTTATTAAAGTCTTTGGATAGGATCACTTCTCTGGGTCTGAATGTTGTGTTGGCAACTGTCAGTAACTCTGCAACCTTGGGCAAGTAACTTAATAGGATTATATATATTTAAAGGTAAAAAGCCTTAGAGTTCATTTTGTCTACACCATGATAATGATGAGAAAACTGAGACTCAGAACATGACATGGTTGGCAGAGGGTCAAAGAGGTAGTAGAGGGGCACTGGAACCCAGGTCCTTGGATTGAAGATCTATGAAGCTGACAATTATTAAGCACTTCCTATGTACCAAGCACTGTGCTAATTATGGCTAGAACAAAAAGGGAGAGATAGCAAAAATAACCCTTGCCCTCAAGGAATTTACATTCTAATGGGGAGGCAATATGGAGATATATAAGTATCTTACACAATGTATGCAAAAGGAAGGTAAGGTACATTTGTAAAGGAGGTCACTAGCAGGTGATTAATGGCAGGGATCAGAAAATCCCTCATGTAGAAGGGTGCACTTGAGACCAGTCTTGAAGAAAACCAGAGTTGCCAAGAGCTGGAGCTAAAGAGAGAGTTCATTCCAATATTCTGCTCACTGAAACACAAAGACTTATTTCAACTCATTGCCCTTATGCCTGTTTTGAGCTAATAAGTAATTAGGTTAAAAGGAAAGTGAATTTAGGAATTCATACCAATTAGAGGAGATATCTAAATGGCAACTCCTCCACCAAATCATAGGGAAACTATACCCTTCAGCCTTCCTTCAGAGCACCAGCAAGAGGCCTCAGGCAAAAGCAATAATATATTCTAGAAATATAACAAGCAATCAGACCACGGAACATCCAAACTATGGCACTACAATCCTGTTGTACATCCATGAGTTGTCCCCAATAAGAGGAAATGATAAAGAGGGCTCATCTGAAGCACCAAAACATTACTCCCCCAGTAAAGCAACAAATGCAAAATTAAGTATGTTCAAAAGAAGAGGGCGGGTAGAAGAGAAAGAAAATCAGTTCCTAAAGATTTAAAAGACACGGAAAGACCAAAAACAGAATCTGCCAGAGTGGTTTGTTGCCATAGAGACCTAGTCACATCTATCTCGCATGGCAGCCGATTAGATGCTTATTATGGGAATTATTATTAACATTATCAGCCATCGGTTCCTTCCTTAAATATTATTATAAATTCAGACGGGATGAGCAAATAAACCCATTAAGCTGCCATTGTTAAAAGTCAGTGATGTGCCCCCTTGCTGACTGCAGTGCCAGAAATATACCAGGAAGCCAGGAGGAAAAAAGGATTTGCTTCATGCCAGCTTGAAAATAATACACTGGAAAGAAAAGTCCCTATGACAGTGGCATCATGCTTTCCACTTATGGCCAAAGAAGATGAAACTTAGAAGTGATTTATGCACAAGAAAATGGCAACTCTGAAGAATAGACAATTCCAGAAGAAAAAGAGATAAATTGGTGGGTTTCAGGAAAATTTGGGAGACAGTATGGTATAGCAGTGGAAGAAATATGTCATTGGGAATAAATATTCTCATTTACTTACTGTAACTCACTAATTGGGTGACCTTCATATGAGTGTGAAATGAGGGAGGCAGATTGAATATTCTGTATGATAATGATTACTGACACTTAGAGACTGCTTTATATATTTATAAAGATTTTAAAATATAGATTCTCATTTGATCTTTACAATAACTTTACAATTTAAACAATTCAGGTATCTTAATCCCATTTCACAGGTAAGGAAATTGAGTTTCAGAAAGACTAAGTGAATCAGCCATGGTCACATAGCTTAATAAGTATCTGGGGAGATATATCAATTCAGGTCTCAAAAACTTAATCTTTTTTTTTCTATCCTTAATTTGTTATTACAACATTTCTTTCCTTTTATCACATTAAGAAAAAGAAAGCCCACAAAGCATACATACATGCATGGTTCAAATAAAAATTCTACATTGTCCATGTCTGAAAATATGTCATTTTCTGCATTTTGTTAATCACTTCTATGGCAGGAGGTGAGCAATGTGTTTCATCATCATCCTTTTGGACTTGTGGTTTATCATTACATTGATTGTTGCTCAAAATTCTTTCAAAGTCTTTTATCTCTAGAATGTTATCATTATAGAGATGGTTCTCTGAGGTATGCTCGCTTCAATTTATATCACTTCATGGAGGTCTTCCCTGTTTCTCTGAAACTTACATTTTCTTATTCCTTTTGTTACAATAACAGAGGATTTTTAAAAATTATGACTTCTAGGATCACAAAAGATAAAGTATTTTGAGAATTTTTGATTCACAAAAACAAGACCATTCAATATATTCACATTATTTTAAGGAAAATTTTATAGCTACATATTTTACATTATTTTTATTTTATGTTTAAGATTGGCTTGTACGTTAATTGTTTTAAAACATAGAATCCAAGTCTCTATTTTCAGTCCATTGGGTTTTTTTCCCCAAGTGGGGAAAGATGAGAAATTTAAGACTATAAAAACAAATTATAATCTGGCTATGTAACTAGATCATTCTCTAAATATGATTCTCTCTTTTTCTTTCTCTCTGTGTGTCTCTCTCTTTCTCCCTCTCTCTGTCTTTCCTTATCTTTCTGTTTTTCTTCTCTGTGTTTGTCTTTCTTTCCTCCTACTTCTCTTTCTCCTTCTTCTAAATAAATTCTTGTTCTGTTTTTGTTTCTTATTTTGCTTTTTCTATATAAGAGGACAAATTCAACAGCTCCATGAGAGTTGTTTGTGTACCTTCAACACAGGAGACAGTGGCATGACCTCTTCTTGATTAATCTAGTCTGGCTTTCTATGAAGCACATTCATTTTTAACTTTAAGAGACAGGAGAAGTTTAGTTAGGTTGGGAAGAGGGGAAAAAGAAAACCTAAATAGTAAGGTGATATAAACAGCAACAAAACTCTTATTTACCAAATTTTACTGCTTTAATTTTTAAACTTTAAAAATGTAAAACTTATTTCCATATGATATCCCTGGCAGTCAGACAGGAGAAATGTTATTATCTCCATTTCACAGATGAACAAACTGAGGTTCACCATCAGAGCAGTTGTTCAAACCTTAGTCTACCACAAATGAGTATATTGTGAGGTTTGACTTATTGACCAAGAGATCAAGATTAAGAAGGGAATAGAGTGAAGGCAGGGATGATAGTTTTCGAGAGTACACAAGGATAGAGGGATGGACCTAATGGTGACAATTAATAATAGTTTTAGGAATTAGGCATAGGTAGATATATAAAGATAAAAGTTTGTTATCAGGTAAAGAACACTCAACGTTAGTGAACATGAAAGTGTAAGACTTATGGCTGAAAGGAAGATCAATGGTTTTGATCAAGGTTATTATCAAGGTTATCGAGCCTTCTTAAGCAAATTATTCTTTTAACATAAAAAAAAAAAGATCGAGGACCATCCCTGGGTAAAGCTGAAGTGGGGTGGAAAAGAATGCCTTGTTAGTTAAATAGCTTGAGGGTTTAGAAAACTTATGTTACATGGTGAAGTCCTTTAGAATGAGGGAAGGGGACAGGATGCAGAGGAAGTCTATGAGCTAGGAACTGGACTCATTCAAAATTGAGGGAAAATATTCTGGAAGCCAGTTGTTGACAAATATCTGCATCTGAATGGATTATGATTTTGAATTACATAATCCTCAAAGGAAGAAAGGTTCTAATGGTTGTAAAAGGAGAGGATGGGATTGGTAATGGTAATCAAGAACCAGTGAAAAGAGCATTAAGGGAAGCTTTGTGGTGAGGATAAATTCAGGGCTCAGTGAGTGGAAAAAGACAAAAGGAATAAGGAAGAAAAAGGTGTAGAATGAGAAAAATAATTGTGGCATCAGCATTCCAGAGGACACAATGAGAAGGAGCAGATGTTTCTGAAATGGAACATTGGGGATGGTGGTACTGAGTTGAATTTTAAGGAGATGAGAATTAGGAAAGAAGCAGCTGAGGTTAGGAAAGGGGGGGTTCTTTAGCAGTGAGGGGTCACTCTCACAGGGATGGGGAGAAAAGATGGACATATAATAATCCTCAGGAAATAAGTCCATGTAGAATAATAGTGAGGTCCACCAACAAAGGCAAATAATTAGAAGGTTCAAGGTCAATGATTTATATTGGTATGGTTTTCTACTGCATCACCTGCTCTATTGGTTTTGATGATGATGTGCCCAGAGAGGGGATGATGCAGGCTGTGGTTTGTCCCAGTATGCACTCTTCCTCCTCCCCAATCCCCACACCCGACCCCACAAAAAAAGTAGGCCTAGCTAAGCCATAGGAAGAGTCAGCAGGTGATTTGTTCAAGAGACTCAATTATTATATGGTTGAGGCTGGAGTTGAACCCAGAACATCCTGGCTCAGATGCTAGTTCTAAATCAGCTACATGACATTATTTATCATGGAAGAGTGATAGAAGAATTAAGAAAGCTTCATTTGAATGAGTAAGAAAATCAGTTATTATAGATGATTATATGCATCTATCCTATGTGTGTATTTTTTTGTTGTTTTCTTTAAATTCCAACGCCCTGGTACAAAGTCCTGATCTGCTCACACTAGTTAGAGCTCTGAACCTACATTCATGTGAATATGAGCATGATCTGAAAGCTGATAGCCCTACTTTCCTCTGATTCTCTTGTCATGTTTACTTGGGGGTATGAGGAGGAGATTAAGATGGAGGGGAAAGGCAGATACTATTTTAAAATAAATATGTTCATATTTATTTATATACACAAATATCCAGCAAAAGAGGCACACATGCATATTTATGTGTATGTTTATAGATAGAATATGTGTCCATACACATATAATGCAATACACATAACTGCACATGTGTATGTGTATATATGTGCATAAAAGTGCACATATGCATATACACATGTTTACATCTACTGAATTTTATGAAACATATTTTTGTCATTTTCCATTTACAGGTTGATGTTTTCCTCTTTTCCCCTCTTAAAAGAAATAGCATTGCAATGTTCCTTGATGGAAAGAAGAATTTTGTTCACATGTGTGCCTTTAAAAAGGGGTAAACAAGATTTAAAGAAAATCTGGAAGACTTTGAAGCTTCAAAGGCAGACTGAACGGAGAATATTCTTCAGTCTCCCAAATGAGCGTAAAAATCTCATTAAAAAAACAAAAAATATGAGTGTAACCATTTCTTCCATCACTTTTGAAATGTGACTGTTTTGATGAATGTTTTATTGGTTCTTTTAAAGGTCTCAGTGACTGTTGTACCAGGATCTTTACAAGAATTAAAGAAGGTTGAAAGTAAAAGGACACTTTCACTTTAGTATTTTTTTTTTATTCATTCTAATTCTTATTCTTTTTTTTTTTTTTAAGCAATTGGGGTTAAGTAACTTGCTCAAGGTTACACGGCTAGGTTTTTGTTTGTGCGGATTAAGTGTCAGAGGCCGGCTCCGAACTCAGGTCCTTCTGATTCCAGGGCCGGTGCTCTATTCACTGCGCCACCTAGCCGCCCCCACTTTAGTATTTTTTAAAATGTATCAAATCGAGGGTGTCATTTAGAAATGACACTGGGCTACACCTCCTTCTTTCATCTGGGAAACAACTATCTCTTTTGTTGCAAAGACAGAATGATTTTTTTTTACATCTTAGAATTAGTGGAAAGTGTTCTGCCCCATTCTCTGGTTTTGTTTGCTATGTCATAATAGATGGAGAAGGATTAAAAAAAACTGACAAAAGTAAAAAATGTTTTAAAAAAGTCATTCTTCAGCTTTGTATTAGAAACACTACCAGTAGATATAGGTGCATGTATGATACGCATATATGCCCATATAGCTTTATGTGTGTTAAGCTCCTTTTCAGTCATATTCAATTATTCATTACCCCACTTAGGATTTTCATGGTGAAATTGTTTCAGTGATTTGGTATTTCCTTCCCCAGATCATTTTACAGATGAGAAAACTGAGACAAATTGGGTTTAGTGACTTGCCTAGGGTCACATAGTATCTAACGCCACATTAGAACTCAGAAAGAGGAGCCTTCCTGACTCTAGGCCAGGTGATCTATACTCTGCCTCACTTAGCTGGCAATATGTTTAGGAAAACAGGCCTATATGTGCATATGCATATTTATGCACATAGATGCATTTTTAGATTTTATACCCACAGCTATGTATAGGAGGGAATTGTGGAGGAAAAAGAAATAAGGTATAAAGCAAATGCATATATGGGGAAATGTCATGTTTCACCACACTTATAAATATCTTTGAAGTATGGTTATATAAGATATCCACATACATAGGGGTATATATAAATGTGTGTATATATGTGTGTGTATATATATACATATACACACATGTGTGAGTTTGTATATAAATCCCAGTATATGTATATGTTTTCATGTGCACACCTTCATGAATATTTGTGTATGCATATAAGAGAAAGGTATAACAGAACATCCTAACTCAGGAAAGCTATGACACAAATTGATCTTGTTATCCTAGACAAGTCACTTACCCTCTCAAATAGCTCTCTATGTCTCTAAGTTGCTGATGAGTGGCTAAGCTGATACATTAGAGGGATTTTCCTCAGTAAGAATTCCATAGAACAATGGACTAGAACATCCAGAACAACTAACTCCCTTTGATACCAAAAAGAAGATGGTAGGGGTCATGCAGTGAAAGTAGATGGATAACCTTAAGGATGCACTGGAAGTGCAAACTCCAGATGAAAGGCACCATGATATGGGGTGGAGAGTGTTCTTTATGGAACATATATGGAAGTACCTGATAGAAAATTGCTCAGGATGTGAATGTTGGCATGCATGATCTGTGGGAACAATCGAACCAACAACTAATTATTTAAAAATATTTCATCTGTACAATACTATCCAATTCATTTAAATAGATATTTCTGGAGTATCTTTGCTCAATACATTGGGGTTCCAAAGAAGAATCATTTAAAATAGGGCCATGGTCAAGTAAGATGATGAGGACAATGACCAAAGATGACGATGATGATGATGATGACAGCTAGTCTTTAAATAATGATAATTTTCCAGAATTGTTTATATAAGTTATCTCATTTGATATTTAAAAGGATTCTGTAAAGAAGGTACAATTATTATGTCCATTTTTCAGAGGAGGAAACTGATGTTAAGACAGTTTAAGTGACTTCTTGGGGTCTCACAGTTGGTAAGTGTCTGAAGTAGCATTTGAACTCAAATCTTCTTGGTTCCAAGTCCAGCAATCCAGTTTCATCTCTTTAGAGCTAAAAGAAACTGCAGTTTTTGCAGTTAAAGAAAAAGAGTTTCCCAGTAAACTGAGATGAAGTGAATTAACCAGTCACAGAGGTAGTAAGTTACAGAGGAAGCATGTGAAGCTAGTTCCTCAGACTCCAAAGTCAATGCTTTTCTTTCTAACATAGCATCTCCCACTGCCCAGATAGAATATCAAACTTTCTGATAACTGACTCTGAACTATGAGTGAGTCGGTGCAAAGCAGATTAAAATAGAAAGAATGAAGGGGTACAGCAGAAAAAAAGAATATTTGAATTAATGAGGAGAAAGTGAGTCTGGTGACCTTTCATAGCCCTCCCTCACTTAAATCAAAGTCAAGTGCAAGTCATGTCATCATTTCATTGATGCCATGGGCCTCTTCGAGAATGTAGGACAAACACAAAAACAATAATTTGAATTAATATGGTCCATCCTAAGTACACAATCTTATTTAAAAATAAAAGCATCCAAATACACATTAACAATACCTTTAGAAATAAGGATGTGGATGGGGATGATCCCTGTTTTGACTCTCTCTCATCTTTCCTCAATTCTTACACCTAACGTCAGGCCCAGACAAATCTATGAAGCAAAAGAAAAGGTTTTTCCTTAGTGCCCTTCCAGTATTGCTACAGGTTGCAGTGGAAAGAATTCTGATAAGGAGTGAGCTAAGATCAGGTTTGATTTTGAGTTAGATATTTATTTGCAGTATGAATATGAGCAAGCTGTTTGGTCTGAGTCACATCTGTAAAATTGGGAGAATAAAAATTGTAAGACTGACTTCACTGGACTGTTGGGAGGACCAGATGAGCTAATGCATGTAAAGTTCTCTGTAGATCTTAGATACTGTATTGATTCTGTTTATTATTTCTCCCATCAATGTCCTTCTCTGACAACCTGGTGCTCTTGGCCATCCTCAAGGCCTATCCAAAGTACCACTCAGAGGATTTTGCTCTCAGTGGGCTGTCAAGCTAATTCACTAAAGTATTAGCCCATACTTAAAGCTCAAATCCTGTTAGGGATATTGACATTTTAATATGACATTGCTAAAGAGAAAAAAGCCTTTAAGGCAAACCAACGAACTAGAGTAGCAGAAAGACCAAATGATGAATTTATTTTTGTATTTATTTATGTTGGAGGGAAGCTGGATCTGTCCCATGTCCCTCCCCTAAGGCGCAAGGTACATTATCCCTGGGTCTGGTATCTATTTAAAAAAAGAAAAATAAACAAAAAAACTAGGTATTCTAATATTAAACAAACAAACCTAAAACAACACAGATTGAATCTACCTATCAGGCAGTTCAGTAAGTAGAATAAGGATTATTGTTTCTACTCAAGGTCACTAGAATCCATTTCAGCCCTTCGGCATTTATCTTTAGACCCCCTTCTATAATTTGTTCCAAGTTTCACTTGTTCAGTGGAAAGCTCAGAAAAACAATGACGAGTTTTTGCTCCAACAGGAATGGGTAATAAGGATCATGTATGTGATAGTTTCAATGAAATCCCCAGACCTCCCAGCATTTTAGTTTGTTTTGTTTCCTTCTAAATCTTAGGAACATTATCAGAGTTTATAACCATTAAAGCTTTTATTGATGAGCCCTGTATCTCAAAGGAGTTTGAAAAAGTACAGGCAGCATATGCTATTTTGGGCAAACGAATCTCTCCTATGTGCTTCATCGATCCCATCCATCACAGTGTGGGGGATGAAAAGGGTGGAAAGTCCCAATGTTTTCTGATACTGTCCTTCCATAACATCTCTATTGCTCATCTATCACTGGGACCCAGAATCAACAAAGTTCGATCAATATCACCGCCCTGCAGAAAAGAATACAAGAATCCAAAAACAAATATCTAATGACCCTGGGGTTCCCCAGACTGTCATGTGCAGAAGGTAATTGGCTAGATTAACACTCACTCTTCAGATTTGGCTCAGGGAAGCAACTATCATCAGAAGAGAGGATTAATCTGGTCAAGCAGTCTGTAACAATATTATACACCATAAATAGTTCTGTGAAACTAATCATCTTTGTGTTGTCACAGAGGACAAGCTACTCCAACTCTTTAAACCTCAGTTTACAGATCTAAACATAAAGATAATCATACTTAACCAATCATAAATCACAATTTCATTGTGATAAAAGACCTTTGTGAACATTAAGGAAGGATATCAAAGTGAATATTTATTGCTTCATGGAATAAAGGGAAAAGGAAGAGATCGAGTTTTGTGTGTATACATATCTAAATATGTGTATATGCATGTGTGTGGAGGGGTGTGTGTGTGTGTGTGTGTGTGTGTGTGTGTGTGTGTGTGTGTGTGTGTGTGTGTGTGAGACAGAGACAGGGACATGGAGAGACAGAGAGAGACAAAGATTAATGGTTCTTAAGGATCAGACACTACTAGTGAGCCAGGGAAAAGAAGTCCACTTCAGCATGATGTTGGTGGTGCTGTTCAAATTTTGACCTACTAGGGGAAAATTCACCCTATGCTAGTTATACCTTGGAGATAAAGAGAATTGTATCTAAATGCAATGAAGTGAAACTGTCAGAGGGAGGACATGTCTATTAGTTGTCAGTCTTTTGGATGTTAAGTAGAAAACAGAGAATAATCCCCACATATGTTGCAGAGTTCTTATTCTTACATTGTAGACATCCAAGAAAGAAAGAAAGAAATAGACCTTTGGAGCTGCCAGGGTCCTTAAGAGTTCATCGTGTCAAATTCTTTCATTTTACAAATATGGAAGCCGAAGCCTGGAGAAGCAAAAGAATTTGTGCAAATTCACACTAAACATCAGTGATAGTGCCAGGAATAGAAGCTGAATTTCCCATGTCCTAAGAATATGCTTATTCCTTAGTATTCAACCACTGCAAAAAGAATCAAGTAGGAATCTGCCCCTCCCACAAGAGAACAGGTTGATTTCAGGGCAGTTTCTTAAAACAGTTTGTGAGATATTTTGTGGTCTATTTTAATGAATGCCCAGTTGGTTCTTTCCTGTGTCAGGATTATTCACACAGAGGTTATGGTTATATAACACCAAGAAAGGTATAGTTCGTCAGGTTAATTACTGTGACATTTCTTTGCCAGTTTCAAATCTGGAAGTAAATCAGGCTTGAGTCCATAAGATTTTACGTGTGTGTGCACATGCACATACACGCAAGCATGTATATTGGAAGGTCAGTTGCATGGACACCATTTTCATGGAAGGAAATGAAGGCAATGTGGTAGAATAAAGGGAGAACTGGACTAAGGAGCTCCACGACGTTTTGCCCATGTAGCCTTGGCCAAGTTCAGTTAGCTTCTCTTAAGCTTCTGTTCCCACATTTCTAAAATAAAGGATGGAATTCTCCCAACCTTAGTTTTTTCACTGTAAAAACAAGCCCCATTCTAGTTTTGCATCTATGATCCTATGATCAATGAATTTAATTTTTCCTGGTATTACTGTGGAGATCAAATGAAATTATGGAGGTGATTTGGAGGTGATAGTCTCCGTAATAGTAAGCTGTAATATAAGTGTGAGTTACAAGGTAACTGCAAATCAAGTGAACAAGGCACCAGCCAAATCTTTGCTTCATTTTAAAATATATTCTCATAGACATCTAAAAAGAAGACAAAAAGTGAAACATTATGGAATGGATGAGATTTCTACTTTTTATAGGATAATCTTGCATTCTCTCATATGCTTAATCAATCAAAATAATCTTGGGGCACTGAGAGAAGAAAAAATTCCAAAATGAAATTTTGTAAATTTCTAAGTCCTAATAAACAGAATGTTGGGACATTTAAAATTAAATATATGATTCCCAAATTAACATATAGAATGTCGTTTAAAATCTATTGTAATCTTAGGAACTAAAATTTGTCCAAGAAAAACAGAATATATTCATTCATTTTTAATTCGGTTTTGCATTTGATGGTTAATATTACATGAAAAAATATCTAAGTGAGCAAATCGTCCATCAGCTCAACAGGTTGCAGCTGTGCATATTAAATGGGAAATGTTTTCTATGTAATTGAGTACATTTTGAACAATAGGTACTCTTGTTTGCATTCCATTTGTCTGGTACACCTTGTCCCAAGACGCCAATCAATAATTCTTGTCTTGATTGCAATTAGTGTTAGTTACAGTATCTGAGCCTTTCAAAAATGAAATATTCATTAAGATAAACTTCTTAGATATTTTTGGGCATAGTTATGTACAGATTCATTATAAAATATTTAAAGTCTCTTGCATACAAAATGGCTTACAAGTTAAAGGAAAGTGGACAATGGAAATAAGACTAATTTTAGAGAAAAAAATTATTCATTTGCAATGGCAATCACTCCATGAAAAGTCCAGTCACTTATTCAGTGTTCTCAATTAAAAAGATATTTGCTGTTATTTACACAAGATATATAGAAACATATTTTTTCTCCTTTGAATATGTTGGCATTTTATATAGTCTACATATGACATTGAACATGTGTGCATATATGTTCACAACATATATGTATTTATACACCATAAATATGTAGACAGAGAGGTTGTTAGGACTTTGCCAATACACCCTGGAGCATCAATTAGTACCATTTATTTCCCCTAATTGGAAGGGAAGGACCGGAAGCAATGAGCCCTGCATTTTAGTTAGGCATACCTGGTAATCCCTCCATGTACCATGATACACATAATACACACACACACACACACACACACACACACACACACACATATATATATATTGGGTTTTTTTCCCAGTCATTTTAGTTGTGTCAAAATCTGTGTGTCCCCATTTGGGGTTTTCTTGTCAAAGATACTGAAGTGGTTTGCCATTTCCTCCTCCAGCTCATTTTACAGATGATGAAATTGAGGCAAATAGGCTTACGTGACTTTCTCAGGGTCACACAGATAGTAAGTGTCTGAGGCCACATTTAAAACTCAGGAATATGAGTCTTCCTGACTCCAGGACTGATACCCTATCCACAGCACGACCTAGCTGCCCTGTGCATATATTTGATTATAGATGATTTTGTTGGTAAGTGAAACTTCAATCAGCATATCCCAAAAGCATATTACTTAAAGTCTTCCTTGTGAAGACTCACTGGTTATCTGTAGTCACACAATTAATGTGTTAGATGGATTTTTTAAACCTAAGCCTTCTTTAATCTCTGTTTTTTATTCTATTCCCTGAAATATGTTAGCTCTTCAGGGATGCAAGTATATGCACAAATATATTTTCAAATATTCATAACTATATGCATATATATATATACATGAACACACATGTGAATTCCACATTGTGTGTGTGTATATTCTTATATGTCATGACTGTATATACAAAGACTGCATATATGTGTGTTTTATCTGTGAACATATTATAGGCATACATGTGTGTGTGCATGTAGAGAATAAGAGGCAGAGAAAGAGAGAGAAACAAATATATCCTTAGTATAATGTGGTGCAGTGCTTCTCACTGCATGGTCTGAGCCCCTTTGGGTCTTCAACACTCTTTCAGTAGGGCTATGAAGTCAAAACTATTTCCTTAATAACACTGATATTTTAATATCTAAGATGGTAAATACTGAGAGCTATAACTCACACAAACAAAAGCTCTTTGGGTGACCCTTAATCATTTTGTAGAGCATAAAGAGGTCTTGAGGTCAACAAGTTTTAAGTCTGCTGTTATACTGGATAGACAACCTTTTCTCTAAACTAGGAAAATGTGGGTTCAAGTCCAGCTATATTGAATGTACTTCTCTGGGCAAGCTTCCTATCCTCTTAGTGTCTTATGACCTCTAAGCTCTGAGTTTCAAAAAGAATGTTGACCTGCTTTGGCACTGGGATTTTCCTATCTGGGAAGCCCCTATGCCAATAGAACTATAGGTCCAGGCTCTCTCTCTCTGTTTCTCTCTGTCTCTGTCTCTATCTCTCTGTCTTTGTCTCTGTCTCTGTCTGTCTCTCCTTCTCCCTCTCAATATTTATTAAGATAAAGAAATAAAAGGTATTATTTGCCCTCAAGAAGCTCATGTTATAACAAGGAAAGGATAAAAAGCAAATATGTTCAAACAAGGTATATAGAGGATAAATAGGAAATACGCAGCAGAGGGAAGGCACTACAATCAAGGGGCATGTTAGGAAAAACATCCTCTAGAAAATGGGATATTAGTTGGTATTTACAGGAGGCCAGGAGTTCCAATAGATAGACATGAGGAGGAAGAACATCCCAGGCATGGGAGACAGTCAAATAACATGGCTGGAGCTGAAAGATGGAGTATTTTGTTCATGTAACAATGAATCTAATGAGTCTAATGTTACTGTATCACAGACTTTGTGGTAGAGAGTAATATGAAAGAAGATTGGAAAGGTAGGCGGGGGCTAGTTTATGGATGATTTTGAATAACAAGCATAGAATTTTGTTTATGATCTTTATCTATCTACATACTTGAAAATACAAATGTTTACATCTGTATGCCTATGAGAATATATCACAAATAGGTGTCAATTCAGTTCGCAGATAGAATTACCTAAAAGAAAATGGGATTTAGGAGGTAGTTTTAACATAGAAATCAACCTACATAATAATGTGACAATGAAATATACTTTAAAATGACTCCATATTATTTTAGTTATTTTGGTAACATATAGATAAGAAGCTTATATAATAAAATTTGCATTGTTCTTAGTAGAAAGTAGTTTCTAGCCAACATGATTTGTTAATTTTCATCTATTTACCATGGATATACAATCAGATTATGCATAGATGACAGATATTATAATTATTTTCCCAATATGAGGATTTTATGATATCCTTGTGAATGTCTAGAAGCCAATTTGCATTTTAAAATATATTAAATTTAAAAATACCTACTCTTTTCATCAAAAAGGGGAAAAGGTGCTTTCTACTGCAACAGATGGAAATACTGTAAAATTTTTACCTAATCTGGATCTACTTTCAAATAATGAAAGGTATGAAATAATTCAGTTGATTCAATGAAAGTCCAGTCATAGAACCCAATGAAATCGTGTCTAGGGCTTGACTATCAAAAGTGATACCCAAAAGAGTTCTTAAAAATATCTATAAAAATGTGTCATGTATCATGAAATTCTGTAAAGAAAATGTCATTTAGACCATTCTAGGACACTGATTCATTTGTCATTGAACTATCCTGAAAAATACCCAAATGCATAAAAATGGCTCTATGGCTTGGTCAAATTCCTGAATGGACATTTAGAACAGAGATAAAGAGAATTTTGAAGAGGCATCACTGGGATCAAATGTGGCCCTCAGACTGCCTTGTAACCCAGCAACATGAGCCAGATTAAAATGCAATTGGGAAATATAAAACAAAATAAATAAAAATACAATAGATCAGATATAGTGTTGATATGTGGTTTCTTAAGTCAATAGCCCACAGGGAACCTTATAGATAGTTTTGTAATGGCTGTTTCTATTTGAGTTTGACACCATCATTCAACATGACAGTACTAAAACAAATTCTCATTATCTTCACTATGCTATATAAGAATCAATTGGATTTTCACCCTTCAATGTCATAGGGGGACACATTTTATAGCCACTGGAATAAAAACCCTTTGTTGGGATAAGTTTTGATGAAAAAAAGCTGTTTCCCATTCCTTAAAGTTCACAGAGAATTTTGATCTATAGGTCCTTGACCTTGACTCAAAGTGTAGAGGGAAATGGAAAAAGGCATAAATCAGAAACATATAATTTGAAACATATAAATTACATATATACAAATATGTATATGTATAAATATATACACATACATATATAAATTGAAACATATAATTTCAGAACTAGAAGGTAACTTGGTCTTTTATTTCTGGGGGTTTTAATGTAAGGGTTCCTCACCTGTATTTTGCCATAGATCCTTCTTTGGCAATCTGGTGATACCTATGCACCCATTTTCAGAATAATATTTTAATACCTAAAATAAAATGAAATGGGTTAACAAAAAATAGGTGGAAATAGTCATCAAATTAGTTTTTAAAATGTTCAGAGATGCCAGGGAGTCAAGAATCCTTTTCTTAATGGACTGCAAGCTCAGATTGAGTCAGCTGTGTGATATGGCAGGTAATAATATAGTTGAATAAATAGAGTCATTGGGTTCAGGACCAGGGAATCATTAGCCTTGATCGATTCCTCCTGGTCAAATGACATCTAGAACAAGTCGACAAACTCAGATAGAAGGCAGACCCTTACTCCCCATAAACAGATCCCTGAAGGCTGCATATTCCCTTGGTTTTAAAGTTAATTTTGCGTTTTGCTTTGTTAAATATATCCCACTTACATTTTTCTCTAGTTTGGGCAGCAGTTGGGTATGCTGTGGGTTAAATGGAATCTTTATGCAATGTGTTTGACACCTATAAACTAGAAAACTGTATTGAACTTTGGGTTCAACATTACAGGAAAGACAATAAGCAGCCAGAGTAAACAAACAAGGTGATGGAAGATAAAATCTTGTCACTGAAGCAAACTGGCATTCTCTTTCCTCCCCTTTCTTCCCCCGCCAATCACTGGTAAATTAAAATTGTAGGGAGATATCTTCAAATATCTAGAGGGTTCTCAAGTTGGTGAGACAGTATTTTGTTTAGTCGCAATCTACAGAACAGGAATCAATTGGTAAATATTGCAAAGAAGTAAATTTCCTTCCAGGAGAATGTAAATTCTTTAAGGGTTAGAACTCTTTTTCTTGTTTCTTTTCCACTGGTAGCACTAAACATGGTACATTTTCCTATATGAGCTTAATAGATATTTGTTTTTCTAGGGAAGGATAGTGATCTTCTTGGAACAGCTAAAGCAAGTTGATAAATATTTCCCAAAAGGCCTTACATCTTTAAAATATAATTATGGATCCCCACTTTTATCTGCTGACTCACATAACTTCTGGTGGATCATGGTGACCAACAGTGTGACAGGGTATTCCAAAAGAAAAGGTAGAATATACACTTGAGGTCTGTGGTTTAAGTTATTTTAGTCATAAATCTTTTAGTTATGTCTCCAATTGGTCCTTTATTTTTTTCAGGAAGTCATGGGAAAACGGTCAATGTAAAGCTATCTCCTCTCCTTTAGAAGACAAAACTTAGTGTCACTTTGATAGACTGGGCTTACAATGGAAAAAAAAAAAAGTATTTTCAATGTAGATAACAATACAAGTTAATTAAGCTCCAAAGAGTCATATTTGGAACTAAAGTGTCCATTTTGGCTGCTTTCCCATTGATACATTGAATAATTAATCACCGTATTTCTACTTTACTTTATGTGTGTGTACATCATTATTAATATGCTCTATTAAGTCAGAGCATCAAGTGTTTGACAAATTTTGACCCCTTCCTATTTTTTCTCTTCCTTTCCCCTTTCTACCCCTTACCTTCCCTTTTTCTCTCCCTTCCCCTGTGTACTTTTCTCTCCCTTTTCCCCTACCCTTTCCTTTCCCCCTTCCATTTATTTACTTCTTTTCACAAGGCTCCATTTTTACAAAGAATCCCAAAGCTATGAGTGGTCTGAGGGATGAAATACTCCAATTTCTACCTGACCAGACCTTCCTTTGCAGTAGTATCCTGGCAACATAACCATCCAGACACCCAGATAAGAGTTTCAACCAGTTGAGGAATGGGGAACCCAATAAGTCCTGAAATAGCCCATTCTACTTGGGCCTAGTGTGAATTATCTGTAATTCTGACCTAAAATCTGGCTCTGATATTTTAATTAATATATAAATGCTTATGGCTTGAGAAGCCATAGATGTGAGTTAAAAGTACAGAAACTACAAGGCAGTAGAAAGAGCACTGGAGCAAGATATTATAACCTCAGATCTGCCACTTTACCTTTGTAGGAAGTAGTTTCTTCGTCTTTAAAACAATAGCTTTGAATGAGGTGATCTCTCATGTCTCATCTAGCATTAAAGTGCTATGATTCAAAATGAATGTCTTCTTTTCATCCCTCCTCCTCCTCTTCCTTCTCTTTCTTCTTCCTGGACCTACGATTTCATGGGTCAAATCACTTCTAGGTGAGGAAGTCTTCTCTACCAATGCTGTTCTGCAGATTCCAAAATTAACACATAAAGAACTATGTAGAACAAGGAATTAAGTGACTTGCCCAGGGTCATATCTTCATACTTGGAGGAGGTAAGAACTGAGATCACATCTTCCTCATTCTAGGGCTTATATTGTAGTCACTACTCTGTCTCTTAAATGTCTCCATTACTGATGGTAATTGAATAATAATTTAGAAAGTATTTCACAGTATTTTTAAGGTTTGTAAAACATTTCAGAAATACTCAATTTTTTCCTCACAACAACTCTGGGAATTTTTCCCTAATTTACCAGTGAAAAATTTAGGCAAACATGTCAAATGACCTGCCCATAGTGACACAGCTGTTAATTGTCTGAGACAGGAAGTGAATTTCAGGCCCAATACTAAACAACACCACCTAGCAGCTTCCCACTTTTGATTTTTTTTTTTTTTAAAGCAATTGGGGTTAAGTAACTTGCTCAAGGTTACAAGGCTAGTCATTTGATTTATGCGTGGGTGCTCACCTTCTGAGGCCGGATCTGATCTCGGGTCATCCCAACTCCGAGGCCGGCCCTCTTACTCACTGCGCCACCTCGCCGCCCCTTTAGGGCAATTGGGGTTAAGTAACTTGCCCAAGGTTACACGGCTAGGTTTTTGTTTGAGCGGATTAGGTGTCGGAGGCCTGCTCCGAACTCAGGTCCTTCTGATTCCAGGGCTGGCGCTCTATTCACTGCGCCACCTAGCCGCCCCCCCACTTTTGATTTTATAATTCATTCTTCCCTAAATTTGAAGAGTTCACACACACACACACACACACACACACACACACAGGGACTAAGTTCACAATATGCCAAAATACCTCGTCAAGTCAATGAAAAATAGCACTAGTCATCCAGATTTTTTTCTCTTTTTTTGGCTACAGAGTCAATTATTTGAGAATTTTTTCAAAGATTTTGATATTCTCTGACTCCATTGCTCTAGGGTTATACAGATATAGTCAAGAGGGCACTTTGTTATGAATGAATATGGACTGGGTTAGATCAGACTGGAAATAACAGCTCTCTCTGATATAGTAGATCTCAATCTGTCCATGACTTCATAGCTTGGTCTACATAGTGACTTTCCCTGGATCACCCAGATAGGATATGCCTAAAGTGAAATTTACACATATCTTCCAGACTCTAAGACCAGCATTGTACACCTTAAATCCTGCTGCCTCTCATATTATGCTCACCTAAAACCCCATCAAATTAAAGAGCATTATCAGGATGGCAGACAGTCAAGCCCTGGATTTCCTCTGTGGATAGCAAGATGTAGACTCAATTTGCCAGGCTATTACTAATCCTGGTACTAATGAAAAGAAAGTTCTTTATTTTTGTGTTGCCATCAAAGCCTACCCCAAAGAAGAATAAGTATGAGGGGAAAAAAATCAGGCAACAAATCAAACTTTGAAATGGTGTTAGTGTACAAAACCGACTATTTTATAATAAGCAAGTTACTGATCCAGACAGCATAATGTCTTAAAAAACTGGACTCTATTACAAAAGCATTTCTGTGAATATCGATTTCAAATAGATTATTGCTAAAGGATAGTAAATGGCATGTTGGATTTTGGAAATTCTTTTGGCTACTTTACAAACATACATAAAATAGTGGAAAAGATGCATGCTCTAGAAACTTAGTACTTTTTTCATGCCTTTGGACTAAAAATAATGTGAAGACACTAGCAAATGGGCATTTGCAACACAGCTTTCTGAAGCCTACAATGTCTTTTCTTCTGTATTTGCGATGCCTTTAGAAGTCTTCTGGTTTTTCTCTTCTGATTTTGGGGTCTCCAACTTAGTCTGAGGAGGAGTATACAGCTTCTGTCAACCAACATAGAAGGGAGCATTAGTCAAATCTCAGACAAATACCATTTCAGAAGCAAACATATTGGTGATGATTAGAACTTGGCATGAAAAATGTATTGGCAATGCAGGGACACAGCATATAAATTGCATATATAAGCAATGTTTGATTAAAAACAGTTTCTAAAGCTTGGGTAGTTCAATTTGTAATAGAATCCATACAAAGAGTCTGTGTTTATGAAAAGAAGGTTCTTTCCAGCAATATTCTGACTATAATTTTAATTCAAACAAAACAACTCAGGTCCATGTATAATGATGGGGCAATGAACAACATTGTATTAATATATACTCCTTGCAGTTAATTGCTGCTTCAAATACTTCCACCCTTCCCCAAATGGAAATAATAACTGCTTGAGGAACAGAATTGTTGTTGATCTCATTGTTCACCCTAGTGTATGGCATCCTTCCTTGAACACAGTAGGCCCTTAAGGAATGTTTGTGGAAACTGGATTTCATGTGTATGTATATTTATACTAAAATAAGTGACATTCACAATAATTATCTCAGAGTCTTACACAATATCTATGAATATTCCGAATTTTCAAAGGATAATTGAATCTTTATTTTTATCCCCAGTGTATAGCACAAAAGAGTTACTAATGAATGTTTGTTAATTAATATGTTTTAATTGAAATCGATTTTGTAAAAGGGTTGATAAGAGCAACTCCTTTTTTTTAAGGGAAATATTCAGCAACTGAGCCATTCTATTTTTTCTATTGAGGACCACACAGAGTTCAAAAAGAACATAACCCCTGAGGCAGCTCCAAAGTAGCCTCACTGAGACTTAGTCTGAAAACGATCTAATATGCTTGAGTGTGGGGATACACAGAAGGAAAGAGGAGAAACAAGTCAACTAAGCTTTAGAAACGTTTTCAGTTCTGCTCAAGAACAAGAATACCTGCAAGACGGGATCCAATCCTGTTGTCTTGTTGTTCACATTGGTAGAGTTGTGATTCACTGCACAGATCTTGCCATCCTACAAAAACAACCATTGAGAACATGTCATGAGAGTCATCATGAGAGAGCAGGGGTGAAGGAATGAACTCCCTGGGCTGTGCAAATGCTGAGAAAGTTCCAGCTCCCTGACTTTCCTGGAAAGGCCAAACCACAACGACAAGCAGCAGACAATCACCATTAATGGGAATGGACTAGGGAAAAAAAGACATTAGATGGTGGGTTTAAATATTGATTATGGTATTCAGCTGTTGCAAAAGGTGGTAGGAGGAGGAGAAATGCGTTCTCAGAAGGAGAAAAATAATTCTAATAAACAAAAGCATGGAAACCCTGAAGTGTTTATCAGTATTGTCCCTGAAAATGGAATACTTACAATGGATTTTCTGCTATCAGATGTCTCTCTTCTCCTGCCTGCCCCACCGGACCCCCTCTCCACCTTCCCTTCTTCCTCCCTCCCTTCTCCCTTGTTTATATATGATATATGTTATATATACATATATTCTATAATCTGTAATTATACAGAGATCACAGAGCATGCATATACATTTAAATACCCCATATACTATGCTGTTTTCATATATTTTTGTGTATAATATATGTGTGTATTCTCTCCCATTCTCTTTTCTCCCACTTTTTCCTTCTTTTTCTATGTGTGTATACACACACACATATAGATAGATACACAAAGACAGACATATATGTACATATATATAAAATTGTATTTTATAATAAATGTCAATATAATTTATATACTCTATAAATACTATTCTGCCCCCTGCAATATTATAAAGACATACAAGAAAAAATATTGTATATATACATATATTTATATGTGTGTATGTGTGTATGTATATATGTGTATATGTATATGTATATACACACATAGTACACTAGAATAATGTCTACTTTAGTCTCTTTCCTTTTTTCTTTCTCATTATATACATATGTGTGCATATTATAAATGTACCCTAGAGACCATCTTATCCAACCTCCTCATCTTAGTAATAAAGTAATTTGTGCTTAGGGTGTAGTTAAGTGACTTGCCAAAGGTTGTACATATGTATAAGTATGATGTGTGAGTATGTATATATAACAAGAGAAAACCCGCTGAAATTATCTGTCTAGATATCTACCAGAAACTAGTAACTGATTTTTTTTCCAATCATCAACTACTTTATAAGAATTTCTCTATTCTTAAAAAAACAGAGAACTTTTAAAATTAAGTCATAATCATTGGGCAATTTGAACAAACAAATCTTATTTATGAAACTCCATTGCTAATAAAAAATGAAAATATTTGTAGCCAAAAGAAAACATTCTAGGTGAGCTATTTAAAAGTTTTCATCCTATTCCTATATTGCGTCCTGGAACAATAAAATAAGCTAATGTGGAATATTATAATGTTGTACATGGATATAAAATTAAGGTTTGCTGCTCTCCCCTCCTTCTCCTGCCCCCCACCCCAGTCATTCTGTCAGTGACTATCAAGAAAAGAATCTGAGTCCATTAGCCAGTTGTCTGACCTTGAGCAACTCGTTTTTCTGGGTCAGTTTTCCTCTTGTAACAAGATGGAGTTAGGTCAGATGACATCTCAGATTCTATCAACTCTAAAATCCTACGATTAAACAATGTGAAAGACCCAGAGAAAGAGTAGTGAACAGTTCTGAGCTTCATATGTCGTGTGATCTCAGACAAGGCCACATACATACATAAGAGAAATAAAGCCTCCTGTTCCATGAGAATTTCAAACTTATGGTCTCCTTGAACCCCTGCACAGGTAAGAAAAGAAGACCGTGTGCACTGTTCTTTGTGTAGACCTAATTTATTACCTCTTTTGCTTTTACCATTAGTAAGGATAAGCACATATACATACATGTATACACACATACACACACACACAATTAAGATATGCCCTCCACATAATGGCAGTTTCCATTAATGCAAAGACAAATTACAAGATAAAAGCTATTTATCATGGGAGTAACATCCCTCTTTCAGTTTCATGTAGGGATTGCCTTTTTTTTTGCATTTATCAGTAGTCTCCTGTTTAAAAACAAGTGATTTGAACTAGATGATGTTTACTCTCCCTTTGGGCTCTGAATCTATGAACCTTACCTTGCTCTTGGGGACATTCTAGCTATCTCTGCCCTTGCCTTTCTTTCATATCTTTCATGGTTTGCCCTTTGCAATAGCCATCTTCAAATCACAGCTGTTGGAATAATGCCTTAAATATTAGCATCTGACTATAAGTTAATTAACATGAATTATACTGAAAAGTCGTCTTGTTAATTAAATTTTGATATTAACAAAAAATATAAAACTCCCAAATAACCTTCTTCCTCTTAATACGCCCCATACAAAAAAACCTTTCAACTTTTTTTCCCTCTGTGTTTCAGGAAGGAGCTTAATGAGATAGCATTCATAAAGCCCTTTGAGCTTCTAAGGAAGGCAATGCTAGATAAGGCCAAAGTAATTATAACTTGTAAGCATCTTGTCTTAATAAGCATCTTATCAACCTTGTAGCTATTGTTGAAGCAAACTTTCCTTTTGTATGAAAACAATGGCCCCGTGAAATCTGTATGCTTTATTACCTACTTTATAGAGTCCCTGATGAAAGAATATTCCAGCATTCTAAGAAAGTGAAAAAAGATGAAAAAGATGACCCCTGAAAATGTCATAGGAGATTGTGCAAGCCCAGGGCCGCCTCAAACATGTGCTCAGAGGGATTGAGCGGAGACTCAATTTACTTTTTCAGATATACATCCTATGTTGTATCACAACAACTCTGCTGGGACAGACTTGCTTTTCCGGACAATTAACTCCTAACCTACTGGGGTGAGGAGAAAGCATAGAAACAATGCACATAATGCTTTTGCTAGTTGGGGAGAGGGGAAGACAAACTACATCAGAACTGCTCTATCCTGACTGCTGAAGGCTCTCAAATTATTTCTGGCTTCACTACTAATCCAAATGTAACCAGAAGTTTTAATACTATAACAAGTCTGGCATAGAACAAAAATACTAAATTATTTTCTCTTTAAATATCCTAACTAATAATCTAGTGTAAAAACCAGAAAGATTGCTTGGAATTAACTTTATTTGCTTCCTTTGGCTCCTCAGTTTCATTGGATTCCCCAAAACTCAAGGGGCCCATGTGAAGTATAAGAAAGGAATCATCCATGACCCAGTCTATATTCAGGAGTACTAGAAGCCATTCTCCCTATTTCACCGACAGAATGGAAATGTTTGAATGATTAAAAAAATATACAAACTCTCTCCAGAATAGATGTACTTTCCACATTATTGACAACTAAAAATAATGAGAAGCAAAAGATATTGCAACTAAGAAGGAAATATGTAAAATTAATAGCAATACCACAATCAGTGGGAGGAAGGGAGGCATAGAGAGAGTGGGAGAGGGAAGGGGATAGGGAAAGAGAAAGGGATAGAGGGAGGAAGACTGGAAGAACAGAGAGAGAAGAAAGTAAGAGAAAGAAGGAAAAGGAGAGACAAAGGAGAGGCATAAAGAGATGGAATACATAGGGTATAGAAATGAGGAAATAGAGGTAATTTTATTCTTTTATTCTGATGACCTTTTTGGAGAACCACTGCTAGAATCATAAAAATACATAGACACACACACCAGTGAATGTATCTATAGAGTACATACATTTACCAAATATTAATATAAATATACAAATATTGTATGCACCAGAATATGATGTGAAATATATCATTTTCTAATCATATTTGATAAATATTCTTGTATTTCACCTGAAATGAGCTGGCATAATTAATTCGAACTACTAAAGTGTTAGCACATTAGCAAACTCTAACTGGGAGAAAGAAAGAAAAGTCCTATGACAATACCATTCTTCTAAGTCCCCAAAGAAATAGTTCAGTAGTAAGGAATCATAAAAAATAGAGAGTGAATTTCAACCTGCAATCCGGGTGGGATGACCTAGTGTCCATACTCAATTACTTAAGTCCTTTCAGAAGTAATATTATTTATTAACCCATTCATTTGACAAACATGTGTTTAGCCTTCAGGCAGTCTGAACACTGAAGTGCATCTTCCACTAATATGCAGTATTTGCTATATCTATCTTTCTATTGGGTTGACTAATGTGTGATGTAGTTAGCAGATTTTATCAGTCCCAAAGTCAGATAAAGTGTTATGACAATAGAAATCTCCCTATGGATTACTTTGTAATTAAGGCCATATGGGAATAAAGCTATATAGATGAGAATAGTTTATCACACCTACTGGCTGCTATCCTCCTGTAGCATGGGTCTGAGCAGTAAAAAAAAAAACAAAAAACCAGAAAAAAAATAACCGCTATCTACTTCCATTGATTCATGTGTGAATGAATTATGCAGACTATAGAAACATGGACACAAGGCTCTATTTGAAGAGAAATAGTAACTGATCTAACATAGTTTGCATGGTGATTTAAAGTTTGCAAAGCTTTCCATACCCATCATCTCACCAAGGAATATGACAGTCCTGTACGGTAGGAACATCATCATTTCCACTTTACAGATTCCTAATTATACCTAAGTCCTATATGAACAAGTAATAGATTTGTGAATAAATTTGACACTTTCATTAACTTCTATAAAAGGTAAAATATAATGGAAAGAATGAGGTGGGAACCAAACAGCAAAACCAGTCAGATGACTGTTTTGGTTAGTTTTATTATAATATAATTATTTAATATACCAGATAATGGAAAGTCAATGTATAGTGAAAAAAAGGCTAGCTGAAATTAGAAGAGAAGGGATAAGATTACCTATATTGTGGTTGCAAAGAACTGGAAACTAAAGGGGTGCCCATCAATTGGGGAATGGCTAAACAAGTTGTGGTATATGAATGTAATGGAATATTATTGTGCTATAAGAAACGAGGAGGTGACGGATTTCATAATTACCTGGAGAGACTTATACAAACTGATGATGAGCAAGAAGAGTAGAATCAGAAGAAATTTGTATACAATCACAGACATACCATATCTGTGATGACCAATTATGACCATTATGGACTCTTTTCAGCAATGCAGTGATATAAGTCAATCCCAAAAGACTCAAGAAAGAAATTCGCCATCCAGAGATATAACTAGAAAGAACTGAGCCTGAATTCTGATGGAAGCAAACTAAATGATCTTTTTCTTTTCATTGTTTGGTGTTATTTCTTCTTTACCATCTTTCATCCCACCTAGTACAATACACCTTTGTAATTGGAATAATGTCTAATATGAATGTATTTGCAGATCCTATACTGGACTATATGTTGTCGTGGGGGGATGGGAGAGGGAAGTAAAGGACATTTGAAAATCAAGGAACTATGGTATTGAATCTTGTTAACTGAAAGTAAACTAATAAATTAATTTAAAAAAGGTGACCTATATAAAATTCCAAATCCCAGAAAACATGAAAATGTGCAGATGTGTCATGAAAATAACAATATTTAAGTAAGTATTAAATTCTGAAGAAATATTTCACATAGAATTTGGCAAATTAAATAAATTCAATATTTTGCTAAATATTTGATGTAATATTATGGGAACTGCTGAAATTTACTGGAATGACACTCATGAACACAATATCATGATAAAAAGGCTGTTTTTTCCCCCTAATCCTATTCTATTTTTTCCCAATTACATGAAAAGATTGTTTTCAACATTCCTTTTTATAAAATTTTGAGTTCCAAATTTTTTTCCATCACTCTTTTCCTTCCCCCCTCCCAGACAGCAGGTAATCTATGCATGTACAATCATGTTAAACATATTTCTACATTAGTCACATTGTGAAAAAATCAAAACAAAAGGAAAAAAAAACATGGAAGAAAGTGACAACAGTACACTTTGATCTGCATTCAGAATTCATAGTACTTTCTCTGCATGTGGATAACTTTTCCCATGATGAGTCTTTTGGAATTGTCTTGAATCTTTGTATTGTTGAGAAGAGCTAAGGATCATAGATGATCTTCACAAAATGTTTCTGTTACTGTGTACAATGTACTCCTTGTTCTGCTTACTTCACTCAGCATTAATTCCTGTAAGTTTTTATAGGTTTTTTTCCCCTGAAATCCTCCTGCTCATCATTTCTTAGCACAATAGCATTCCATTACATACATATACCACAGCTTTTTCAGTCATTTCCTAGTGGATGGGCATCCCTTCAATTGCCAATTCTTTGCCACCTAAAAAAAACTGCTAAAATATTTTTCTGGGTAATTTTCCCATTTTTATGATCTCTTTGGCATACAGAACTCAGAGTGGTATTGCCATATGAAAGGGTATACATTGTTTGATGGCCCTTTGGGCATAGTTTCAAATTTCTCTCCAGAATGTTTGGATATAAAGGGTGGTTAAGTATTTTATTTCATCTTCTGTCAATATGAGTAATTTATATATTTTTGTAAATGTTCATCCATTTCTCTTAGATTGTCAGATTTATTTACACATAGTTGCACAAAATATTTCCTAATCATTGCTTTAAATTCCTCTTTATTGGTGGTGAATTAACTTTTTCATTTCTGACACTGGTAATTTGGTTTTTGTATTTCTTTTTTAAAAATTTATTTATTTTTAGTTTTCTACAAGATTTTGAGTTATAATTTTTCTCTCTCATCTTTTCCCTATCACCACCCCAAAATAGGAAGTCTAATGAATACCCCTTCCCCCAATCTCTTCTTATATCCTCCCCTTTTACCCCATAACTTTCTAGTAGGGCAAGATGGGTTTCTATACCCCAGTACCTGTATATCTTATTTCCCAGTTGCATGTAAAAATAATTTTTTAAACATTTGTTTTTTAAATTTTGAATTCCAGAGTTTTTTCCCTTCTTCCCTCCTCATCCACCCCCATGGGGAACATAAGCAATTCAAAATAGATTGTACATGTGTAGTTACCCAAATCATTTCCATAGTAGTTATATTGTAGAAGACTAACTATATTTCTCTCCATCCTATCCCACCCCCATTCATTCTATTTTCTCCTTTGACCTCATACCTTTTGAAAAATATTTGCTTCTAACTACCCTCTCCCCCAAACTGCCCTCACTTTTATCCTCCCCCCACTTATCCCCTACCCCGCTATTTTGTTCTAGGGTAAGATACCCAATTCAGTGTGTATGTTATTCCCTCCTTAGGGCAAGTTCAATGAGAATCAGGTTGTTCCATTCCCTTTCACCTTCCTGCTCTTCCCCTCTATTGTAACAGTTTTATCTTGCCTCTTTTATATGAGATTATTTACCCTATTCTATGGCTTCCTTTCTTCTTTTCCCAATAATTTACTCTCTCACCTCTTAATTTTATTTTTTAGATATCATCCTTTCATATTCAACTCATCCTGTGCCCTCTTTCTATGTATACATGAACATACAAATGCCTACACTAACATATATATATATATAATATATACATTATATATATATAATATACACACACATCCTCCTATACATACATACATATGTATGTATACACAGATATACATATATATTCCCTTCCGCTATCCTTGTACTGAGGAAAATCTTATGAATTACACTTATCATTTTTATATGTAGGAATGTAAATAATTGAACTTTAATAAGTTCTTTATGATTTCTTTTTTCTGTTTACCATGTCATGCTTCCCTTGCTTTTTGTATTTGAAAGTCAAATTTTCTGTTCAGCTCAGGTTTTTTTCAGCAATAATGCCTGAAAGTTCTCTATTTCATTGAATGACCATATTTTTTTCCTGTAGCATTATACTCAGTTTTAGTCCTAGCTTCTTTGACCTGTGGAATATCATATTCCAAGCTCTTCAATCCCTTAATGTAGAAGCTGCTAGCTCTTTTGTTATCCTCATTGTATTTCCACAATACTCAAATTATTTCTTCCTGACTGCTTGCAGTATTTTCTCCTTGACTTGGGACCTCTGTAATTTGGTGATGATATTACTAGGAGTTTTCTTTTGGGGATCGTTTTTCAAGAGGCAATTGGTGAATTCTTTCAATTTCTATTTTGCCCTCTGATTCTAGAATAGCAGGGCAATTTTACTTGAAAATTTCTTGAAAGAAGAAGTCTAGACTCCTTTTTCAATCTTAGCTTTCAAGTAGCCCAATAATTTCTCCATTACCTCTCCTGGATCTATTTTCCAGGTCAGTGGTTTTTCCAAAGAGATATTTAACATCGCCTTCTATTTTTTCCTTTGTTAGGATATGTTTTTTTTTTTTTTGCCTTTTGTTGGGCAATTGGGGTTAAGTAACTTGCCCAAGGTCACATGGCTAGGTTTTTGTTTGTGTGTGCGTTAAGTGTCTGAGGCCGGATCTCCTCAGTGAGTTTTCAAAATTCCTTTTCCATATGAAAAATTTGGCTTCTTAAGGTATTCTTCTCCTCATTGGCTTTTTGGGCCTCTTTTGCCATTTGATCTAGTCTATGTTTTAAGGTGTTAATTTCTTCAGTATTTTGGGGTGTCCTTTAGCAGGCTGTTGGCTTGCTTTTCCTGATTTTCTTGCATCATTCTCATTTCTCTTCCCAACTTTTTCCTCCACTTCTTTTACTTGATTTTCAAAATCATTCTTGAGCTCCTCCATGGCCTGTAACCAATTAATATTTTTCTTGGAGGCTTTTGAAGCAGGAGCTCTGACTTCTATGTCTTTCTACTGCTCCATGCCTTGATCCTTTTTGTCCCCAAAAAAGGATTCTATTGTCTGTTTGTGCTTCTATTGCTCACTCATTTTGGGAACCAATTACTTGACTTTTGAGCTCTTTGCCACAGAAGAACTCTGCTTCTAAAATATAGAGAGCCATGTCCCAAATCACTGGGGTTTTTGCAGCTGCCAGACTATTAGATGGGTGCCCTCTCTACAGCCCCTACATGTTGTGATTCATTGATCACTCAACCCATGATCACTATCCAAGACCACAATCTGGATACAAGCAGGTCAAAGCAAGAGTGCTAAGCCTCTGAATGGTCACTTTGTTCCCCTACAATCTGCAGGCCAGGAGGTCTAAAGCAGAAGCAGTGGCTGCAGCCACCACATCTCTTCTGCTTCTTGCTCTAGGGGTAGCAGCCAGCCCTCACTCCCCCTGTTTGAACAAAGTTCCACACTGAATTTGACTTTATCTTTGGCATTTATATTGAGAAATATGGAAACCACCACAGCTGCTTAGTGATCCACTTTCCTGAAATCTGCTCCAGCCATCTCTGTTCGGGCTGCCCTGGGGCTAAAACCATGGCTCAGCCAGGACTGCTCTTGGCTCCCAGCATGCTGTGACGGACTCTTCCTGCTGGTCTTCCAGGCTTCCTTCAGCAGGAGATTTGTTTCTCTCTGTCACTTTATCAATTCTATAGTTCTAAAGTTTGTTTAGAGTCATTTTTTACATGTATTGGAAGAGGTAGAAGCCCGAGCCACAAGGAAGTCCTATTTCTACTCTATCATCTTTGTCTTTCTTTTTTAAACTACATTAACCAAACATTTTTCTGTTTGTTTTTTTTTTCATAAAACCAGTTCTTAGTTTTATTCATTAGTTCAATAATGTTCTTAATTTGAGTTTTGTTAATCTCGCTTTTGATAGAATTTCTGATTTGGTATTTAGTTGCGGATTTTTAATATGTTCTTTTTCTAGCTTCTTTAGGTGCATGCCCAATTCATTGATCTCTTCTTTCTCTATTTTATTTATGTAAGTATTTTGAAATATAAAATTTCCCCTAAATATTGCTTTGGTTGCATACAATATATTTTACAATGTTTTCTCATTATTGTTCTCTTTGATGAAATTATTGGTGTTTTCTATAATTTGCTGTTTGACCTACCCCTTTAGGATTAGATTATTTAGTTTCCAATAATTTTAATCTCTTTTCCATCACCCTTTATTACATGTAATTTTATTGCATTATAGCCTGAAAGGATGCATTTAATACTTCTGCCTTTCTGCATTTGATTGTGAGGTTTTTATGCCTTAATAAACAGTAAATTTTTATGTAGGTGCCATAACCACTGAGAAAAAAGATATGTTCCTTTTCATCCTCATTCAATTTTCTCAAGAGATATATCATATGTAACTTTTCTAAAATTCTGTTCACCTCAACTTCTTTCTTGGTTATTTTGTGGTCAGATTTATTTTGTTCTGAGAGGGGGAGGTTGAAGTCCTCAACTAGTATAGTGTTGCTGTCTCTTTCTTCCTATAACTCACTTAATTTCTCCTTCAAGAATTTCGATGCCAAACACTTGGTGCATATATTTTTAGTATTGATATCACTTCATTGTGTATGGTATCTCCTAACAAGATTATTTCCTTCTTTAATTAATCAAAAATTATTTTTGCTATGTGTGAGATCAGGATTACTACCCCTGGTTTTATTTTATTTTTTTTGGAATGGGGAAGGCAAGGCAATTGGGGTTAAGTAACTCACCCAAGGTCACATGGCTAATAAGTGTTAAGTGTCTGCGGCTGGATTGGAACACAGGTCCTCCTGATTCCAGGGCTGATGCTCTATTCACAGCATCACCTAGCTGTGCCCCTCATTTTTTAACTTCTGCTGAAATATAATATATTCTGCTCTAGCCTTTTATCTTTAGCCCATGTGTCGCTCCCTGCTTAAAATGTGTTTTAAACAAGATATTGTAGTATTTTGGTTTTTAATCCACTCTGCTATCTGCTTCTATTTTATGGGAGAATTCATCCCATTCATGTTCACAGTTATGATTATTGTGTATTTCCCTTCATACCATTTTTCTCTTCTTTATACTTTTCTCTCTCTTTTCATGCTGTCCCTCCTCACCAGTGTTTTGCTTCTGACCATTGCTTCTCTTAATCTGTCCTCCCTTCTAACAGTTCCCTCCCTTTTCCCTCCTATTTTTGCCCTCCGTTCTATCAGCCCCACCTTCCTTTTCTTTCATCTTTCCCCTCCCTTTTCCCTATATAGTAAGAAAAAATTCTCTAATAACTGAGTGTGTCTGTTATTCCCTCTTTGAAGCAAATCTGATGAGAGTAAGGATCAAACTAGGCTCACCCCCTCTCTTTTTTCCTTTCCTATAATAGGTCTTTGCATCTCTTCATGTTATATAATTTATCCTATTCTGCCTCCCCCTTTTCTCTTCTCCCAGTAGAGACCTTTTTCCCCACCCTTTATTTTTTTTACATCATCACATTAGTCAAATTTTACCCACACCCTACGTCTATGTATCCTCCTCCTTCTAACTGCCCTAATAGAGATACAGTTCTCAAAAATTACAAGTATTTCTCCCCACATAGGGATGTAAACAAGTTAACCATATTGAATACCATTTTTTTTCTTTCCAATTTACCATTTTCTGCCTCTTTTGAGTCTTGTATTGAAGGTTGAATTTTCAGTTCATATCTGCTCTTTCCATCAGGAAAGTTTGAAAGTCTCCTATTTCATCAAATGTCCATCACTTCACTAGCAAGTCTGGAGTCAGACGGTGAAAGATGGGGCGAGTGATCTGCCATCAGAGGAAGGGTGCCAGCTCTGTCTTCCATGCCCACATGAAGCACAGGAAAGGGGCCACCAAGCTTCAGGCTGTCAACTTCGCCGAGAGGCTTGGCTACATTAAGGGTATCACAAATGACATAACCCATGATCCAGGCTGAGGGGTTCCTCTTGCAAAAGTAGCTTTTTGGTATCCTTACTGATTTAAAAAGAGGATAGAGTCGTTCATTGCTGCTGAAGGCATCCACACGGGACAGTTTGTGTACTGTGGTAAGAAAGCTCAGCTCAACATTGGCAATGTCCTCCCAGTTGGCACTATGCCTGAAGGGACAATAGTGTGTTCTCTTGAAGAAAAGCCTGGGGACCAGGGTAAGCTTGCCCGGGCATCTGGAAACTATGCCACAGTGATTTCCCACAATGCTGAAACCAAGAAAACACGAGTGAAGGTACCTTCAGGCTCTAAGAAAGTGATCTCCTCTGCTAACAGAGCTGTGGTTGGTGTTGTTGCTGGAGGAGGCCATATTGACAAACCCATCCTTAAGACACCACTTAAGAAACCACTGGCCTTGTGTCCAGACTGTGGCCACGAATCCTGTGGAACATCCCTTCAGAGGAGGTAATCACCAGCATATTGGAAAACCATCTACCATTCAAAGAGATACCCCAGCTCGAGGAAACGTCAGTCTCATCACTGCCCGGGGTACTGGTCGACTCCGGGGTACCAAAACTGTACAGGAGAAGGAAAACTAAAGTACAGAATCCTGACAATAAAAAATATTTTGGAAATTGTATAAATAGAATTAAAAAAATATTCCATCACTTCCCTGAGAGACCATGCTCAGTTTTTCTGGGTCATTGATTTTCGGTTGCAATCCAAGCTTCGTTGCCTCCCAGAATATCATATTCTAAGCCCTCTGATCCTTTAATGTAGAAGCTGCTAAATGCTGTACAATTCTGACTGTGGCTCCTTGATATTTGATTTGTTTATTGCTGGTTGCTTGTGGTGTTTTCTAATTGACCTGATAATTCTGAAATCTGACAGAAATATTCTGGAATTTTCATTTTCGGTCTCTTTCAGGAGGTGATTAGTAAATTCTTTTTATGAATATTTTACCCTCTGGTTCTAGGATATCAGGACAGTTTTCCTTGATAATTTCTTAAAAGATGATGCCCAAGTTTGTCTTTTTTTTAATTTGTTTTGTTTTTGATGATTGCTTTGAGGTAGTAAAATAATTCCTAAATTATCTCTCCTGGATATATTTTCTATGTCAATTGTTTTTCCAATGAGGTATTTTACACTTTCTTCTATTTACTTTCATTCTTTTGCTTTTGTTTGACTGATTCTTGATGTCTCATAGCTTCATTTTCTTCTACTTGCCCAATTCTAATTTTTGAGGAATTACTTTCTTCAGTTAGATATTGTACTCTTTTTCCATTTGACCAATTCTACTTTTTAAGGAGTAGTTTACTTCACTGGATTTTTCCCATTTGTTCAACTGTATTCTTTTAAGTAATTATTTTATTTAGTAATCTTTGTCCTTCCTTTTACAAAGCAATGCCTCTTTTTTGTATAACTCTCATTCCTTGTCCCATTTTTTCTATCTCCATTATTTATTTTTTAAAATTCCTTTTAAGCTCTTCCAAGTAAGCTTTTATGCCTGGAGACCAATTCATCTTACCCTCTGAGGCTTTATGTGTAGGCATTGTGACACTATTGTCCTCTTCTGAGTTTGTGTTCTTATATTTCCTGTCACCATAGTAATTTCCATGGACAGGGTTCTTTTCTATTTTTCGTTTACTTTTTAGACGATTGCATGGCTTTTAAAGTTGAGCTTTCCTGCTGTGGCACAAGGGGCACTGTCCCAAGCTTCTTGTGCTTGGAATCAGAGACCTGGTCACTGGCCTTCTGTGCCAGGTCTTCAGCAGCAGTGGCTTGCCCATTACTTTGGAGTGCCCAGCCCAGCTGTTACTGTTGTTTCTGGATTCTGGGGCTCACAATTTGCTTTCTGCGCTATGGCTGGAGGCCTCACTTCTGTGAGGACTGCTGTGCTACTAATTTGCTGATCCTGAACCAAGGGGCCTCTGTTGCTGAACTGGGCTGTGGCTCTGGCATGGCAGGACACTGTCTGTACTGGACTGAAATCCCCTTTTACCCAAGTGAGACAGACCTTTCCTAAAGTTCTTCTAAGTTATCTGAAGCTGGAAAATTGTTTCACTCCATATATTTGTAGATATTGTCACTCAAGAATCTGTTTAGACACTTGATTTAAAGTTGTTTGTGAGGTTAACTGGGGAAAGCTCATGCAGTTTCTGGCTTTTCTCTACCATCTTTTCTCTGCCTAACCTACAAAGGCTTATTGTGTTTCGTAGACATGGATCTTAAAAAAAGGGAAGTGAACAAGTTAAGTGATTGAATTCAAACACATGGTATAATAAAAAGAGCACAGTGTAGCAGAAATACTACTGGACCAATCCCCTATTTTTACATCCAATATTCACTCTTTCTTTGTGTTTGTCAAAATGGTATTTCTTCTGTCTTGTTCTAATCAACATTTTTATAAATTGCTTAGATCAAAGTTAGTATATGATCTCATTGGATCTGATTTAGTCAGATTTCTTTGGGGTAGGGAACTACGTTAGTAGATAACTGCTAGGGAGTTGTCTGAGGCATATAGAGATTAAAAGCCTTGCTACAGAAACACTTTAAACGTAACTTCTTCACCTGCATTTTTATAAGAAAGACCATTGGATTCAGAGTCAGGGAACACATCTACAAATACTGGCTTTACTACATCCTATCTGTGTGCCTTTAGGCAAGTCATTAATCTCGCTGGATCTCATCTTCTCATCTATAAAATAGGGATTTGGACTAGATAAACTCTAAAGTTCATTCTATAGTCCTGGTACTTAATTTCTGAGTCTCCATTTTGCTATCTGTAAAATGAATCTGACATAACAATATCACTAGTACCTTCTATTCCAGAGTTAGTGCAAGGATCAAATGATATGATATATGTAAAGAACTCTGGAAACATAAAACTGACATATGTGTGTCTATACCTCTGGGGATTTTTATATTTAATATTAATGTTATATCCCTTTAATATTTTAAATTTTAATTTGGATTTAACATTTATTAAATATTTTATATTATTCAAATTAATTGGGACAGAAATGTTTTAGAAAGGTATTATTTTCTGCATGATTAAAAGGGGGGTATGATACTTGTTCAATTTTCCTATCCAGCATCTAGTGAGATGAAGGCTATAGATGATTCTTTCAAAGCTTATCCTGACATGGAAGTAACTGGAAATTATGCAATCTGAAAGATTATTACTGAATATCATGTAGTTTGTCAGGTCGTCGGAGGCTAGAAAGATCTTAATTATAGCTCAGCAATAGATTTTTGTCTTCTTTCTGATTACTGTCCTATCATATCAAATAAAATCTTATGTTCTATAAGAAGCCCTTCTGAATCTCCCTGATAGCTCATGCCTTCCTCATACTGATTACCACTAATTTATCCTGTATGATGCTTGTTTATACTTAATTGTTTGCTTGTAATCTCTCCAGGCAGAATGTGAGCTCCTTTAGAGTAGGGACTGTCTTTTGCCCTTCTTTGAATCTCTAATGATTAGCATAGTACCTGGCACATAGTAGACAATATTAGTTGACTGACTGACTAGAAAAGCTTGGGGTGGGGAGGGTCATTTGTCAGCAGTTGTGCCACCAGAATTTTTTTTTTTTAGCGGATATATCAAGTCAGGAACTCTAGCTACTAAGGTGTAGAGAGGTTGAGGGATTTGTTGTTGTTGATTTCACAACACAGAACAAAATACTGTCAAGCACTAAGATACAATAGTTATAGACAATTAAATCTTTCTGGCTATCTGGGTACCTGGTCTCATTTCGCTTAAAAGAGAACATTCAAAAAATTCTTGACATTCCTTGATGAAAATTAAAACTCTCAGAATGTTAAGGAAGCACTGAAGTAAATCACTCATCTGAACTTAGTCATGACCAGAAAGGAGAACTGATTGGCAAAACATGAGAATTGGGGCACTAGGGAGAAAACAATGATGTTGCTTTTATAATGTATAGCAGCCAAGAATTGGAATGTTAGGCAAGTATCACATATGGACCTAGGCTTTAGGGAAACATGCTTCAACCATTTCAGAGAAAAGATCAGCATGATCCCCTGTCCTGCGTCTCACAAAAGCATTTCACATTTTCATCCTCAAATAGGATTATTCATCCTTTCCTCAAAACATCCCATCTTTCCCAGTTCTTTGCCTTTGCTCACATTATTCCTTTGATTAAGAATGCTCTTTGTCCCCAGTTCCTTGGACAGTTTATTTGCCACTGGTCTCTCAGATGAAATGCATTCTGAATCATTCATCAGCAGGTTAGGAGTAGGGTGATGATATTTTCACCCCTAAAGTACATGAATACCACTGACTAGACTGGATATCCGTCATCTTATGCATCAGTGGAAGCTTTGAGGCCCAGTGCAAATGTCGAATGCCTGAAGCACTGACATAAAAGCAGTGGATACTCGGCCAACACAGATATGTGGTATGGTATGTGGGTGTATGTATGTGGTTTTGTGTGATTATATCTGTTTAATATAATCAAAAATGTTGACTATTTTCCCTGTAGTAAAACTTTACCAGAGCGCTTCACCACTGAAGGACAACTTTGGTTGTTAGGGGAAGAAAATATTTGGAAGTATTTTCATGAGAATTTCTCCTTTTTTAGTTTTGTTATTTTGACCAGTGTGAACTGAAGCAAGTGATTTTTTTCTGCTTCCAGAATATTAAAGATATTTGTTAACCAACAATAGTCATGGTAAATTACTACTGAGCAGGTTTATAGGGAAAAGAAATTCTGGAGGGGTGGTGGTGGTATAGGGACAATAATGTATTCACTTGGATTTTCCATCAGATAAATTATACATGTTAAGTGGGTCAAAGCAATCTCCATTAACCCAAATACTATTTTCTCATTCTGATATAAGAAGTCATAGGATTGGGGCGGCTAGGTGGCACAGTGAGTAAGAGCGCTGGCTTCGGAGTTGGGATGACCCGGGATCGAATCCAGCCTCAGAAAATGAGCACCCACACATAAATAATGACTAGCCTTGTAACCCTGAGCAAGTTACTTAACCCCAATTGCTTAAAAAAAGGCATAGAATTACAGATTTGGAGCCAAGGGGAAGCCTCTAGGGTCTAGGTTCTTTAAGACTGATCAATTTAGCACAAGCTCAGGTCTTAGTAAGAAAGTTGAACATGATTATAGATTTAGAACAGGGATTTCTAGCAACCATTTAAGTATACCAACTATGTGGTTGTAGCAGCAAGCACCCCGATATCCCCAGGGTAGCTGCCAATACAGGTTCTTAGATCTGCTTTTCGAAAGGAAAGCAACTCAAAATGGGTTAACAAGCTTACTTTAATCAAACAAACACACATTACCTAGTTCAGGGGAAAAAGGTCAGCACCCCGAACTTCAGAGTTACAGAATTTACAGATCAAACAGACAGGCTTCCAAACTGTCCAACCATTATATCAATACCAAATCACAGTTACCAGAGAGGGAAGCATCAACATCTGGGTTTTCAAAGCCGGGGGGCTCTCAACAACGGCTTCCCAGAGTCTCATCTGGTCAAATCACACAACACTTCTCAAAGTGAGCCCCAAAGCAAAGCCTCTCCTCAGGGTTTATAAAGCCTTCTCCTGGCTCAGAGAATGTAACAACCTTCTGGACCCACTGCCCAATCACAAAGTATCAAGGTGTGGGCTTTCCTGAAAAACAAGCCTCCCACCACAGGCTCCAGGTGCACTTAAGCTAGGGGCAGGGAAGATCTTTAAATTTGCATTTCCATTATGGTGGTACAGAGCAACAGACTGGGAGTAAGGAAGACCTGCCCTAAAAGCTCAAACCCTTCAAAAAGACCCTTCAAAAGCTCAAAACTAGCCTCTGAAATTTACTAGCTGTTTGACTTTGGGCAAGTCATTTATCTCTGTCTGCTTCAATATCTTCATGTGCAAAGCACCTACTTACCAGGGTTGTTGTATGGATAAAATAACATTTGTAAAGTACTTTTTGTGTGTATGTGTGTACATATATGCACAAATATGCATATATATGTGTAGAGAGTTAGATATAATTGCTATTTATTATGGTGATAGTAACAATGAAGGTGATTAGTGAGTGATGATGATGATGATGCTGTCAATATCCTTTTACCAGTGAGGAAACTGGGACCCATTGAAGTGAAGTAACTTGTCTAAAATCACAAAGGTGGTAAGAAGCAGAAGAAGATTTGAACTCAGGTCTTCTGTCTCCAAGTGTAAAAGTCTTTTTACTTTACCCAATTCCCTTCTTTGAGCACTAATCAAGTACTTGATCATAAAGTTGTAATCTGAGGGCCAACCTATTCTTTTTAGATAAGTATTAAAGCAGAGTTGAACAGTACTTTATGCTATTTGGGGGGAGGGAGGACTGTTGTAACTTATGCTAATAGTTTACTAAAGGGAAAGTGGTTTGCTATGATGGGCACTAATGAGGTATGATGCCCACTGAGAAATACAGGCTCTCTGGAAGTACTGAAAACAAATCACAAAAGGGGAAACACATAATCATCGAGTTGGAAGGAATATTCAGTGGTCACCTAGGTGAGATTATATCTAAGAATTGCTCCCTATAATATAGAAGAAATGAGCATTCAGCCTCAATTAGACCTTAATGAGGGAGAACTGACTTCCAAGGGAGCTCATTCCACTTTTTGAAAACTTAAATTGTTATGAAGATTTTTTTATATTTAACTTAAAACAATTGTTATGTTTCCCTTAAGCCTTCTCTTCTCCATTATAAATATTCCTAATTGCTCCCATTAAGCTAGCATGATCTTGAGGATATTTAGAAACATCCTGGCCACATTTGTGCCTGGCATTTTTCAGCTTAGTGATTTCCTCCCTGAAATGGAACACTCAGACCTTAGTATAAAACTTCTGAAATAATCTGTCCAGAGCAACATACACTGGGGCTACCACACATGTGATATTGTGTCTCTCTTAAGGAATCCCTTCTAACTGCAATTTTATTTTTTACTAACAAAGCAATCATACCATTAGTAATATGTAATTGTTTTGAATTGTGAATGGATATGAGAATATATAAATTACTTAATGACTCTATGAAAACTACTTGCTATTACTCCTATTATTGTTGTTATTCTTATTTTAAAACACATCATCATGGGAAAGTATGGCCATACAAATGAATTGGAAAGAATAAGTGATAACTGGTGGGCGGCCCTCATATGTAATGGCAAACAGATTTAAGGTAACCCTAGGAGTCCCCATCAGGTCATGCAGATCCTATGTGGAGAATTTATAGGAGAAGAAGGACAAAGGTAATGCACATGAAAGGGCACAAATGGATTGTGATTTTTACAATCAGATGCAAATGTCATGTCTAGACTAAAAAGAGCACATATACAGTTAATTATAGAAACACACTGTATTTTTTAATCATAATGAGCTTGTTGTTCACTCACATCTCCAGGCTTTTTTAGATGAATGTCTGTCTGATAATGAAAAGTTTATTCCATTTTGAACCTAAGTGTAAGGTTTGAATTTATTTAAGCATTAAATTTCATCTTATTCATTCTGCAACAGTGTCTTGGAGTGACAAGATCTTCCTGGATTTTGATCTTCATAAAATGTATTTCATATTTCTCTTAGGTTGCACCATTTGCAAATGTAAGGCATGCCTTCTATGCTTTTCTGTAAGCCCTTAATAAAGGTGTTAAAGAGAAAAGGGCCAGATTCCATGGTGATTCTGTTGGAATCTTTTTTTCTCCAATGATATCAAATCACTAATGATTGCTTTTTTGAACCAGTCATTTTGCCAGCTATGAAACTAACTTTTATTATCTATCTCGTGTCCTTTTTTGTTTTGTTTTGTTTTTGCTTTTTTTTTTTTGGAGGGCAATCGGGGTTTAGTGACTTGCCCAAGGTCACATGGATAGATTTTGTATTAAGTGTCTGAGGCCGGATTTGAACTCAGGGCCTCCTGACTCCAGGGCCAATTCTCTATTCACTGTGCCACCTAGCTGCCCCTTGTGTCACATTTTGATAATGATAATCATTAAAATCTCCAAATTTGAAAAAGTAATCTAAATCAACAATATCTACAATATTCCTTTGATGACAAAGCATAAAACCTTGGTCTGGAAAAGAAATGAATTAACCCAGGATGACTTGCTCTTGTAATCATTGTTTCCTTTTCTACATATTTATGAACCACCCTTTCAGTAATGTACCTGCAAAATGTGCTATGATCAAGGTCACATTATTTGTTTTTTAATGGAAGATTTCTTTTCTTTTGATTTATTTTTTTATATAAATATGGGGCACATTGGTAGAAAGCTGGAATGAAATCAGGAAGACGAGTTCTAATTCAGCCTCATACACTTATTAGGTGTGTAATCCTGGGGAATTCATTTAATTTCTGTTTGCCTCAGTTTCCTTAACTGTAAAAAATAGCACCAAACTTATGGAATAAAATAAAATGATATTCATGAAGAGATAAAACTTAGAGCAGGTCCTAGAACACAATAATTGCTATATCAATGATTATTCCTCTTCTTTTCTCCTTTATTTAAAAATTAGGTCACCATTTTTTTCTGCAGTCTTGTGATATATCTCCTGTTCATCCTTTCCAAGATTACTGCAAACATCTCCACAAATTCTCTTACATTCTAGCATGCATTTCAAAAAATAAACATTTATTAAGAGCCTACTATGTTCCAGGCACTGTGGACATGCTGGAGATGCAAAAAGAGGCATAAGATACTTCTTCCCATCAAGGAAATCATAATCTAAACTACTTCATTTGTGTCTAATAACTTAAATTCATCAAAGGTAGGTAGGAGTCATTGTTTTAATTGCTCTGCATCTCTAGGAATGTGATTCCCTTTTAAGCATTTTCATCCCTATCTGCTAGGCTAATTAACATAACTTTCCATAATAAAAATTAGGCAGAAGCAAAATGAGATTTAGGCAGTTCTCCTTTCTCTTCATTATCTGTTATCACCAGCACATTCTTAGAGTAATGTGGTCATACTGCACTACCCTATTTTAGAAGAGCATTGATAATTTGGAATGTGTTCAGAAAAGGGGCATTAGGAGGGTGAGATGATCCATAAAAAGGAAATAGATTAAGTAGGCTTAGAGAAGGCAAAAGTTTTGGGGAAAGTGAAATGTTTCAAATATTTGAAATGTTGATGAGGACAGAATAGGCTCATTCCCTCTTGTTGATCCATTAGACAGGCTACCAAGGAAAAGCAATTATGAGGAGGTTGATTACAATTCAATATGACAAACATTTAGAATTATGTGCAAATAAAATGAGGCCTTGTGAGTTTGTTATTTCCTTGTCACTGGAGGTATTCAAGAAGATTAATAAGCAGTTACCAGGTAAACTGTAGGGGAAGGAAGAAAGGAAATAAACATTTATTAAATATCTACTATGAGTTAGACACTGCTAAATGCTTTATAAATATCATCTCATTTAATTCTCAAAGCAACACTGGAAGGTAAATGTTATTATCATCCTCATTTTATAACTAAAGAAACTAAAATTTAGTGACTTTCTCAGGGTCACACAGTTAGTAAGTATCTGAGGCCATATTTGAGTGCTAGCCTTCCTAATTTCAGACCCAGTGCTCTCTGCACTGTGCTACCAAGATGGGTAAAACTTGAGATTTATGGGAGAATTAGATAACTTCAAAATTCCTTCCAATGATTTTTTTTTACTTTAAGGTGTTCAAAAAAGGTGGAATAGCTTCAAGAAACCCACTCCATTAAACTGGATGAAGAAAAGAGGTAGACTAAAAGAGGGTTGATGAAGAAAATATGGGTCCTAAGTGGATAATGTCAAATAGAAAAGTATGCACCATTTGCAATAAATATTCTCATTGACTAATTGTGTGGTTTTCCTGTACCACTAGCTAAAAGAAGGAGAGATCCAATATTATATATTACCTTAATGATCAAATTTAATTGACAGAGTGACAGAACTAAGCAAATGATTTTAAATCAAGTCTTGGAGGTATTTCCTTTCAGAGAGAATTCAAACTTGATAATGAATTGAATTTGCTGCCTTTTTTTTTTAGTTGGCAGACATGCACACAACAGAAAACACACCAAAGGTTCACAAACTTTCCCATTTCTTCCCAAATTAAAATCGCAAGCTCACTCCGAGTCTGTATATGTGCAAGAAATGTTATGTTTTCGTTTTTTTTTCTTGTTTCTCAGTTAACTATCAACATATCACTCCTAAGTAAGAGCAAGAGTTCATATTAATGATGGCAGAAACCACTGCACCAACAGAAAGATTCCTGCACATTCCTTAGATTGGTAACTATCACTGGGAAAACATCTCACCAACATTTGGCAGCTCATAGGAGTAATATTTTCTTCAGCATAACTAGCAGACTAACCTGGCACATGGAAAAACAAATCTCAACGAATACCTAATTATGGTACAATAGGGCAGTGCCACTTAATAAATATTTATTAATTTTGGGCGGAGCCAAGATGGCGGAGTAGAAACAGCATGTCCAAGGCACTCTCCCCCCAGATTACCTCCAAACTATGTAAAAGGGGACTCTGAACAACTTCTGGAGCCCCAGCACCCACAGAATGACACAGAGAAGCTAACCTCCGGCTGAGGACAGCCAAGCAGCCCTGCAGGAAGGACCAGCGCAGCGCTCTGGGAGCCTGCAGTGCAAGCGCCATATGCGGGGAGCCAAGCACAGGTCTGCCTGAGTCCCAGTTTTAGCCCCAGGGTGGCAGGGCCAGAGGCCGGCTGGAGGGACCCCAGAACACCAGCAGCTGTGGTGATTCCAGAATTATCAACATAGATATGCCTAGGACAAAGTGAGAGGTTGTGCCCTATGGACTTTGGGACCAGTATTTGGGGAACTCGTTGGCTTCCTCCCCTGGGGGCTAGAAGCCACTGAGGAGACACACCATTTTATAGTTTTCAGACGCAGCTACAGCTCCTGGCCTGAGAACCCTAGGGAGATCCAGCGATCAGTCTTGGGGGGTAATCGCTCTTGCTTTAACCTCCCTGGATTTGGATTGTGATCTGGGGTGGAGGTCGTGGGTGGGTTTCCAGCTTGCCAGAAACGGAAGTTGTCCCCCTACATGTTTGGGACGAAAATTCCTCTATCTGGCCTTAAAGCCATACTGTGGCAACAAGCCCAAAAGTCAAGTAATTAAGTGGCAACATGCCAAGGTAAAGGAAACAAATTAAACAGAAAAATGCAACCTTAGACTCCTATTTTGGGGGCAAAGAGGATCGAAGCATAGAACAGGGGGAGGACTGTGAGGTCAGAAATCCTGCTCCAAAAGCCCCAAAGGAAAATATGAGCGGGTTACAGGCCATAGAAGACCTTAAGAAGGACTTTAAAAATCAAATAAGAGAAGTGGGGGAAAAATTGGGAAGAGAAATGAGAAGGATATAGGAAAAGTATGAAATGAGGGTCAACAGCCTGGCTGAGGAAAACAACACCTTAAAAAATAGACTAACTCAAATGGCAAAGGAGGCCCAAAAGGGCAATGAGGAGAAGAACGCCTTAAAAAGTCGAATTTGCCAGATGGAAAAAGAATCTCAAAAGTTCACTGAGGAGATTCATTCCTTCAGAGTTAGGCTGGAGCAAATGGAAGCTAGTGACTTTATGAGAAATTAAAATGCTGTTAAACAGATCCAGACAAATGAAAGAGTAGAAGGCAATGTAAAATATCTCATGGGAAAAACCATTGACCTGGAAAATAGATCCAGGAGAGACAATTTAAAAATTATTGGACTACCTGAAAGCCATGATCAAAGAAAGAACCTAGAAATCACCCTTCAAGAAATTCTCAAGGAAAATTGCCCTGATGTTTTAGATCCAGAGGGCAAAGTAGAGGTTGAAAGAATCCACCGATCACCTCCTGAAAAAGATCCCAAAAAGAAAACTCCCAGGAATATTATAGCCAGGTTCCAGAATCCCCAGATCAAGGAGAAAATACTACAAGCAGCCAGGAAGAAACAAATTCAATATTGTGGAAACACAATCAGAATAGCCCAGGACCTGGCAGCTTCTACACTGAGGGATCGAAGGGCATGGAATATGATATTCCAGAGGGCAAAAGAGCTGGGAATGAACCCAAGGGTCACCTACCCAGCAAAACTGAGTATTTTGTTTCAGGGGAAAATATGGTCATTCAGTGGAATAGAGGACTTTCAAGCGTTCTTGAGGGAAAAAAAAACAGAGTTGAATAGAAAATTTGACATCCAGACACAAGAAGCAAAGAGATGGCTGAGAAGGTAATCAGGGAAAAGAAATCAAAAGGAACTTATCAAAGTTGAGCTATTTACATTCCTATATGGAAAAACAATAACTGTGACTGATGAAACATTTCTCAGTATGAGAATAATGGAAGAAGGGTGTATGGTCATATGACTACATATGTGAATGTGTGTGTATATGGTTACAGTTATATATGGATAGAGGGCATAGGTTGAATTTGTTGGGAAGGGAGGATACTCAAGGGGTGAAATTATGAGATGAGAGAGGAAAGTGGCAAGAGGAGATGGGGATAGACAGGGTAGGGTAAACTATCTCATGTAGAAGAAGCAAGGGGAAGTGGCTGCATGGGAGGGGAAGAATAGGAAGGCAAAAAGGCAAAACCACATTCTCATTGAATTTGGTTCAGGGAGAGAATGACATACATGCTAAATGGGATATCTCAACCTGCAGCAGAATAGGGGGAAGGGGGATGAGAGGGGGGGATGATGGATGGGAGGACATTCTTGGGGGAGGGTAGGTTGGAAGTACCCACTATAGAAGAGGGACAGGATCAAGTAGGGAATGTACCAGGTAGGGGTGGGACGGGTGGGAGGGAATTATAAGCAGCCTTGTACAATATATCTACTATGGTAAAGTTTTGCATAGCTAGACATGTACAACATATACTGAATTACTTATCTTCCCAGAGGGAATGGGTGACAAGGGAGGAAGGGAATGGTTCTGAAATTCGAGGTCTCAAAATTAAATGTTTCAAATCTATCTCTCTCTCTCTCTCTCTCTCTCTCTCTCTCTCTCTCTCTCTCTTTCTCTCTATCTATCTATATAGATATAGATATATACTATTATTAATACTCTTTTGCTTGTAATGGAGAGATAAGATGTGCAGGCATTGGGGCACAGAGATTCACCTTGCTCTAATGGAAAAGTCAAAGGGGGTATGGGAGAAGATATGGGAGAGAGCAGATTGGAGGAACCAATATCTTGTGGGACTGCTATTCTGGGAGGGCAGGTAGAGGAAAACGGGGGAAAAATTGTAACTCAAAATCTGCCGGAAATGAATGATATAAGACAGAAGTTAATAAAGCATTTGTTTAAAAAAAAATAAACATTTATTAACCGCCTACTATGTACCAGGCTATGTGCTAAGCCCTGAGGATATAAAGGATGGTTCCTATTCTCAAAGAATTCACAACCTAAAGGGGGAAACACCATGCAAACAACTTTGTACAATTTATAGGCAGGATAAATTCTTTATAATTAAAGGAGAAAAACATTAGAACTAAGTGGGAAGTGGGTCAGGAAATGCTTCTTGCAAAAGGTAGAATTTTAGTGATGACTAGAGGAAGCCAGGGAAGCTAAGAGGCATAGCTGAGAAGGAACAGCATTCCAAATATGGAGGACAGTCAGCGAAAATGCCTGGAGTCAGGAGTCAGTACTATTTTTGTTTGAAGAACATCAAGGAAGCTAGTGTCACTCTACTTAAAAGTGTGTGTATGTGTGTAGGGGCTCAGAGGGAGATGGGGAGAGGGGTAAGGTATAAGAATACTGGAAATTTGGAGGATGAATAAAAGGCTTTCAGGAGCAAACAGACAATTTCATATTTGACTTCAGAGATGATACAGAAACACTAGAGTTTAATGAGTAGAGATGGTCAGACATGCAACTTAGGAAGATCACTGACAGAAAAGTGGAGAATGGATGAGAGTAGGGGCAGACTCATCACCATGAAATTAGCCATCAGGCTGTTGCAACATTCTAGGTGTTAGGACATTAGGGTCTGCATCAGGGAAGTGGCAGTTTTAAGATTTAGGGATTATAAGAGCTTGAAGTGTTTTAATTGGATAGGACAACAGTATTCTTCTAGACCAGGGGTTCTTAACTGGGGCTGCAAGAACTTTTAAAATGTTATTTTATAATTTTTCCATGTGCTTTGTTTTCTTTGTAATACTTCACATTTTGTTCATTATAGGTATTATTCTGAGAAGTCCAAAGATTTCACTAGACTGTCAAAGCATAAGATGGATGGCTCTTTAAAAGGTCAATTGTAGGGGAGATGAATCCACCTAGAGCTATGTGTCCTACACATGCATGCATACACACACACACACACACACACACACACACACACACACAAACAGATTAAGAACCCCCCATGTAGGTCAGCTCCTTCTTTTAAATTTTATGAAACTAAGGTTCCAAGAGGAAGAATTATTTACCCTAAGTTACATGGCTAGTAAACAGAGGAGGGAGAATTTGAATCTGGGTCCTATGATTCCAAATTTAGAACTGTAAATATTTTGTTGGTTGTTTGGTTATTTTCAGTCATATCTAACCCATCATGACCCCTTTTGGGGGTTTTCTTGGCAAAGCTACTAGAGTGGTTTGCCACTTCCTCCTGCAGCTCATTTTACAAATGAGGAAACAGACTAACACTATTAAGTGACTTGTCCAGGGTCACACAACTAGTAAGTATCTGATACTGGATTTGAACACAGGAAGCATAATCATCTTGACTCTAGGCTAAGTATTCTATTCACTATACCACCTAGCCATCTGCAGTTCTTGACCATGACTCACATTCTGTACTCTGGAAGAAGCTAAGCATGTAAAGTAATGGTAACTGGCACATTCCACATTTGACAGAAATTCCCCCTAGCTCTGTCTACATGGTCCTAAAATTTCAATGGGATTGTAAATATATTTCCAATCAAAAAATAATTCCTGAGGCTGAGATTCAGTTAAATCCTTTTTGGTGATTAAATTCCTCAAACAAGTTTAATATCTAGCCTCGTCCATTCATAAAGATTTGGCTGATATCCCCCTTATATACAAACACACACATGCATACATTTGTGTGTACATATAAATGCACATGTATATGTATGTACCTATATGTATATATGTGTGTATTTTTTCCTTTAATACCATCAGAATAAAAACCCCTTTCCCAAACAGTAGCTCATTCTTTTTTTTTCTTTTTGCTTTTTTGGAGGGCAACTGGGGTTAAGTAACTTGCCCAAGGTCACACAGCTAGGTTTTTGTTTGTGTGTGCGTTAAGTGTCTGAGGCTGGAACCGAACTCAGGTCCCTCTGACTCCAGGGCCGACGCTCTACTCACTGCGCCACCTAGCCGCCCCCAGTAGCTCATTCTTAATGAGCATGACACATTCCACAAATCCCCCAAGTGGATTTTCTCCTTCCTCATTTTGGCTGACCTAGATCTTACTTGCCCTTTCTTCTGGCACAAAGATGGTGCTTAACCCCATAAAGAATTTGATCTTACCCTGCTTAATGAGTCTGAATCCAAAAATACTGAATAATGAACCCATGGAGTTTTTCCAGTTGTTGAACATAACCAGAACTATGGCATAAGGGCTAAAACCTAACCTAGATGCTCTGAAGACCTAATCTCTAGTCTCACCTCTGACTTACACTGAAAGGGGCAAATTATTTGACTTAGTGCTCTGGAGAACACTCTAAGACTATAGAGGAGTAGTCTATAACACTTGTAGAGATGCCATTCTCCTAGACCTACCACCTCCACTGCTACCAGAAATTTCTTTACTTGAAATCTACCAGTTCAGTCCCTATCTTGACATCAAAACAACACGAGTCATTTATGTGTATATTGACATATAGAAATATACTTTCAGGTGGAAAGAGACACTTCAGAAATGCTTTGAGATGAGGTGAATATGCCAGGTTGGCAGATATCTGGAGAACTAAAAGCACTTATGATATCCTATACTAAGGCTATAAAATTACAGAACTTTAGTGGTAGAAGCTTAAGAAATCATCTAGTTAAACCTTTCATTTAAAGAGGAAGTAAACTAGGCCTAGAGAGGCCAAGTAATCTGGCCAATGTCTGGTAGCTAGTTTGTTGGGAAAGCCAAGACTTCAAGCAGATGTATTTTTTGGGAAAAAAATTGGATATATAACCATTCATGCTATTATATTCAGTGATGTTATCTGATCTATTATATAGCTACTTTTAGGCAATGCACAGACATGTCTCAGGTTATCTAATGAATAAAACCACTACAATGTCACAAGTCTCAGTAGAGTTATAAACAGCTCTTACTATTTTGACTTGGGCCACTTGGGGCAGCTCAACTGTACAAACATTTTAAAGTGTTTATTATATATGAAGACTGAACCACACAAAAAAGAAAAATAGATATGAAAAAAGCTCTTCTCAAGGAATTTAGAGTCTAAGGAAAGTGGAGAATGGATATCAAGAGATAACTGATGTAAAGGTCAATGAGATAAATGAGAGGTTCAGCCACAGTTATACAAGGTACTAGCAAAGGAATCAATCATTTTAACTTGGGGGGAGGATGGGAGGATCAGAGAAAGTTTCATAGAGAAGGTGGCATTTGAATAGAGTTGGGAAAGAATAGAAAATGTCAAGAGAAGGGAACAAGGTGAAGCAAAGGGAGTACATTTCTTCAATAACGGATGACTTGAACATGGATAGAGAGATAATAGAAGAGAATGGAGAGTATTCAAAAATGGCTAGAATGTGTGAAAGGAGTATCTGGTCTCAACTGTACTTACTGTGCACACCTTCTACAACATATTGGACAAATGGTTCACTAATTTTTGCTTGAAGACTTTGAAAACAGTGGGAATTCATTATCTCCCAAGACAACCAATTCCAATTTGGAATAACTCTAGTCATAAGCAAGTCCTCTGCTCCTGCTCCCAAGAGCAAGCTGAAATTTTCCCTTTGTACAATTTCTGTCCTATATTCCCAATGCTATCATCGTTGCATGGCATGATCTTGAGGTCCATTCTCCATTGTGGTCGCCTTCCCCAGTGCTCTGCTGCTTATCAATGAAATTCCCTAAAGGCAGTTTTCAGGACTGTATACAATACTCTAACTATGGTAGGACCAACAGAACCCTCATCACATTACTTGATACTATCTCTCTTAATGTGGGTTAAGATTACACAAGTGGTTTTGCCTATGAGACCCATATCATAATGTTTTCTCATATTAGATGATGCCATGAAGGTATATAAACTAATCAGACTTCTGAAACATATCATAAAGCTTACAGAGATATTTCTCATAGCCACTTTTGAGATAAGCAGTGAAGTGGGAATATCTTCATTCTGGGGATGAACAAAGTGAATCTGGGCATAAGTAAATGTTCTACACCAGGAAAATATAACTACAAGATGGCAGAGTGGGGACTTAAATCCCAGACTTGTGAACAATCCTTTACATGAATCAGTATAGTTTCCTTTATATTTCAGGATATGTCTCCATGTGTAGCCTTCACCCTCTTGATCCATATGACTACAATCCTAGATCTGTGATATCACTCTGGGGCCTGACATCTTTTAAAGGTATTTTCCATTTAAGGTAGTGATTGAACAGCACTTTGGAAACATTTTCTTTTTCTCTAGTCCCAGAGCATGATTTTAGCCTAAGGCCATGTTTGGTTATGATCTCACATTAAAACTATTGTGAGGTTTCTTTGCTTTCTCCATTCAAATGCTTAGGGTCACCATGCTGTTCTCTATTAGAGAACAAGATGAAATAGGCATGGGAGGGCAAATCAGTGACAATAATATATGGGCTACATCCTTCAAAAAACTATGTAGAGAAACGTATAGATAGAGTGTGGCACCTGGATTTAGGAAGACTTGAGTTTCCATTTACTAGATTATGACCTTGGATAAGTAATTTCATTTAAATAATAAATGCTATTATAATTATAAAATGTGATAGTCATATGAATAACAGCAGCTGCTATTATAACTATTGCCCTGTATTATTATTACTACTATTGACAAATATTATCATAAATACAGCTTATTTTGAAGGACATTGGCTATTCAAAAATTTCTCTCATCACTTTAACATAGTGCCTGAAATTATCACCTTTCAAGTCATTCATCTGAATTAAAGCATTGAAATCTTACTATTAAAATATAAAAACAATGGTTCAGGCAATACTTTCCCCATTATATAGATAGTGCCTCTCCTTATTTAAAATGGAAGGTACATTTTTGCATGCTCCCCTAATTTACTTATGATATTACCTTTATGTCTAAATCATTTGTCCATTTTGACTTGCCATATTGTATGAAATGTTGACCTATACCCAATTTCTGCCAAACTGTTTTCCATTTTACCCAGTAATTCTTGTCAAATATGGAGTTCTTACCAAAATTGCTCTGATCATTTACTATTACATATTGTGGACACACTATACTCCATTGATCCCCCACTCTCATTTTGTAACCACTACCTAATTGTTTAGACGATTACTATTTCAGACTATAATTTGAAATCTGGAATTGCTAGTTTGCTATTTTTCCCCTTGATTTCCTAAATATTCCTGATCTTTTCTTCTCCCAGATGAATCTTGTTATTATTTTTTTAGTTATATAAAATAATTTCTTGCTAATATGATTGGAATGTCACTGAATAAGTAAATTAACTTGGCTATAATTGTCATTTTTATTATATTGGCTTGGCCTACCTATGAGTAATTAATATTTCTTGGAATCTTTGTATCAGTTTTTACTTATGTGTAAAGGGTCTTGTAATTTTGCTCATAAAATCCATGATTTTCTCTTGACAGGTAGGCTTCCAAATATTTTATATTGTCTGCAGTTACTTCTAATGAAATTCATCTTTCTATGGCTTGCTGTTGGACTTTGTTGATAATATCTAGAAATTCTGATGATTTATGCTGGTTTATTTTATAACCTATAAGTCTGCTGAAGTTGTTAATTGTTTCAAGTAGTTTTTTAGTTGATTTTCTAGGGTTATCTAAGTATACCATCATATCATCTGCAAAGAGTGAGTTTTGTTTTCCTCATGTCACCACAGTAGCTTTTTATGGTCAGAGTTCTTTTTCTGTTGTTTGCTTATTTTCTACCCTATTTCTTGATTTGGAATTTTAGTTCAAGTTGGGCTCTTTTCCCAGACTGGGGGTGGGGGTGGAGAAGTTCTGTCTCAAGCTTCAGGCTTTTTTGCACTGCTGTTTTCAGAGCTAGTTCCAGGAATCTGGAAGATTTTTGGTGCTTCCAAGGTGGTACGACCACTTCTGGCTAGAGAAATCCAGAAGCTGCTGCTACTTCTGTCTCAACAACCCAAGTTCCATCAATGGTGTTTTATCCACATGGGCTGTAGGCCAGTCTCCTCCCCTATGTCACAAATGTCCCTTCCTGATCACCTATAGTGAGCTGCAAGAATGTCTCATTCCAACCTTCTTTTGGCTCTGATACTCCAAAATTTGATTTGAGATATTATTTTAAAGTTGTTTAAGAGAGAATGTTGGGAGAGCTCAATTTTTCTCTTCTCCCATCTTGTCTCTACCCTCCGAAGTCCAGCCTGTAGTTTCTAATGAACAGTACGGATGCAAGTTGTGCTGGCTTATTCATGTCAATCCTCTTACTGTTTGTGCCTGAAGTGACAGATGAATAAGGATTGGGGATGGAAGGACCTTGAAAATGAATGAGAGGATGCTCAGAAGGCTGCTTTATTTAGCAAGCACGCCACACTGTAGACCTAGGCAGCTGAATAGCGCTAGGTAGGCTCATGTTGATGAACCACAGCAAGAACTCAGGGATAAATGAGAGGACATTAGAGTCATCTTAGCTGCCACCTACTTAGACCCATAGATACTCTTTCTTCTCCCATAGATTTTTATTTTACAAAAAGCAAATAGATATCTCTGATCTTTATTTTTTCCATTTCAATCAGACTATTTATTGAATTTCCATTTCTCAAGTCATGCTGCATGACCAGAAAAAAAGTACAGTCTTCTGTAAAAAACAAAACACTAAACTATTGTTGCATTCAGCAAATTTGGTGAATGTGATAAAAATCTTGGTAAACTAGTATGATGCTGAAATAATAAATATTTAAATATTGTATCTTAGGGTTTGCAAAGCATTTTATAGAAATTATTACATTTGATTCTCACAACATATTATCCTCATTTTATAGAAGAAGAAGCTGAAACTGAGATAAATAATATCATCTATCTATGATCTCATGGCTATCAATCCATCCATCAATAAATATGCATTAAGTGATTCCTGTGTGCTAGGGTAGTACTATGCTTAGTAATGAGGATAACAAGGACAAAAAAATCCAGACTAGAAACTTGAACCCAAGTCCAGTACATTATTCATTACAGAACAAAACCATTCCAAAATGGAGGACACTGGAACTTGTAAATATCATGATTTATGAGACGGAGGAGAAGACATTGGGATTTAGGAACTCCAGCTTGTAATCTTAGTTCAGTCATTTATGACCTTTGGTGACTTTTGGGAAGTCATTTCTTTGGCACTGTTTCCCAATCTATAAAGTGAAAGGGCTGACCTCTAGGTGGCCTCCCCACTAGTATTTTCTATTTTGTGACAGGTGTCCCCACTACAGGGGACCTTAGCTTCCCCCTTTCTTGCAGAATATAGACTCCTGCATAATTTACCGAGCAGTCTGACAAACTGGGCTTTATCCAACTTCTCAATGTCTTTGCATTTACTGCATGCCTCTCACCGCCCCCATCAATACTGTAGGTCCCAGACTGACCTGCATATCTGATTAGGATTTGCTAAGCTTTTATAACCTTGAGAGTGTTAGAACTTCTGGCACCTTAACGCTCTTTCCAGCATTCCAAGACCTTGAGAAACATTAGCAAATTAATTAGGTCACAGGAAACCCTGCTTTCATAATGAAACATTAGGTATTTTCCTTGATAAACTCCAGCACAATGGTACTGCAATCAAGAAGGCAGGGCAGTGGTACTATGAGGACAGGAAGGCAGCAACTGTTGTCAGTGGCCTAGCTAGAAGCTGTTGATACATTGATCAATCAATCTACAAGCATTTATTAAATACCCTCTGTGTTCCAGGCATTATGTAGCTACTGTAATTACAAACACAACCAGTGGAGAATTTCTACTCAAGGAATTTCACATACTAAAAGAATATCAGGGAGCATCCACTGAGCTAAACCAGTCTGTAAAATGTGGCTACAAAGCTCAGCGGGAGAACAAGAGAAGGACATAAAGTCAGGAGAGCAAAACAATGTAGCTCTGGGAGTTTTTCTTTCTTTTTTTTTTTTTTTTGAGGTCAATTTGTGGTTAAGTGACTTGCCCAAGGTCACACGACAAGTTTTTGCGTTAAGTGTCTGAGGCCACATTTGAACTCAGATCCTCCTGACTCCAGGGCCGGTGCTCTATTCACTGTGCCACCTAGCCACCCCTAGGCGTCTTTCTAGATAACTTTCCCTATGTGCATTTTTTTGTGTTTTCTTGTGCTTGGATGTCCCTAAAGAAGTCTTGTGCTACAAGCTTCATGAGATGACTAATTACAGAACTTACTTAAGGATATGGAGGATGATAACTGTCCCCCACGGTTAGTTAGCTATATATAGCTGCACATTTGCTACCTTCTGAGGTTTTTTTCATTCTCTATGATGAGCTTGTGTCAGAAGAAACTGGATCTTGAGAGTTCAAAGTCATAAGACCTATATATGCTAACATACATACATGCATACATACCTACACACATACCATAAACAGAAACACACTTGCTCAAATGAAAACCCTAAACTCTGAGATACAAGTCCCAGGGTTCAAACCTTTCTTGCTAGACAAAATCTTGGCATATGGTAAAGAAAAGCTAAGATAGATTTGGATTAAGAGCAGGAAGGTGTATTGGGGATTATTTTTAGTCTACTAAAGATCATCATTGGCCACCAGTTCATTTTCCAGATGAGTAAACTGAGACTCAGAAATATTATATGACTTGCCCAAAGTTATGTATCTGAGGCAATACTGAGACTTAAGTTCCTTTTTCTTGACTTCTGCTTATTTATGATTTCACTTTCCAAGTAGAGACCATTACCTATATTAGGGAAAGTTCACCATGTCCTGAAATAGTTGGGAGAAACAACATAGACAAAGTGGTACTTTGATGGGGTCATGACCCTTGAATTAAATGCCTGTGGAAGTACAGAATTATTGAGTTTCTGAATTGGAATTTATCTTAGAGATTATCACACTGCATCTGAACTATGAATCCCTTCCATAATTTTCCCAATAGGCGGTTAGCTTTTACCTTAAGAGTTAAGATAAAAGGGGGCGGCTAGGTGGCTCAGTGAGTAGAGCATCAGTCCTGGAGTCAGAAGGACCTGAGTTCGGATCCGACCTCGGACACTTAACACACACACAAACAAAAACCTAGCCGTGTGACCTTGGGCAAGTTACTTAACCCCAATTGCCCTCCAAAAAAAAAAAAGAGTTAAGATAAAAGGAAATTTATTACATCAGCAGATAGGCCATTTTTGAATTATTAAATTATAAGAGGTTGGGGGCAGTGGTTCCCCCTCTTATATAAAACTTAAGTCTATGTTAATGAAATTTCCACTCACTGGTTCTATTCTTGCCCTCAGATACCAAACAGAACATATTTTAATCACTATTCTACATGACAACCGATCTCACCCTTATAATTACTACAGCTGAAGATATATTCCAACTTCTTCCATTCCTTCTTCCTGCTTCAGACACAGGTACACTAGAATCTGGCAGTTTATGGAACACAGAGATGGTCAGAGCTCTATATTAGGCGATAACTCTACTTATACCTACCTCTTTCAAAAAGGTTTACATATTAAACCAAACCAATGCAGCCAATATTTGAAAGGAAGTAGGAAACTGGGGGGGGGGGGGAGTTACAGCAAGTTTTTGTGATAAAGGCCTTATACAGAGAGAGAACTGAGTCAAATTTGTAAGAATACGAGTCATTCCCCCATATGGGCTATTAGATCATTGTATATGGGACAACTTCAATTTTCCTAACTATTCCATTCATCATCCTCTACATACACTGCCAATTGTCAGATTCCCTCCATTAACGTGGTGGTCAGAGCTGAACACAATGCTGTAGATGTACTAATGCAATAATACATCTGTGTCAACACAACCTCTTCTCTCTAGTCTTGTCCACATAGGTGGCTGACAAGAGAGTGGGATTAGGGGAAGCTTTCTCTTCTAGTTTCTGTCTAGTTAATTCTGTATCAAGAAAGAAGTGAAGAAAGAAAGTTAAATTGCTCTGCTTTATAAGTGACAGCATTGTTATTCATTCTCTGTGTAAGAGGCCATTTGCCAAGTTCACTATTTGAATGGACTAGTCATAATATGTGATATATCCTTAGCAGGGAACTCCTTTTACTCAGCAGTCTGTGATTATACATAGATAAGTATTAAGATGTTGCCTAAGGCACTCAGGGGTTAAACAACTTTTTCTAGGGTAAGTATCTAATAAGAGTCTCCTGATATGGAATTTGATCCTTGGTCTATACCAAGTAATCCATTCATAACATCAAATAATCTTTACACCATTCCCTACATAATAATCATCACAGAATCAAACAATCTCAAAGTTAGAAGGGGCCTCAAAGGAACTCTAGGCCAACTTGTTAAGAAGAAAGATTTCTACCACGTACCAAATAGAAGGTTACTATACAACCTTTGAAAGGAGACCTTTAGTAAGGAATGGACACCCATACAGAGGCAATACATGCAATCTATGGAAAGCTTTGATTTTATTTATTTTCCTTTTCCCATACTAAGCCTAATTATACCTTAATGGAAATTCTATTCATTCTCCTAGTTGTGATCTCTGGGACCAAGTAGAATAAATCTAATCCCTTCTTTTCAAGTTAACCTTTCAAAAACTTGAGGCTACCTATGATGAACTATTCCTCTTCTTTAGCTTCCTAGAAACATCCCACCCCCAAGTGTGTCTTCTTTAAGTTTAAAAATGCTCATGTCCTTCAAGTGATACAACATAGCGTTGTGTTAAGAACAGTGGATGTGGAATCATCGTGCTTGATTTGTAACCACAAATTTGTTTTCTCTATTCCTGTTCTTAGGATGAGGTACGTGGTACACATAAAGTTGGTAGGATAGAGTAGTGGAAAGAGAACCATCCTGGAGTCAGGAAGAGTTGGCTATGTGAACTAAGACATGTCATTTTTGTCTCCTAGTATACCAGGAAATTGTAAAATTGGTGATTATATAGTAGTTATTGATTGGCATCTGTAGAGGGAGTTTCCTTACTGGGATTTATCCATAATCATGAAATTATAGAAAGATATACACATAACAAAGGCAATATATAATCTATGCATACACTCCTATCTATCTACATATATACACATTTCTGTAGGCACACATATAGAGGTATACGTCTGTAAAAACCATCTATATGTTGTATATTCATGGATGCTTATTGATTTCTCAAATAGAATGCCTTAACAGAACAATGCCTAGTCTCTCCCTTCATCATCAATCAGAAATAAAAATGTTCCTCTTTCAAGAAAATGGAAATTACACAATTTAGGGCTTATTTTACTTCTTTCATATGAATAAGAAAAAATGAAATAATTGTCCTTTTCAAAGAATGTATAGAGTTTTAGCACGCCTATTCATAGTGGAGGGTTGATTATTGAAAACAGCTCCGTTTCTGTTGCTTTAAGAAAAATATGAAAGCAAAAATATAAATTAGGGTAAAGTATAGTACAATCAAAGACTGGGCACAGGTCTAAAGATTACTTCCATCGCCTCTATTAGTTAAATATGCAGCCTGATTAGCAAAGTACCTGTATCTGAAAATTTGGCGGATGAAAAATGCAGAATGATCAGGAAAGCATGCAGACATGTGACAGCTACAGACTATGGCTCACCCTTTAAATTATATAGAAGAAGAGAAGTACACAGCTGGGCCCATAAATTAGGAGACTGGATGAGCCAAGAATGTATCTTCATTAAAATGATTACAGACACATACATACACAGTATAGCCAAAGAAACTCAGTGCCTGTCACAATTCTTTGTAAATGCCACTCAATCTGTCAAGAAGCAACAATGTAGCTACAAAAACATGTAGGGCAAAGAGCAATACTATGTATGTTGGCCAAATTATACTAATTACTTACCATGGGGTATGGAAATGTCACAAATCCATAGTAATAGCATTTAGCAGAATTGTTAGCCCGGGAAAATGAGTTAGGAGATGAGCAGTGCAGATTCTTCTACTTCACTGACCTCTCCCCATCTCCCCACACTTCCAAAATTCAGTATGGAAATTCCAGGTAGTTGAATTGTTTTCAATATATAATTATAATCATTGCTCTGGTTTGGGTTTTAATACACTAGCTCTGCTCTTGACAGGATCCTGAGGATGTCAAGTGATTTGGTGCTGTTTTTGTTTATTTTCTTAGGAGTCTTTTTGTCTACTTTCCTCTCCATCTTTCTGTGCTTAGGATTCAACAGACCACAAAATCAATCCCCATGCATCAGTCTCCTAGCCTCCTAGAGTGACTACACTTCTGATGGTACCTTTGCTCTCATCTCCCACACATCTGCTCCCTTCAACATATTGTTCATCAAACATGCCCAGCAAACCTACCTTAAGGTTTGGGGAGCAACTTAAAAAGTTTTTCATTGCTTTAAAAGGTATACCTTTGGTCTGGATATAAACGTAACATATGATTAGTTTAAGGAGCCTAACTAGGTATGAAGAAGGACACAGACCAAGGAGGAACTGTTTCAGTATTAACAGTCCATTAAACAGAAGCCACGGCTTCTCCAAAAACAATATTGACTTTCTTTCTACTCTGAACTCCTATGGCTCTCAGTACACTCAAAAAGAATAAAGTTAATGGAGGGCTGTAGCCATCAATCACTGCCAAGCATGGCTGGAGCTTGGCTTTCCTTGTTCCATACCAGTGGATCTTACTCTTCTCTTGGTATTAAACATGCTATACCTCCCTACCTAAGAGAAATGGAATTAACCTCTGGGACCCAGCACAAATATTCCAAATGTGCAGAATGATTAAAATTATATACATAATTCAAGCAACTAGAAATCTTTGTGACCATCTGAGACCACAGCTTGCATGTAGAGGAGGAGCAAGTCCATGCCATCTTTAGAATATACCAACAATATGGTGGGAAAACCTTGCTGTTTTTTTCAGCCTTATTTTCTTACCTGTCAATACAGATGATAATAGTTGTATCTTACTTCCTGCAGTTGTCATGAGAAAAACATTTTGTATCCCACAAAGCATTACAGAAATGTAAGGGGAGCTTTAAGGACTCTAAACTCTGTGATGGCGTCCTTAAAAAATGATATGGCTCAATGCCACCTTACTAAGAAATGTGTATATGTTTGGGGCCAATGTTTCACCCTCCCCTGCCAATGTGAACTGGAGGGATTAATCTTGTTTAGCAAAAGGATCTTAATCAGGATGATAAAGGCAGTTAATCAATCAGGGTTCCTTTTCTGTTCAGAAGAGCCTGAATTTGGGGGGAAAAAAGGAAATTATAGGGTTGGAGAATAAGATACTGAAACAAAGCAGTAGCTTTTGTTTATTACTGAAGTGAGAAGAAAGAGGGCAAGACACCTGAGTTTTTGTCCTGCCTTCTTCATTATCTCCTGTGTGATTAGAGCAGGCTAATTTCAAAAAATCTTAGTCATAATGGACTTTTTTGGCCAAGTAGATCAACCATTTCCTGAATAAAATTCCCTCTACAATTCCTCCAAGAGTGATCATCTATGCTTCACTTGAATACTGCTAATGAGGAAGATCCCACTACTTCCCGAGGTAGCCCATTTTACTTCGGAATAACACTAATCATTAATAATTTCTTCTCCCCTCCCCCTCTATATCAAGCCTATATTTGCCAATGCAACTTGTACTCATTGCTCCAATTTCTTCCCCTAAAGTCAAGTAGAATCAATCTTATCATTCTCCCATGGGCCAAATCTTTAGATATTTGAAGATAGCTATGATGTTCATCCCCATATCTAATTTTTTTTCAAAATCAACATTCCCATTTAATTCAAGTAGTCTGCCTATGGCTTGAGCCATAGGACATCACTATAGTAGATGCCCTTCTTGGGATGCTCTCTGGTATACTGGCATCCTTCATAAAGCAAGGTACTCTGAAGTACACAAAATATTCCATTAATTCTGTCTGATTTTCAATTTTCCTTGATGTAAGAACTAAATTATCTCTAAGGTCCCTGTCAGTAATGCTAGTTAATGAAACACTTCTCTCAATGGCACTCACATCCATGATCTGGACTTGGAGTCATGACATGCCATCTTCAGTATATGCCAACGATATGGTAGTGGGCAAACCTTGATACTTTTTCCAGTCTTGTTCTCTTATCTGTCAGTAGGGATAACAATAATTCTGTTTCTTTTTTTTTTTTTAAAGCAATTAGGGTTAAGTAACTTGCTCAAGGTTACACGGCCAGTCATTATTTATGTGTGGGTTTTCATTTTCTGAGGCTGGATTCAATCCTGGGTCATCCCAACTCCGAGGCTGGAGCTCTTACTCACTTCGCCACCTAGCCAGCCCTAATAATACTGTTTCTTACTCCATGCAGTTGTCATGAGGAAAACATTTCGAATCCCACAAAGCATTAACAAAAATGAAAGGTCTTATTAGGAGCATAGGATTGGGTCTTTGGAGCTGGAAGGGGCCTTATAGACAACCTAGTTCGACTGTTTCATTTTACAAATCTCAAGATGAGATTGTGAAGGGACGTCCCCATGATCACATAGGCAGCTTATGTCAGACAAGAAAATTTGAACCTATATCTTCTGCCTCTAAGTTTGGCTTTGTGTCACAACCAAAGCAAAAATAATATGAATCCAGATCCCTTCAATATTTGAAGGCCTTCAGGTCTGAGAAACCCCAGGTTAGTAATAGTCCTTCCTACCTGATTTCATCCGTTTTCTTCCATGAACTGATAATTATAGGTCAAGCTGAAAATTTTCTCATTGCAGGAGTTTAAGGGGAGCAGGTAATGATAGATCTATTGCCATCTTGATAAGATGCCTGCATCCCAAACTTGTTAGTATCTGACAAATAGCAGAAAATGAATGCTGGAAATCACAGTAAAGGAAGGTTTTGACTATGTCTGCCAACATTCAGTTCTGACTTAAAAAGCCTGCTGTTCCTTCTCTCCTTTACCTCAGGACTTGTATTCCTGCTCTCTTGCTGTCCCTAACTGCTATTCTGCGGCTGAATAAACCAATCTGGGTGTAGGCAGTGCAAGTGAATGTAACCATATGAAACCACCAGAAAGGTCCCCAGGCTCATCAAAAGACATTGTTCGGAACCAGCTCTTAATTTTCTCACCACATTAACAAAAATTAAATATTCACTAACTCTCTATGCCTGCCAGTTAGAAACATAACAGAACCCATTTACTTTAAACATTCAGTCTTAATCCCCAGGAGTAAGTTACAATGAAATGCACAATTTCTTTAATTCCTGCTATGCTATTAAACAATATAGCGAACTTTACAAGATGGGGGAGGGAGGGGAAAGTGCACAGGTACCTCCTCTTCTTCTAAGCACCATTATTGAAGCAAAGACACTGAGAATAATCAGCCATTTGAAAGTAATTTTAAAACACCCCAAACAGAACCTTTAATATGGCCCCAAGCAGTTGATGATCCATTTCAACTTTTAGAAGTCCATTACAAAGGAGCCCAAAAATACATTTTAACAAAGAGTTGTATTCATAACTTTATGACAGGCTGCTGGGGGAGAGAGGGCTTGGCAACATGCTGAAGTCAAGTAGGTAGCTCTGAATGAGTGAAAATGATCTTTCACAGATGAAAGCAGATTGTCATTCTTAATAATCAGAGAAGTATAGCATTTGTGCATTGGAAGCAATATTTCTTTTTTTTTCCTTTCTCACATTTCTTTTTTTTAAAATTTTTTCTTATTTATTAACTTCTGTTTTACATCATTCATTTCCGCCAGATTTTGAGTTACAATTATTTTTCCCCCCTGTTTTTCCTCTACCCACTCTCCCAGAATAGCAGTCCCACAAGATATCTCTTGGAATCAACATTTCTAATGACAGTGTCCTCTTTCTGGCTGAAGCAGGAAACCATTTAAAAACATCTCTGATAGGTGTCCTCCCACTATCCACTTCAAGAGGGCACTTACTACTGCCAGAGGCAATTTGTTCAACTTTGTAGATGCAGTTAGGTTGGCCAGTGGATAGAGCAATACTTCTGGAGTCAGGAAGAAAGGAGTTCAGATTCAGCCTAAATACTTACTACAAATGGGACCCTGCACAAATCACTTAACCTCTGTTGTCCTCAGTTTCCTCAAGAGTAAAGTACGGATAATGACAGCATCTAATTCTCAGGGTTGCTGCATGGATCAAATGAGGTAATACATACATACATACATACATACATACATACATAATATATATATGTGTGTATATATATATATATATATATATATATATATATATATATAAGAATAGTGCCTGGCACATAGTAGGTACCATAAAAGAATTATTTGCTTTCCACCTCCCTTTGTTTTTGCCTTAATATTTGCAAGTTCGTTCTGACATTGATCCTGAGAGTCAGCTATGGAATCAGAAAGATCTGGGCTCAGTCCTTCCATCAGACATTTCATAGATGGGTGACCACGTCATATGGCCCCAAGTGTAATCTAGATTATTGGACTGAAAAATGTATATGACCCAAGACAATGAGGTAGCTGTCAAAAAATAATAATAATGCACAGATCACTTAACCTCTCACTGCTTCCAGGAAATGCTCTGAGACTGGCAAAATAACAGATAAGATGCTAATATGCCATGGTCAGTTTCCAAATTAAAATTTCCCTATACCAATGAACTTGTCCTACCTCCAGTACACACACAAACAAGCAGGTGAGTGGCTAGAAGCTGGATCATGTGGATAAGTATAATTGAAAATCATTTTTTTTTTATTTGAACCTCTTGGCCAAAGCAGAAAAAGCTTAATCACTCTTCTATGTTGCTCACCAGACACCTGAAGGTAGCAATCATGTTGCTCTTAAGCCTTACTTCTAAAGGCTACACTTGTCTAGCTTCCTTATACAATATTCATGTAACCTAATCTGTGAAACCCTCACCATCCTGCTCCCTTCCCCCTCTATACATGCTACAATGTGTCTATGAGGTACACGGATTCAGCCAGGTGGTACTAGAGCGCAGAGTGTTGGGTCTGAGTATTGGAGACCTGAGTTCAAAACCAGCCTCCAACACTTACTAGATCTGTGAATCTGGTCAAATCACGTAATCCCTTGTATATCTTAATTTCCTCAACTGTAAATTGGGGATGATAATACAACGTATTTCCCAGGGTTCGTATAAGGATCAAATGAGATAATAAATATAACGTCCTTAATGCAGAATCTGACACATAACAGATATTCAATAAGGCTTTCCCTTCTTCTTCCCTTCCCTCTCTCCCTCATTTTTCTTTTTTCCTTCCTTCCTTCCTTCTCTCCTTCCTTCTTTTTCTTCCTTTCTCTCATTCTCCCTTTTTCTCATTCTCTCTTCTCACTTGCTTTTTCTCTTGCTTTATCTCTCCCTCCCACCCTCCCTTCTTTCCTTGCTTCCTTCTGTCTTATTTTCCTACCTAAATGAGGCATAACATTATAGATGTGATTTGAATGCATGGAGTACATGAAAATTATTTCTCCCCTTGTTCTAAGTGTTATGATTATTAATACAACTTGAGACTACATGAAGGTTTTTTTTCAGTCCAATAAAATCTCATCCTTTTTACAATAAACTTTATAGAGAGCTATTTGTCTACACACTTCACTTGTGCAATCAATTTTTTGAACCCACCTGCAGAATTTTGAATTTAGTCTTATTAATTTTCATTTTGCTAGATTACTTATATGTCCCTTTTTATGCTGAGTTGTAAGCTCTTGTTTGGGTCTGTCTTTATCAATCTAAAGATTTCTTTTCCTGGAAAATTAAACAGTATCCAAAAGGAGCTGAGAGATGCGATTTTTCCATTGCATTATCCTAACATTGTATCACACTGTTTTGTACAAGCACAGAGACTATATCTTCCTCATTTTTCTTGTCTGCTATCTAAGAAGCTCTCTCCCTGATTTTTTAATTTAGGCCTCAATATTTTAAGCAAGCCTCAGCTGTTTCTGAGAATTAGACTATTCTTACAGGATGATGTCACTCTCTTGCAATACCCACATGCTTTAATTATGTTCCTCACGTTAACAGCTCAGCATCCTGTCCCTATTAAATTGCCTCTTATTAAATTCAGCCCATCATGTGAGTCTACTGAGATCTTCATGGGTCCAGATTCTGTCATCCAACATACTGTTTATTCCTCAGTGTGTGTCATAAGTGTGGCTAAGTATTAAGGAAGCTGCTGTAAATCTGTGGGGAAGGCAAAATGGTCCGACATAGCTTCTGTTTCTCTGGGTAAAACTCTAAAATATTTTCATTCTGCTAGACAAATGACACCAGAACCAGAATATCATTTATAATCATTAGCATTAAAAATGAATACAGAAGTGAGAACCTGTTTTTGTTCTTTTTTTTTTTTTTTTTGCTTTTGGGAGGGCAATTGGGGTTAAGTAACTTGCCCAAGATCACACGGCTAGGTTTTTGTTTGTGTGTGTTAAATGTCTGAGGTCGGATCCGAACTCAGGTCCTTCTGACTCCAGGGCCAACGCTCTACTCATTGTGCCACCTAGCCGCCCCTGTTCTTATTTTTTTAATATGGTGCTTTGGAAGATTGTTTCAGTATTCTGTGACCAATGCTCTATTAAGATGAGACACCCACAGGAAAGGCAGGAATGAGAAGCCAGAAAATCCCACTAAGACTAATTTAGCCATTCCTTCTAAATGAAGAAATGGGATATCATGGAAAAAAATATTACTAGCTTGCATTGTGTTTCCAACTGAGGTGATATAAAAACCACTAGAAATGTGCAATAGTAGATTTTTTTGTAGATTAGAACAACAATATTCTTATGTGGGAAGCCACTTGGGGTCAGTGTAAGGCAAGTGAAATTACTACTTATTACTGGGAATTTATTATCTCAAATACATGAGACTTTGTAAGTCATAATCATTGTGAATATTCACATTTAAAATGTACTGCGTTGTTAAATAAATCGAGGCCATAACTTCAGGATGGCTCTCATTCATCTTCACATTAACTCAATACTGCCCATTCTGAGCCTATATCTTCAATTTCATACTAATCCTGGTTCTTCCTATACATCTCCTCACCAACCACTACGATCACCACCTCCACCATCACACTGAGACCCAATGTGTATACAATGCTAAGCAATGGGCACTACACAAAGTAAATTGAGAATCCATGGATGCTACTCTATGGCAACCTACCATCCAACTGGACGATTTTCCAATTCTGTCACTAATTGTTGACTTTGATGAAATGGGTGATGGAATATTGTCATTGCCACCAGTCAGGTGTCAAAAAATAAAAGTATTTAAGATTTCACATTTACAATCAAAACTGATTTGGAAAAAAATAGGATAACATATATAAACAATGATGACTTGAAGGACAGTAGGAAAGCCTCATCTACTGGGAAAAAATCTCCCCCAGTCTATATTTAGTAATTAAAATTCTGTTATTCTCCAAGGTGATATCCTTTTGAGTTATAATAGAATTGCAAATGGATGTTTGGGGTTCCCAAACATTGATTAATTTTAGAGACATAGAGCAATGGTTATTGCAAGAATCAAGTAAGGTAACATTTGACCTGTGGTATAAGGAACTTCTAGTGTAGAATTTGCATCCACAATTTTAGATCAGCAACTTCTCTGTTATTTGGTCTTAAGAGATTTTCCTGGAAGATATGAGAGGTTAAGGGACTTATTCAAAGTCCCTCAGCTATAACATGTCTGATATAAGAATTGAACTCAGATATTTCTGATTACAGGGCTGACTCTCATGGTTAATACAAAGAAGAAGCAACTACAAACAATTGGTGTCCCATTTTAAAAAGAAATGGCGACACTAAACCATACATAAGGATCTCAATGGGTAGCATATTGACTTAGAAAAAACATCCACTTGCAATAACTACGTTATATTATATTTTTATTTTGTTAAATACTTTCAAGTTACATTAAGCCACACTCAAGATTGTTGTAGGCCAAAGTATCATCTGTAGATCATGCGTTTGACAGCTCTGGGGTAGAATATTAGAGCATTACTTTACAAAAAATGCAGCTTAGGCTCTGTTAGGAAGGTTTTACTTTCACTGATTCAACTGCACCAGTAGCTAGCCAATTAGAAGGTACCAAGCATAGCTACTGAATGCAGATGCCTAATAGGAATAAAAATGCCAACAGAACACACAGACCTGATGACTATTTCCATTGGCTAATGTACTGGAGGAGACATACTGAAACATCACCAAGGCCAAATACTTTCTTAATTCAATATAAATAACACAGTCATAATTTTCTTGTGCTTTAGAAGATTAATTCAATCACTTTGTGTGAACGGCAAATATATTCAAATGTTCCACAACAGCAACCAATACTAGTGGGAAACTTCCTTTTCCTTAAATCTCTCCCTACCTGCCATGATGTTAACTGCCTTAGCTGTCATTAGGTGTCCTACCCCTTCCCCTGGTATTGAAAATAATTGGAAGGGATTTGAAAATCATAAAACAGTCCAATTTCTACCTGAAACATGAAATCTATGCCCAATACCTGATTCTTCAAACTCTTCTTGAAAATATCCAATAATGGGAACCTAAAGCTTCCTGACACAGCCAGTATCTTAAATTCCACTTAAATAGTTGCTTAATTTATATTAGTAATAGCACTCCAGGGTCACAAAGTGCTTTCATATCTATAATCTCATTCTATTTTTAAAATCTTAACATGGGAAATATGGTGCATGTGTAATTTTCCTCAATTTACAGCTAAAAAATTAGGCCCAGAGTGATTGTTACTTGATCAAGTCACAGTAAGGAAGGTTATATTGAAATTCAAGTCTCCTGTTGACATGTCCCAACACTTACAACATCATCTGTTTCATTTTCCAGGAGCCTTTAAAAAAAACACTCGTGAACATATTCCTTACTTTCTCAAGGAGTAGAAGAGAATTTAGAAATCCATTTTTAAATCATGTAAATCTTTTAAATGTAATTGTGAAATATTGAATGAAATAAAAATATATTATAAAAATTTAACATAATTGGATAAAGTAAAACGTAGAGATCTACAAATGATACTATTTTATATATACACACATATATACATATACACTCATATGTACATGTGTGTGTGTGTGTGTGTGTGTGTGTGCATATATATAGGCAGTGAGGTAGCATAGGGGACAGAGTGAATAGAACCTTAGGACTGGAGTCAGGATGATCGGAGTTCAAATACAGGCACTTATTAGCTGTGTGACTCTAACCTAGACACAACTTTTGTCGTCCCCAGATTCCTCACTTGAATAATGGGGATAATATAGCACCTACATCCCAGTGTTTTTTTAATTTCTGTTTTTTAATTAAATTTTATGTTTATTTTTAGTTTACATCATTAATTTACACAAGATTTTGAGTTTTAAATTTTCTCCCCATCTTTCCCACTCCAAAACAAAGATCCCACGGTATACCCCCTCCCCCAATCTGCTCTCCCCTATATCCTCCCCCATCCTCCTTCCAACTTTCCAGTAGGGCATGGTAAATCTCTATGCCCCAGTGCCTGTATATCTTATTTCCCAATTGCATTAAAGTAATTATATATATTTTTTTAAAGATTTGATTTTAAACCTTTGAATTCCAGATTCTTTCCTTACCTCCTTCATCACCCACTCTTACTGGGAAGACAGGCAATTCAATATAGGCTATAAAACATTTCCATATTGAATATATTGTAAAAGACTGACTATATTTCTTTCCATCCTATTCTACCCCTATTTGTTCTACTCTCTACTTTGACCCTGTCCCTTTTCTAAAGTGTGTGTTTCTAACTGTCTTCAGCCCAACCTGTGCTCTCCTCCATCATCCTCCCTCATCCCCTTCCCCGCTACTCTCCTGTAGGGTGAGATACCCTATGTAGTGTGTATGTCATTCCCTCACTAAGCTAAATTCAATGAGAGTAAGGTTGACCTATTCTCTTTTGCATTTTTGTCCTTCCCCACCATTGTATCAGTTTTCCCTTGCCTCTTCTATATGGGATCATTTACCCCATTCTGTCTCTCCCCATCTCTTCTCATTATATTCCTCTCTTACCTCTCAATTTCACCCTTTAAGTATCATTCCTTCCTATTAAACGGGTCCTGTGCCCTTTATCTATGTATACCTGTATACATATATACACATACTCATTCAGGTATTCATAAGCCCACATACCCTCCTATACACACACACACACACACACACACACATATGCGTGTATGTATGTATACATTTCTATTTCCTTCAAATATTCCCATACTGGGAAAAGTTTCATAAGTTAAAATTATCATTTTTCCATGTAGAAGTGTAAATAGTTCAACTTTGATAAGTTCCTTATGATTTCTTTTTCCTGTTTACCTTCTCATGCTTCTCTTGCTTCTTGTATTTGAATGTCAAATTTTCTATTCAATTCTGATTTTTTCATCAAGAATGCTTGAAAGCCCTCTATTTCATTCAATGACCATATTTCCCCCTGAAACATGATAGTTAGTTTTCCTGGGTAGGTGATTCTTTGTTTAAATCCCAGCTACTTTGACCTCCAGAATATCATATTCCAAGCACTTCAATCCCTCAACGTAGAAGCTTCCAGATCCTTTGTTATCCTTATTGTGTTTCCACGATATTCAAATTGTTTCTTGTTGGCTGCCTGTAAAATTTTCTCCTTGATATGGGAACTCTGGAACCTGGCTATAATATTACTATGAGTTTTCTTTTTGGGATCTTTTTTCAGGAGGTGATAGGTGGATTCTCTCAACTGCTATTTTGGCCTCTGGTTCTAAAACATCAGGGAAATTTTCCTTGAGGATTTCATGGAGGATGATTTCTAGGTTATTTTTTTGATCATGGCTTTCAGGTAGTCCAATAATTTTTAAATTATCTCTCCTTGATCTATTTTCCAGGTCCATGGTTTTTCCAATGAGATATAACACATCGCCTTTTTTTTTTTCATTTGTTTGTATCTGTTTAATAGTATCTTGATTTCTCATAAAGTCATTAGCTTCCATTTACTCCATTACACTTCTGAAGGAATTATTCTCTTCAGTGAGCTTTTGTGATTCTTTTTCTATCTGGAAAATTTGGCTTTTTAAGGCATTCTTCTCCTCATTGGCTTTTTGGGCCTCTTTTGCCTTCTGAGTTAGTCTATTTTTTAAGATGTTATTTTCTTCAGTAATGTTGTTGACTCTCTTTTCATGATTTTCTTGCATCATTCTCATTTATCTTCCCAATTTTTCCTCCACTTCTCTTATTTGGTTTTCAAAATCCTTGTTAAGATCCTCTATGGTCTTTAACCAATTTATAATTTTCTTGGAAGCTTTTAGTACAGGAGTTCTGACTTCATTGTTTTCTTCCTCTTCCATTCTTTGATACTTTTTCCCCCAAAATAGGAATCTAAAGTCAGATTGATGTGCTTGCTTTGCTTCCTTTGCTTTCTCATTTGCCTTTCAATTACTTGACTTTTGAGCTTTTTACGACTGTAGAACTCTGATTCCAGAGAAAAGGGTTTTGTTTCAAATCACTGAGGTTTTCTCAGCTGCCAGGAGCTATCAGTTGGCTTCCCTCCCTCAACACTCCACCAGCTCTGGCACCTGGTAACACATCCCAGGACTTCTACCCTAGACAGTGATCCTCATCCAAACATGTTAAAGCAAGAGCAGTTACCCCTCAGAATGGTTGCTTTGTTGCCCTAAAATCTGCACACCAGCATCTCTGAACCAGCCACATGGCAGGGGCTGCCATGCCTCAGGTGCTTCTCCCTCAGGGGGGCAGAGGCTGGACTGCACTCCTGAACCCCTTGTTCCCAAAGTCTATACTGAACTCTCACTTTGTCTTTGGCATTTATGGGCTTATAATTCTAGAAACTGCGAGAGCAGCTGGTTATTTGCTCTCCTGAAGTGAACACCAGTGGCAGCTGCTCAGGGGCCTCCCTGGGGCTAAAACTGTGGGCTCATACTGGGCTGGGCTCTGCTCCCAGCATGCTGCAATGGACCTTTCCTGTCCACCTGCTAGGTTGCCTTCAGCAGGAGATTTGTTTCTCTGTCACTTTGTGGGCTCTGTGGCCCTAAAGTTTGTTTAGAGTCATTTTAATAGGTGTTTGATCTGCTTATGGGGGGAGCATATGGAGTTTTCCTGCTTCTACACTGCCATCTTGGCTCTGCCCTGTCACCTCCCAGGGTTCTTGTGAGGATAATAGGAGTTAATAACTTTAAAGCACTTTGCATTTAGGGCCTGGCACATGTTAGGTACAATATAAATGTTAGCTATCATTAATATCACTACTACTATTACAATGACATCAATGTTTAAGTAATCATCTTCTTATCTAAACTGCAGCCTTGATTATCTCTTCTAGTATCCATTCTGAAAGAAGAGAAACATCTGCCTAATGTTAATGCTCAATATCAGTGAAAAGGAGATATTGGTTATATTAAGCTATTTAATGAATCCTGCCTGATTTCCATTAGAACCAATGTGACTTCTTTTAGAGTCCTTTATTGTAGCTGGAGATTACATAAATTTAAAAGGTTTTAAGTCATATTTTGTATCCTTGTGCAACTGTCATTTTGTTTTTTCTGTAAAATGGTCATTCTTTACATGTGTATTACCCTTGACAGCTTTTGGAGTGTTTTGTTATTCACTAAATCTTTAGAATAACCCTATGGCCTAAACTTGGCAGTTCTGAAAGCTGAAAAAAATGAAGTCCAGAGTTTGTAAGAGAGGTCCTTAAAGTTTTATGTGTATCAAGTGAAAGACCATTGACTTCTATGCAAGTATCTTAATTTCTAAGTGAATATTTGTTTCTACCACACTCTCCCAATTAATCACTTTCTAATTTATTAATTAAGGCTCCATAATACTCTGCAATATTCTTCTCACTTGATCTGATCTCCAGAATTCACTATGTTTCTTGGTCATTATGCAGCAGAAGGCACAACTCCATGCTTTTAAAATTCACTCCTCAAATTAATCTTCCTCCTTTCCTTTGCAATGAAGTAGTTCTGACATGGAGTTTTGCCTGCTGCCTGTTGGGAGTATTATATAACTAAGCTTGGCCCTTCATTACATATCTGCAGCTTTCCAACTAAATCTCTGTGGGAACAAACAGATTGCTAAGCCTGCTAATCATGAAGTTACATCTCTTGGACTAGATTATTCTACAAAAGCTTTTGTAAATTCTGCTTACTAATTCCTGATGGAAACACAAGTATGTTTTAAGCCATAAAAACCATTTTTTGGAACCCTAAGCAAGAAAAAAGTGCTTAGATTTTTCTATATGGCTATAAATGAAATGCTCTTTGGGCATATGCATTTAATTAAAATATTTCTGTGCATTATTTTTGGTTACACTATAGAAATTAATCTTACATCTGGAGAATCACATTTGATAGTTGGCTTTCCTTCTTTTGGTGCCTCAACTTCAAGGGTCCTTTTGTCTCCCAGGACAGTTGGTTGAGCCTAGAAAATAAAAGGAAAATAGTCAGCTGAAAGATGGAAACTGAATAGATGTATGAATCAATGCAAAGACAAGTGAGCAGAAATAGGAGAACAATATACATAGTAAAAGCAATCATGTAACTATAATAAAATGTGAAAGATTTAGCAGTTCTGATCAATATAATATTTTACGACAATTCCAAAGGATGAATGTTATATCAAGTTCCACCTCTAGGGAGAGAAATGATGGACTCAAATGGGAAACTGAAACATCTTTTATCCCCCTTCTTTATTTTTCTTTTTTTTCCCCTCAGAACATGGTGTATGCATAAATATATTTTCCATAATCATGTTTATAATGGGTATCAGATTTCCTGCCTTCTTAATTTGTGGAAAAAGCAGCCAAGGGAGAGAAAAAATGAAGTTGAAAATAAAAATGATTCTCACTAAAAATGTTAAATACTCAGGTAATCGATTATATAGCAAAAAAAAAAAACAAAACATCATTGAAAATATACACACAGATGCATGCACATACAAATTAGAAGGTTAACTCCTCTTTCTTGTAGAATGTTTTTCTTGATCTCATAGAAACTTCAGCTCCTCAAATACCTTGATAAATGTCTATAATTTGTATTAAACTTAGCACTATTAGTATCCAAAGTAAACATCTTTCATAGGAATCTTGTATACTGTTTCCGTAATGATTCAATTTAGCAAAAGTCATTAAGCACCCTCTATGTGTAAGGCCTTGGGAAGACAAAAATGAAAAAATGGTTATACATGTGATGTTATAGAAAATATATTTCCCTAACCTCAATATTGAAAAAGAAACAACAACAACAACAACAACAACAACAACAACAACAACACACACACACACACACACACACACACACACACACACAAAGAAAAATGAAAAAAAGTTTAAAAAGTTTGCTTCAATCTGCATTCAGAGTTCTTCAGGTCTTTCTTTGGAGGTGGATTTTTCATTATGGAAATTTTCTTGGATTATTTACTTGATCAAAGTAACTAAGGGTTCCAAAACTGATCATCATTACAATACTGCTGTTAGAATAGTTTCCTGGTTCTGCTCACTTTAATATGCGTGATGTTCTCGGTGGCTAGGTGGTACAGTGAGTAGAGCACCAGCCCTGGAGTCAGAAGGACCCAAGTTCAAATCCGGTCTCAGACACTTAAAACAAAAACTAGCCATGTGACCTTGGGCAAGTCACTTAACCCCAAGTGCCCCTCCAAAAATATGCATGATGTTCATATATCTTCCCAAATTTTTCTGAAACACTCCTACTTTTTTATAGTACAATAGTTTCCTATCACAATAATTTATTACAACTTGTTCAACCATTCCAATAAATGGTCATCCCCTCAATTTCCCATTCTTTTTCACCACAAAAACAGCAACAATACATATGTCTTTTTTCTCTTTTCTTGGATCTCTTTAGGATACAGAACTAGTAATAGTATTGTTGGGTCAAAGGATATGTATATTTTTTTGGGAACGGTTCCCAATTATTCTTGAAAATGGTTGGACTAGTTCAAAACTCCACCAATAGTGCATTAGTACTCCAATTTTTCCATATCCTCTCTAGCATTTGTTATTTTCCCTTTTTGTCATATTAGCCAATCTTATAGGTTTTATTTTACTTTACATTTACTTTACTCTAGATTCCTCTAATCAATAATGATTTGGAGCATTTAAGTACTGGTATACTTGACTATAAGTACTGGTAATGTAAATGGGAAGATTTTTTTCATCCATTAATAGATCCATGTGAACTCCTTGAGTCTCATGGTAGACTGAGTCACATGAATCTGTGGTAGGAGGAGCTTGCCAAGTGGGTGGAGCAGGAAGGAGTGGAGCTGGAAGGATGGACCAGACCCTGTTGATCACAGCAGTTAGAGCTAAGGGAGAAAGAGGAAGCAGGCAGCAAGCTTTGAGTGTTTATTTTTGGGAAGGCCCTAGCAAGTGGAAGGCTTAGGGATGGCAGTGCCCCCTGCATTCTTTTTTTTAAACAAATGCTTTATTAACTTCTGTTTTACATCATTCATTTCCACCAGATTTTGAGTTATAATCATTTTCCCCCTGTTATTCCCCTACCCAACCTCCCAGAATAGCAGTCCCACAAGATATCGCTTCCTCCAGTCTGCTCTCTCCCATACCTTCTCCCATACCCCACCCCCTGCATTCTTATTGTGTATAGATTTCTTTGCTGCTGTGATGGATTTGGCTTTCTTGTATTGGGGTTTGACTTTCTGCTGTTTGAATAAATGTTCTGGTTCTGTCTTCTATGTGGAGAGTCTGATATATTTTTTATTCAGAATTATGCCTCTGTAGGTGCTGTGAACATTACATTGATGCTATACTATAGACACATATACCACCTAGTTACATCTGACTCTTTGTGACCCATTTTTGGAGTTTTCTTGGTAAAAATACTGGAGTTGTTTGCCATTCCCCTCTTCAGTTCATTTTGAGATGAGGAACCAAGGCAAATAAGGTTAAGTGACATGCCCAAGGTCACACAGCTAGTAAATATCTGAGTCCATAACTGAAATCATGAAGAAAACTATTTTTTGGTATCCCCATATATTCTTGGACAACATGCTAGCCTATAATTGGCATTGTTAAGGCAGATAAGGTCTGACATAGTTGGTAGGATTCCAAAAAACAGAACTTTGAGGGAATATCCTGGTCAACCTCACCCTTGATGGAGGATGGCATATCTGCTTGGGAGAATCCTGATTTGGCCACGCATATCTAACCAGACACGGGAGGGGTGACCTGAGGCACAGAACTATTGGACGTGTGGAAAGTGCACATTAGCTTGTTATTTGACAGGATATAATGTGGGAAAATCCCATAGGCAAGCCATTTGTTTTGGTTAATGGAAGATTTATAGCTTAAGCAAACATGAGAATTTCAGTGCTATTTAGAGAGACCTTGAAACAACAATTGCCCTATGTCCCATGGGATAAAGAACATAAAGTCTGTTTGTCTGTCTCTGTCTCTCTCTTACCTACCTGATTAAACCTAAGTCTGGTTATAAGGTGGAATTATTAAGGCATGCTTGGTTGTCAACTATGATTCTTATCTGAAGACAGTACTAAGGATGCTTTAATCTGTTATAAGTGTGTTGAGTCACTCTGTGCCCTAAGGCTTAGGCCTGAAGAATCGGTTTTGATGCTCTTATCATTATATCTCTGCTTTTTCTTCTATAGCAAATTCCTAGAGTCAGAGCAAGGGGTCAGTAAAAGGTAAGAGCACAATGGAATTATGTAAGATCTCACTGTTCTCAAACTGAATGTGTAGTAATTCCATATTCCAAACAACTAAGTAAATTAGTACTCTGGGCTTGGCATCTGCCTGCTAATGGTTACAAAGTCATGGATAAGATTAAGTGTCTGAAGTATCTCATTCTTTCATAATTATATGGGAATATTTGGACAAAGATGCAAATCTATTGTTTTGTGAGGTTCAATTCAGAGACCTCTTTTTCTTTGTTTTAAGGAATAGAATTTCAGTATGATCAGTCATGTTGGTAGAGAATAATGTTTCTGTAGTACCTATTCCATTAAAATACAATTAACAAATGAATATATACTGTTCTCTGCATACACTTAGGAATTAATTACTTAAGTATATACAAACCCCAGGCAGGTCTTTTGTTACAATTGGAGTAAATCCAGGCACTTGTAAGTAAATTCATTTGTGTAACCATTGAATCTATGGGTGAAAAGCCTCTTCCTGCAAAAAGTATTGTTACTCATGGTTTTATGTACAGGATTTTATCCTTAACAGCATCTGATCCTTCTAACTGAATTGGAACTATTTAGAGTGGAAAATTTTTCAAAAAACAACAAGATCAGATAACCCTGTATGTCAAATATAAATGATTCTAACGGGGCATGTAAAAACCTAAGTCCTCTGATGTTTCAAGTGAGCTATCAGCTCATAATATGATGTTCTTATAGCTTTATTGTTGATAACATCAGAACCTTAAAGTTTGAGGTAGTTTTCTCCACATGAACTAACTGGAGAAGTATACTTTGAGAGTCTATACTAACTTGTGTGGAGATCTGTTTTTTTTTTGTGGTTTTGTTTTGTTTTGTTTTGTTTTGTTTTGTTTTTAAAGCAATTGGGGGTAAGTAACTTGCTCAAGGTTACATGGCTAGTCATTATTTATGTGTGGGTGCTCATTTTCTGAGGCCAGTTTCGATCCTGGGTCATCCCAACTCCAAAGCCAGCGCTCTTACTCACTGCACCACCTAGCCACCCCATGGAGATCTGTTTTGTAAAATATTTTATCAAATACATGCAAGAAATCTCTATAAGTAACTTGGAACCAGAGAAGCAAATTCACTAAAGAATGAGACCTATACCAGAATGTTCAAGAGAAGATATTTCCAGAGAAGAGATGACTACATGAAACATCTGAGACCCAAAATGCAGATTAATGGACATTGAGAGTGGGTTACTAAAATGCAAGGACACTTAATGTTTTTAATGTGGATGATCATTATTGTATAACCCTGGATTTTTGTTTCTTTGTATCTATAGACTAAGTTTTCTCAGTTATTGCTATGTCCTGTAAACTTTCCATCTAAATTAGCCTATGGATTTAGATATTGTTCTATGATTTATACTATGATTAATCAGTCTTGTTGCTCTTAAACTGAACAGGCAGAAAAAAATTTGACACTTCTACCATGAACAAAAGGGGAGAATTAAGAAAAAACAAATAATGTTGATGCCATTTGGTAGTTGATTTTGTTCTGTACCACCCACAACATGTTATAAAATTGCCCAAATTATGCTTCTCTGTTTCTGAACTTAGTCCAGTAATTCAACAAGCCTGAAACAAGTTGAGAAATCTAGATCTCCCACGGATCATCAAACACCATTGGTTATTCCTTTACCTCCCTGGAATGGTGGGTGGAAGAAAATCCTAATAATTATAGCGATTTTCCTATTGGTAATGCTGTTTCCCTATGTGTACTTATATTGCCATTATGCATTGGACCTCCAATGCAGTTCATCTGTAGGCCCCCCTGCTTCTTCCATCTTAGTGAAATGACTCATGTACCACTCAAAGCACCTTGCAGAAGATAGTATTGGAAAGAATGTTGGAGCAGGTCATGAGGAGTGGAGAGTACAGTGGGAGCCAGAGAATAGCAATGGGACCTATGACTCAACAACAACAACAACAACAAAATGAAAACTACCTTGAATAAATGTAAACAGCAAAAGAAGCTCAAACTATCCCACGAGAAAAACTGTACATGACCCTGGGTAGTCCCATTAACTATGCATTCTTTGTTTTTTTTCTACATAATACCTTTCTTGACTTGGGGTTGGTGAAGGGATCCACCATTTTACCTTGACTCGTTGCTACCCACAATGAGAGTTTTATTTGAGTAAGAACCCTCTAGTAACCCTAATAAAATTATAAAAAAACAAGTTAGCATGGGCTCCTCTTTCTTTGGTATCTCAATATTCTCTCATAGGATGTGTTGCCCTACAATCGACATAATTACGGCAATGTATGCCCCCTTATATTTTTCAAAAATATTAGGGTGGTTTGCCATTTCCTTCTCCGTGTCTTTTTTTTTTAAACAAATGCTTTATTAACTTCTGTTTTACATCATTCATTTCCGCCAGATTTTGAGTTACAATCATTTTCCCCGTTATTCCCCTACCCACCCTCCCAGAATAGCAGTCCCACAAGATATCGCTTCCTCCAATCTGCTCTCTCCCATACCTTCTCCCATACTACCTTTGACTTTTCCATTAGAGGAAGGTGAATCTTTGTGTCCCAATGCCTGCACATCTTATCTCCCAATTAAAAGCAAAAAGAGTATTATTAATAGTGTTTATATATATTTGAAACATTTAATGTTATGACCTCGACTTTCAGATCCATTTCCTTCCTCCCTTGTCACCCATTCCCTCTGGGGAGATAGGTAATTCAGTATATGTTGTACATGTCTAGCTATGCAAAACATTATCATAGTAGATATATTGTACAAGGCTGCTTATAATTCCCTCCCACTCATCCCACCCCCCACCTGGTCCATTCCCTACATGATCCTGTCCCTCTTCTATAGTGGGTACTTCTAACCTCCCCTCCCCCAAAGGATGCCCCCCCCATCAATCATCCCTCCTCTCATCCCCCTTCCCCCTGTTCTACTGCAGGTTGAGGTATCCCATTTAGTATGTATGTCATTCTCTCCCTGAACCAAATTTAATGAGAATGTGGATTTGCCTTTTTTTTTCCCCTTCCTATTCTCCCCCTCCCTTGCAACCACTTCCCCTTGCTTCTTCTACATGAGATAGTTTACCCTACCCTGTCTTTCCCCATCTCCTCTGGCCACTTTCCTCTCTCACCTCATAATTTCATCCCTTGAGTATTCTCCCTTCCCAACAAATTCAACCTATGCCCTCTATCCAACCATATACACACACATTCACATATGTATTCATATGACCACACACCCTTCTTCCATTATTTTCATAGTGAGAAAGATATCATCAGTCACAGTTATTGCTTTTCCATATAGGAGTGTAAATAGTTCAACTTTGATAAGTTCCTTTTGATTTCTTTTCCCTGATTACCTTCTCAGGCATCTCTTCCTTCTTGTGTCTGGATGTCAAATTTTCTATTCAATTCTGGTTTTTTCCTCAAGAATGCTTGAAAGTCCTCTATTCCACTGAATGACCATATTTTCCCCTGAAACAAAATACTCAGTTTTGCTGGGTAGGTGACCCTTGGGTTCATTCCCAGTTCTTTTGCCCTCTGGAATATCATATTCCATGCCCTTCGATCCCTCAGTGTAGAAGCTGCCAGGTCCTGGGCTATTCTGATTGTGTTTCCACAATATTGAAATTGTTTCTTCCTGGCTGCTTGTAGTATTTTCTCCTTGATCTGGGATTCTGGAACCTGGCTATAATATTCCTGGGAGTTTTCTTTTTGGGATCTTTTTCAGGAGGTGATCAGTGGATTCTTTCAACCTCTATTTTGCCCTCTGGATCTAAAACATCAGGGCAATTTTCCTTGAGAATTTCTTAAAGGGTGATTTCTAGGTTCTTTCTTTGATCATGGCTTTCAGGTAGTCCAATAATTTTTAAATTGTCTCTCCTGGATCTATTTTCCAGGTCAGTGGTTTTTCCCATGAGATATTTCACATTGCCTTCTAATCTTTCGTTTGTTTGGATCTGCTTAACAGCATCTTGATTTCTCATAAAGTCACTAGCTTCCATTTGCTCCAGTCTAACTCTGAAGGAATGAATCTCCTCAGTGAACTTTTGAGATTCTTTTTCCATCTGGCAAATTCGACTTTTTAAGGCATTCTTCTCCTCATTGCCCTTTTGGGCCTCCTTTGCCATTTGAGTTAGTCTATTTTTTAAGGTGTTGTTTTCCTCAGTCAGGCTGTTGACCCTCATTTCATACTTTTCCTGCATCCTTCTCATTTCTCTTTCCAATTTTTCCTCCACTTCTCTTATTTGATTTTTAAAGTCCTTCTTAAGGTCCTCTATGGCCTGCAACCCGCTCATGTTTTCCCCTGGGGCTTTTGGAGCAGGACTTCTGACCTCACAGTCCTTTTCCTGCTCTATGCCCCCAAAATATGAGTCTAGGGTTGCATTTTTCTGTTTCCTTTGCCTTGGCATGTTGCCACTTAGTTACTTGACTTTTGGGCTTGTTGCCACACTATGGCTTTAAGGCCAGATAGAGGAATTTTCGTCCCGAACATGTGGGGGGCAACTTCCGTTTCTGGCAAGCTGTAAACCCACCCACGACTTCCACCCTAGATCACAATCCAGATCCAGGGAGGTTAAAGCAAGAGCGATTACCCCCCCAAGACTGATCGCTGGATCTCCCTACAATTAATTGCAGGCTGGGAGCCGCAGCTGCCTCTGAAAACTACCAAATGGAGTGTCTCCTCAGTGGCTTCTAGCCCCCAGGGGAGGGAGCCGACGCATTTCCCCAAATACAGGTCCCAAAGTCCATAGGACACTAACCTCTTACTTTGTCCTAGGCATGTCTATGTTGATAATTCTGCAGTCGCCATGGCTGCTGGTGTTCTGGGTTTCCTCCAGCTGGCTGCTGGCCCTGCCACCCTGGGGCTAAAACCTCAGCTCAGGGGGAACTGGGCTCCGCATGGCTCGGCTTCCTGCGGCGCTGTGCGCTTCCAGGTCCCAGACCACCGTGCTGGTCCTGCAGGGCTACTGGGCTGTCCTCAGCGGGATGTTAGCTTCTCTGTGTCGTTCTGTGGGTGCTGGGGCTCCAGAAGTTGTTCAGAGTCCCCTTTTACATAATTTGTGGGGAATCTGGGTGCAGAGTGGCTTGGATGAGCTGTTTCTACTGCGCCATCTTGGCTCCGCCCCCCGTCTTTTTTTTTTTTTTAACAGAAGAGGAACTAAAGCAGAGTTAAGTGACTTGATCAGTGACTTAAGTGACTATTGACTTTAGGCCTAGCACTTCATGTACTATGCCACCCAGCTGCCACCAATTCTGCATTTAACTTCATCCTATTTTCTTCTGATTACTGTTCTCCCTTTTTATTTTGTCACTCCTCTAAGGTCTGTTTTGTTTCTGACCAGACTCCTACTATCTGCAACATTCCCCATACACTTTTATCACCCATCGCCCTTTATCTTATTCCTACTTCCCTGTTGAGTAAGACAGATTTCTATTACCAGTTGTGTGTGAATATAAGTGCGTGTATACCTTCTTTGAACCAATTTGGATATGAGTTAAGTTCAAGCATTCTCCAACCCCCTCCAAAATCAAAATCCAATTTTGTAATCAACTATTAAACTCTTTCTTGTGTACCTCTTTTATGTGAGACAGTTTTCCCCTTTTTTTCTACCTTCTCCCAGGGCATCCTATTTTCTTGTCTATTCATATTTTTTTATATCATATCAACCTAATCAACTCACTCCTAATCTCTTTTTCTATGTAGAATCCTTCTAACTTTCTTAATGATGATAACATTCTTAGAAGTTATAAGTATTGTCTTCCCATATAGGAAGGTAAAGAGTTAAAACTCATTGAACCACTCATTATTTCTCTTTTATATTTACCTTTATATGTTTCCCTTGAGTCTTGTGTTTGAAAGTCAAAATTTCTACACAGTTCTGGTCTTTTCATCAGGAATGCTTCAAATATTTCTAGTTAATTAAATATCCATTTTTTCCCTTGAAGCACTGACTTAATTTGCTTGATAAATTATTCTGGGTTGTAATCCCACTTCTATAGCTTTCCAGAATGTCATATTCCAAGCCCTCCAGTCCTTTAACATGGAAGTTGCTAAATCTCATGTGATCCTGGCTGTGACTCCATGGTATTGGAATGGTCTTTTTCTTGCTGCTTGAAGTATTTTCTCTTTGACCTGGGTGGGAGGGGCCTCTAGAATGTGGATATTATATTCCTGAAAGTTTTCACTTGGGTTCTCTTTCAGGTGGTAACAGGTGGATTCTTTCAATTTTTATTTTACCCTCTGGTAAAACAATATCAGAGAAGTTTTTCTAGATTTTTTTTGAAATATGAGGTTGATGCTTTTCCTTTGATCATGGCTCTAAGGCTGTCCAATGATTACTATCTCGCCTCAGAGCCAAAATATTAGAGAAAAGGCAGGGAATCCCCCAAGTTTCCCCAAAACCCTTCCAAACAACTTTAAAAAATGTGTCAGAACAAATTTTAGAATGGGAGAACACACAAAAAGACAGGGTTAAACAATTTTCCTGCCAAAGTCAACTTAGAAGTTTGGGAGTAAAGGCCTCTCTGATATCAGCGTGAGAGTAGAATACAGGATACCAGAGGCCATGCCCCAGCAAACCAACAATAGGGCCTTGGGAGCCACTAAATCAGTAGAATCAGTGGTGGTCTCTGGATATCATCCCACAGATGCTCGTAAGGGCTTCAAAACACTGGTCAGAAAGAGACCGCAAGGGTCCTTTGCAGGTACCAAGAGCAAAACTCTGTTATATTGCCCATACTTGAATCTATGTTGCAATGCTGGGTCTCATGGTGAGGAGGAAACCTAGCACACTGGAGCTTATAGCTGCAGGAGAGCTGGAATCCTGGTCACATTTCCAAGGTGGAAAAGGGTGCCTGCTACTCACAGACCAGAGTATAGGTCAAGAGAGTAGTAAAATCACTTCTTCTTAGACTGCACCAGATTTGAAGTATTGAAAACGTACAGGTCCCCGAATTATCTCTGAAAATGTATGCACAAAACACCTGAAGCTTGAGACAGTGTGGAAGCAGAGATCTACTTTAGCATAGACTTACAAGTCAAGAAATAGGATGGAAAATGCACAAACAATATAAAACAGCCAAAAAGAAAGTTACTGTGGTGACAGAGAAGATCAAAACACAAACTCAGAAGAAAACAAAGTAAAAACTTCTGCTTCCAAAGCCTGAAAAAAGTGAATTGGCCCCAGGCCATAGAAGACCTCAAAAAGCATTTTTTTTTTTCAAAATGAAGTAAGAGAGGCAGAGGAAACATTGGGAAGGGAAATAAGAGTGATGCAAGAAAATCATAGGGGGAAAAAGTGAACATCTTGGAAAAGGAAACTCAAAAGATCCTGAAGAAAATAAGACCTTTAAAAAAGAGAATAGTGTAAATGTTAAAAAAAGCACAAAATTCCAAAGAAGATAAGGATGCTTTGAAAATCAGAACTGGCCAAATGGGGAAATATATATGCATATATATAAATTCATTGAAAACAACTCTTTAAAAACAGAACCAGATAAATGGAAAAGAAGGTACAAAATTTCACTGAAGTAAATAATTCCTTAATAATTAGAATTTGGGCAAATGGACACTAATGACTTTATGAGCCATCAAAAAATAATAAGATAAACTCAAAAGAATGGGGGGAATAAAATGTGAAATATCTCATTGGAAAAAAACTGGCCTGGAAAATAGGTTTAGTAGATATAATTTCAGAATTATTAGACTACCTAAAAGCCATGAGAAAGAAAAAAAAGAGCCTAGACATCATCACTGAAGAAATAATCAAGGAGAACTTCCCTGATTTTCTAGAACCAGAAGGTAAAATAGGAATAAAAAAATCTACTTATCACCTTCTGAAAGAGATCCCAAAATGAAAAATTCCAGGAATATGAGAACCAAATTTCAGAGTTCCCAAGTCAAGTAAAAAAGAAACAATGCAAATATTGTGGAGCCATAGTCAAGATAACACAATATTTAGAAGTTTCTACATTAAAGGATCAGAGGGCTTGGGATATTATATTCTGGAGGCCAATAGAATTAGAATTACAACCAAGAATAATCTACCCAGCAATACTGAGTATAATACTTCAGGGGAAAATGGACAGTCAATGAAATAGAGGACTTCAAGCTTTCCTGATGAAAAGACTAGACTTGAACAGAAAATATGACTTTCAAATACAATACTTAAGAGAAGCAAAACAAATAAACAAACAAACAAAATGGTAAACATGAAAGAGAAATAAGGGACTCAATAATGTTAAACCATTTACATTCTTTTGGAATATAATAAATGTAAGTCATAAATATATTCTCATTATTAGGGCAGTCAGAACAAATATACATAGAGCACACCAGTATGAAATGATTCTGATAGAATAATTAGATAAAATAAAATTAGGGAAAAGAAAGAGGGATTCACTGGGAGAAGGAGAAAAGGAGAGTTAAAATGGGATAAATTATCTGATGTAAAAGAGGTAAGAAAGGGCTTTCATAGTGCAGGTGAAGATGTGGGAGCTAGAGGGGAGCAGGTGAAGCTTGCTGTCATCAAAACTTGTTCAAAGATTGAATTACATAGACATTGAGGTATAAAAATCTATCTCACCATACAGGAAACTAGGAGGGAGAGCGGACAAGAGAGGTGGCACAGGGGTAGGGCTAATAGAAGAGAAGACAGATAGTAGGAGGTAAAGGACAGAATTAAAACACTTTTGAAAATGCTCAGGATGAAAGGAGGGACAGAGTAAGATAAACCAGGGGAAAATAGGATGGAGGGAAATGCAAAGTTAGTAATCATTAACAGTGAAAAGAAAATATAGTAAGTTTCTCTGATAAATGTCTCATTTCTCAAACACATAAAGAATATAGTCAGAGTTATAGAAATAAGAGTCATTCCTCAACTGATAAATCGTGAAAGGATATTAAAAAATTTGGGGTGAAATAATCAAAGCCACTCATAGTCATATAAAAATATTGTTAAATCACTGCTGATTAGAGAAATGCAAACTAAAACAATTCTAAGCTACCACCCAACATCTATAAAATTAATTAATATGACAGAAAAGTAAAATGACAAATGTTGGAGAGAATATGGAAAAAATTGAGACAAATGCACAGTTGGTAAAATGATGAACTAATTCAATCATTTTATAGAAGAGCTTAGAACCATTATGAAAGGATTATAAAACCATTCATAAACTTTGACAAAATTTTGGCTCCTAGGTCAATATCCCAAAGAGATTTTTAAAATTTATTTATTTTTAGTTTTCAACATTCATTACCACAAAGTTTTGAGTTAAATTTTTTTTCCACATCTTTCCCCTACACCCACCCCAAAAGAGCAAACCTACTGAATACTCCTTCTGCAATCTCTTCTCCCTTATACACTCCCCTTCACCCCCCTAACTTTCTAGTAGGACAAGATGGGTCTCTATACTCTAGTACCTGCATATCCTATTTCCCTGGTGCATGTAAAAAAATAAAAATTTGTTTTTAAAACGTTGAGTTCCAGATATTTTCCCCTTTTCCCTCCTAACCCACCCCCACTGGGAAGAAAAGCAATTCAATATAGATTGTACATGTATAGTTACCCAAATCACCTCCATAGTAGTTATATTGTGAAAGACCAACTACACTTCCCTCTATCCCATCCTACCCCCCCAACCACTCCACCTTCTCCCTTGACCACATCCCCCTTCAAAAATGCTTGCCTCTAATTACCTACTCCTCTGATCTGCCCTCCCCTCTATTATCCCCCCTTTTATCTCCTACACTCTATTATCCTGTAGGATAAGATACCCAATTGAGTGTGTATGTTATTCCCTCCTTAGGCCAAATTAAATGAGAATCAGGTTGTCCCACTGCCTTTCACCTTCCTGCTCTTCCCCTCCATTGTAAGTTTTCTCTTGCCTCTTTGATAAGAGATAATTTACCCTAATCTATTGTTCCCTTTCTTCTTCTCCCAATAAGTTCCTCTCTCACCTGTTAATTTTATTTTTTAGATATCATCCCTTCATATTCAACTCATCCTATGCCCCCTGTCTATGTATACATGGACATACAAATGCCCGCCCCACATATATATATGTACATGTATATACACACTATATACACACAGATCATCCAATACATACATATATCAGCTATCCTCATACTGAGAAAAGTATTATGAGTTACAATTATCATTTTTCCACATAGGAATGTAAATAGTTCAACTTTGATAAATTCCTTATGATTTCTTTTACCTGTTTACCTTCTCATATTTCTTTTGCTTCTTATATTTGAAAGTCAAATTTTTTGTTCAGCTCTGGTTTTTCATCAAGAATGCTGGAAAATCCTCTATTTCATTGAATGACCATATTTTTCCCTGAAGCATTATACTCAGTTTTTCTGGGTAGGCGATTCTTGGTTTTAGTCCCAGCTCCTTTGACTTCTAAAATATCTTATTCTAAGCCCTTCAATCCCTTAATGTAGAAGCTGCTAGGTCTTGTGTTATCTTGATTGTCTTTCCACAATACTCAAATTGTTTCTTACTGACTGCTTGCAGTATTTTCTCTTTGACCTGAAAAATCTGGAATTTGCTACAATATTCCTAGGAGTTTTATTTTTGTGATTATTTTAAAGAAGTAATGGGTGAATTCTTTCAATTTCTATTTTGCCCTCTGGTTCTAGAATAGCAGGGCAATTTCACTTGGTAATTTCTTGAAAGATGGGGTCAAGACTCTTTTTTTGATCATGGCTTTCAGGTAGTCCAATAATTTTTTAAATTATCTCTCCTATTTTCTATTTTCCACGTCAATGGTTTTTCCAATGAGATATTTAACATTGCCTTCTATTTTTTTCATTTGTTTGGATATGTTTTATAGTATCTTGATTTTTCATAAAGTCATTAGTTTCCAATTGCTCCAATCAAATTTTGAAGGAGTTATTTTCTTCAGTGACTTTTTGAAATTCCTTTTCCATATGGCAAATTGGGCTTTTTAAAGCATTCTTCTACTCATTAGATTTTGGGCCTCTTTTGCCATTTGAGTTAGTCTATTTTTTAAAATGTTATTTTCTTCAGTGTATTTTTGGGTCCCCTTTATCAGGCTATTGGCTTGCTTTTCATGATTTTCTTGCATCATTCTCATTTCTCTTTCCAATTTTTCCTCCACTTCTCTTACTTGATTTTCAAAATCATTCTTGAGCTCCTCGATGGCCTGTAATCAATTCACATTTTTCTTGAAGGCTTTTGATGCAGGAGTTCTGACTTCTATGTCTTCCTCCTGTTCCATGCCTTGATCCTTTTTGTCCCCAAAAAAGGATTCTCTGGTCTGTTCGTTCTTCTGTTGCTTGCTTATTTTGGGAGCCAATTACTTAACTTTTGAGCTCTTTGCCAAAGTAGAACTCTGCTCCCAAATCCCTGGGGTTTTTGCAGCTGCCAGAGCTATTAGATGGGTACCCTCTCTACAGCCCCCACATGCTCTGGCTCACTGGTCACACACCCCAGGACCACCAGCCAAGACTATAATCTGAATCCAAGCAGGTGAAAGCAAAAGAGCTTAGCTTCTGAATGGTCAGTTAGTCCACCTACAATCTGCAGGCCAGGAGCATTGGAAGCAGCCATGCAGCATTGCCTGCAGCCGCTGAACCTCCTCTGCTTCTTGCTCTGGGGGCAGCAGCAAGATGTTTTCTTTTGTCCTTCCCTGGACCAGCCAAGTTCCATACTGACCTTTTACTTTGTCTTTGGCATTTATGGATTGAGAAGTCTGGAAATTCCTACAGCTACTGGTGATTTACACTAGTGAAGTCTGCTCTAGCTGCAGCTCCTAGCAGCTGCCCTGGGGCTAAAACTGCAGATCAGGTAGGACTTCCCTTGGCTCCCAGCATGCTGTGATGGACCCTTCCTGCTGGCCTGCCAGGCTTCTTTCAGCAGGAGATTTGTTTCTCTCTGTTACTTTTTGGGTTCTGAAACTCTAAAGTTTGTTTAGAGTAATAGTTTACATGTATTGGAGGAGGTGGAAGCTGGATCTTCATGGAAGTCCTATTTCTACTCTGCCATCTTTGCTCTGCCACCCCCCCCCTTAGGTTCTGCTATGCCCACATACTGTTTTTTCCAACTTTGTATTTAATTTCCAATATTTAAGTTAATCATGTTTTTGTTCTTTTCTCTGTTATGTATTTGTGTTCTACTGTTTAAGTCTAACATAAATTTAAAAAAATAAATAAATAATGTTAATTTTTTTACATGCAATTGGGGAAAAATTATTAGATAAAAACTAATCTCTCTTTTGATCTATTTTTCAGGTGAGTTGGTTTTTCAATAAGATGTTTCATATTTTTCTATATTTTTACTCTGTTGACTTTATTTCTATTGTTTTTTTTCTTGTTATCTCATGGAGTCATTTCCTTCCCCTTGTCCAATTCTAATTTTTAAATAACTATTTTCTTCAGTGAATTTTTGTCCTTCTTTGTCCTAAAAGGTTAATTCTCCTTCTTAAGGAGTTATTTTCATTAGTGATGTTCTGCAACTCTACTTAACCAGTTCTGTTTCTTAAGTTCATATTTTCATCTGTGCCATTTTGTACATATTTTACCATTTGACCAATTTTGTTTTCTAAGTTATTGTTTTCACCAATATTTTTGTATCTCTTTCACCAATCTGTATTTTTTCTAATTTTTTTCTTTGATATCATTTCTTTGCCTATTTTTTTCTTCTATCACTTTTATTTAATTTTAAAGATTAGTTTTTAGCTCTTACAGGAATTCTTGTTAGAATTGTGTCCAATTTGCATTTTTTTTTCTTTGAGGTTTTTCTTGTACCTTTTTTCCCCCCTTTATCATCTTCTGTGTTTGTGTCTTGATCTTTTGTGATACTACAGAAGCTTTTTATGGTTAGGTCCTTGTTTTTGTTGTTTGCTCATTTCCCACATTATTTCTGATTTTTAAACTTTATGTCAAAGGGGTTTTTTTATCTGGCACGCAAGGTGGGGGTAGAGCACTATCTCAAACTTCAGAATTTCTTGCACTACTGTTTTTAGAAGGAACTGTGAGGGTTTGCAAGTTTTCATTACTTCCGTGATGGTGCGCATGCGCACACATACACACATGTATACGTGCACACACACAAACATACATACATGGTGTACACTGTTCTATTGGTCTGCCACTTGTCCTTACCCTGGAAGGTCACCTGATTCCTTGCAATTGATAGTGTTCCTTCTGGTCCCTGTTTCCTTGAAACAAGAACCAGTACTGTTTCTTAAGGTTCTGCTACAGTGGTACCAGGGGAGAGTCTGCTCCTTAGAGCACCTGATCCCTTTTGACCAAAAGTACTCCTCCCCACCCTATGACCCAGAAGTAAGTTTTCACAACCAAGTTGCCAAACATCATCTAATCCTTCATCTAATTCCAGCACAGGCATCTCCTTTAATCTCTTTCTGGCCAGTTTTTGACAAATCCCCTTACTGTCTCTGCCTTAAGACTATCTGAGAGTGTTAATGCTTCTGATACCACTACCTTATTCTATCACTAGTGTTTCATTATCATGGGCTCTAAGTCATTCTCCACTCCACTGACACAGATCTTTCTTTCCAACTTGTTAAGTTACCTTGGGCAGGATCGATGCCCTTTTGTTGTTGTTGGCTCAGCTACTCCAGGGTTCATTTTGGAAATTATTTTGATGTTGCTTGGATGGGAATGTTGGGAGACCTCTGCTGAGTGTTTGCTCTATTCTACCATCTTGGTCCCATCCCTAGAAATTTCATAGTAACAAATTCTTGATATATCAATCCCCCTTAAATCCCAACCCCCAAGACTATGTAGATTATTTTCTTTTAAAAAGCAGAAGCAGTTATACAAAACAAAATGTGAAGAGAAACCATGTCTGTTCTGTTAATGCATTATTTGCTCTCTCCATTTCTTTTTCCATCCTCCTCTTTCATCCTTTCTCCTTTGTTACCAATGTTAGTCATTGCATATATTCTAAGCTCAGTTGCCTTTTAATATTCTTTTCATTTACACTCTTTCCAAATTGTATGTTATCATTCTGTTTTCTCTTCAATGCATAAGTTAAGTTCATACATATTTCCCGTATTTTAAAAGTACTCATATTTTACTTTTATTACAATGCAATAATTTTCCATTCAATCCATACAGAAATCCATTCAGCCATTCATCAACTGATAAAAACCCACTTTATTTCTGGATTTTTGGATATCACAAAAAGTCTTCTCTGAATATTTGTGTCTATATTGGAATTCTTTCTGTTTTTGACCTTTTTAGAGTATGGACCCTACATTGCCTTCACTGTAATAAAAGGGCATGGATAATTGAGGCAACTTTTCTTGCATTATTCCTATGTGCTTTTCTGAAATGTTGGAGCAAATTAATAGTTTTATAATAGTGTGTTATTGTGCCTCTCCTCCCCCATGTCCCAAAATATTATTTTCATCTTTTACCATTTTTTGCATATTTGATACAAGGTGAAATGTAAGCTTTTAATGCACATATTTATACTACAGGTGGTTTGTATATTTTCAAATGATTAGTTATTTTCTCTATATTCGTATCCTTTATTGCTCATTCATTGTGGAACTGCTTTCATAATTTCCTAGGGGAGGCAGAAATAGGGTAGAAGAATAATGTAGAAGCATAATGACTCTTCAGTTAGAGGATCCATGGTAAAATCCCATCCCTGTAAGGTGTGACCTGAGACAAATCAGGCAATTTTTCAAAGCTAAAATTTCCTCATCTGTAAAATAAATATTAGACTAGATATCCTTTTAGGTTTCTATCAACTCCAAATCTGTAATCTTATAAATGATTCAGAGAAAGAGATTACGTCTTGTTGGGACAATCAAGGGAAGCACAATAGAAGAAATGGCACCACAGCTGGGTATTGAAAGCAAAGAGGTAAGAAGTGAGATAAATTCATCCCAGGGCCAGAGGATGCCAAATGGAAATACATGAAGACAGAATAGAGTATCATGAGGATACAACAGCAAGTCATTAGGAGGCAGTTTTTCTCCTAAGGTTCTTTGTTTAGCTTTTATTTATTATTATATATTTTATTTCAGGGAACCAGCCCAATCATAATGTAACTTGAACAATGAGAAGAATTGTACATCACTACATCAATGAGAGTACTGAACTGTGAAAAGTTAAACTTCTTTCCATTTCAAAGCTTATTATTTGACACAGTGACTTGTTTCCAGAAGTGATAAATGAATTCTTCACAACAAGCCCTTTCAAAAAGTGTGATGATTCTTTATAAAACACACAGATTAAGTTCTATGCAAATCCAAGAGATTGAAATCGAGGTTGAACACTGAATGTTTACTTGAATAAATGGACATACTGCTGGGTACTCTAGGGAGTGGTGTGTCAGCAGAAAATGAGATAATACTTCCTGTAGTGATTTGGAAACATACCGGGGGCTCATTCCAAAGTTCTTGGGTTTTTTTCCAGAATCCTTTTCAAGCTGTACAACTGAGTATTTTCTCAATAGATTTTTCAAGTCTTTGCCATATATGTTTCAGCAGTGAAAGTAAGTAAAATCTTTCCAGGCTGAATGAAAAATTCAAGTTTAATGTTCCAGCTGCCTGGATTAAATTAAATAACTTAAACCAATTTAATTCCTATTGTCATGGCAAAGGCATCCAAGGGAACATGCCTGTCTGGCAGAGAGAATTCCAGAATGCCAAAATTTACCAATGCCCCAAAATCTTACCTAAATGTCTGAGCATATTGACATTGACTCCAAATCATTGCCCTCATACCCCCTAGTATTTTTTATATTTCTCTGATTTTTTATTTTGATCATAGTTCTTTTAAAGACAACCTCTTTATCCCCACAAATTAATTATATCTATTGTCTATTTAATATCACATGAATCCAACTGGTTCTGTGGATGTATCCATTAGAAGGCCTCTACTGAATTAATGCCATAACAAGGTGAGTATAGCACTCAGTTGTTCAGAGCTACTCCTACTGTCTCATTCTTTCACTTGGAGATCAGTATAAAAAAACATGCATAGTGACAGCATCTTTGATGCCCAGTGTTTCCAAGGCTTGGCACTGATGTTGTTGTCATTGTTGATGTTGTGAAGTGCTTTCATGCTTGACTCTTCATGACTCTATTTGGGGTTTTCTTGGCACAGATGCTGGAGTAGTTTGCCATTTCCTTCTTCAGTTCATTTTATAGATGAGGAATTGAGATGAAGAGTATTTAATGATTTACCCAGAGTCACACAGGTGGTATGTGTCTGAGGTGAGATTTGAACTCAGGAAGATGAGTGTTTCTGACTTTAGGCCTGGTATTCTAACAGCTATGCCACCTAGCTGCCCTTGACATTGATATTTAGAGTATACAACATGACTCATCTTTGTCAACATTTTAAAGCAACCATATTTTTCTGATCTTTTGTTAATATACAAAAGACCTGTGATTTCACTTGCAGTGTGATGTCTGGGTACGGGAACAACTTCAGCAAGTATCTTAGATCATCTTATATCCATTCATTTCAGGCCATCTATAATGCAATAAATAAGGTCTATGGAAATGGTTGAGGTAGTCAGAATACAATTGATTTCCACAGGGATATAGGGGATGTGTCAGAGGAAAGATTAGAACTTTGGTCCTTCTGACGCTGTGGCCAGGATTATATCTGCTATCACATATCCTTTCTAGCCTCATCTAATATTAAACCCTGCCATGCACTCAAAGTCCAAGTCAAATATGGTATGCTGTTGCCTATAACTGAAATCCGCCCCTTCTCCCATCACCTTTGAATGAGAGATGACTCTCTGAGAGTAAGGGCTGGTTTTGTTTTCTTCATGTCTTTGCTGCTTAGCACAAAACCTGGCACATATTAAGCACTTAATAAATGCCTGTTGACTTTACTTGCTTTCCCTTCACCACCTGATAAAATTATCTGCTTTATAGGAAGTAATCTTAACAAGAAGACATGGAAACAGATAAAAGCACATGCATCTTAGAATTGGGAAGATCTTGTCTCTCCAAGGCAGTAAGAAGACACTTCGGACTTTTACTGAGAAGTAGAGGGAACAATGAGGCCTTCAAACACAAACTTTACTCACAATTTATATCTCCAGAGGCTGGTCCTCATGGATATTCTCCAGTAAGCCTCTCAGTTCATAGTGACATGACAACAGAAATACATTGGCTAATGAGAATAACATAATAAATGAGTGATATATTGATGGGGAAAAGTAGCCAATTATGATCCATAAACTTAGTATTGTAAGAATCTTAAAGGTCACCCACTCCACACCTCCAATTTTATAGATTATTAAATTATGGCACAAGAAGTTAAAGGAACTTGTCTAAATCACACAAGCAGTTAGTGGTAGTCAAGATTCTAATCCAGATCTTTTGTCAACAAATGTATCTTTTTCCCCCCTCACTGTACCTAAATAAAATCTAGTCCAAGTTAATGTTGCCACCTCTAGTTCTCTGTACTAATCTGTAATATGGCGAATGTTATTTACAACTCAATTACATCTTCTTTTAAAAACACTCTGCAGAATAAACAGGGGGCTGTACAATGTTTATTTTCAGTGAAGCACTGATATATTATAGCTCATTGACTTTATTCTACTCCTTGCACCTATATTATTACAGACTAAATGTGGATCATGTGAGGATAGCCAAGGACCAAGGTTTTTTGGATTGTTTTTTGACAGTGCACAGCTCTTTAACCTGGAATTACTCTCTCTGGGCTCACTGATAGCTAGAATGGTTCTTCTGTGGAATTCCTTGGAATAATCTTCTTCAGTACGATCCAATGAATTTAAGGAAAAAGTTCCAAACAACTCTCATCCACAAGAACTCTGAGGTTTTGTTAAGTCTCCACTTAATGTAATCAGGTCACAAAATTCGCTTGAAAAGAGTTTTACAGAGTGCAAAATGTACTCAGGTTCAAAATTTATTCTGATCACAGACAGCAGCTCTCTTATCCCAATGTGTAGTGAGCAGAACTTGGTAATGTCCATAGGTTTTGTTTTTATTCATATGGTAAATGAAGGGATTAAGATGGTGAGTTCATGATCCAAGATTCTATAATTTCCCTTTTCCTACTACATTCCAAATTCAGTAAAAACAACACTAGTCCTATGTGGGAAGAAAAGGAAGAAAGATTAAGCCTAAGAAAGGAAGAGGCAGGACAATACTAAGCAATTTATTGGCACACTAAAGGGAAATCAAAACTACCCAAAGAATAAGAATGATAGCCTGTCTCACTTTACAATGTCCCTGAGAGGCACACAATCAGGCATTAGAACCATTGTCAGCACAAAGGATGAGGGGAGAAAAAGATTTAAAAATGCTATTGGAGAAATAGTGAGAAGAAAAAAGAAAGTCAAATGTATAAGCATTTTTAAGCATTTGCTATTTATTAAGCTTAGTTATACTGTGCTAAGAGCTGGGGATAAAAGAAAGTTAAAAAAAGTCCTTTCTTTTAGGAATTCACACACCAATATGGGGCTTACAACATGCAACCAGCTATATACAAATAAGTTATATATGGGTAAACTGGAACCAATTTCATAAGGAAAGCAGTAAGACTGAGAAGGAATATAAAACACTGCTTAAGAAGGGAAAATTTTTGTTGAGACTGGAAGGAAAGCAAAGATTCTTGGAAGTGGAGATTAAAGGAAAGAATTCCTGAATAATAGACATGAAAGGATGTAAACAATAATTATACATATATATGTGGGGGGGAACATGAGGAGTCAATTGTAAGCCTGGGTGACTGAAAGCACAGTGGTACTTTCAACAGCAATGAGGAAGTTAGGAAGAGGGGAGAGCTTTGAGGGAAAATACAAGGAGCTAAGTTTGAGGAATGTTGAGATTAAGATGCCTGTGGGAACTCAATTACAAGATATTTAATAGGCAAACAGAAATGTGAGACAGGTTCAGAAGTCAAGGCTAAATATATTCCTTTGAGCCTTATTCCTATAGAGAGGATAGTTGAATTGATGGGAACCGATGATATAGCCAAATATAATAGCTCAAATGGGGAAGAAACGACCTAGGACAATGCCTTAGAGATCACCTGTGGGTATAGGCTTGGATTGGATGAAGATCCAGCAAAGAAGACTGAAAACGAATTGTAAGACATTTAGAGAAAAAAATAACCAAGAGAGAAGAAAAGAAAAAAAAAGGGAGGGGGAGAATAAAAAAAGATAGAGACAATTTACCCAGAAAGGAATAGAATAGAGATGATCAAAAAATACAAAAGAGACAGTTTCAATTGCACAAAATTGAAGAGTTTTAACCTGGGGTGGAGTCAAAATAGTGATTGACAGGAACCATAAGAATCTAGTTCTCCCAGCAGATTTTCTGAATAACGTTCCAGAGAATGCATCTGATTGAATTATAATCTGAAAATTGAAACATGTGTTCTCTTCCTTCCTTTTTTTCTCTTGACATGGATAATATGGGGAATTTGTTTTACATGACTATATGCATTTATAATGTGTTTTTCTTGATTTTTCAATGGTAATGGGGCAGTATTTGTAATTGAACATAAAATTTAAAAAGGAATTAAAAGTAAATAAACATAGTACTGAATCACTGAACTCATTCCACCACAAACACCACTATCCTTAAAAAAAATCTTCTGAACAGGACAAAGAATTTCAGTAGTAGAATTATAAATGAAAAAAAAAAGATGTACATAGAAATGTGTTCTAGTAAAGTATTATATACAAAATAAGGAAAAACTGACACAATTAAATGAGAATAAGATATCCCCCAAACTGCTTGAGCAAGCAGATGTAAAATGAAGAATTTTAAGTAAAAAAACACCCACAGTGAAAAAATTATGGCAAATCATCAAGTAAAGGAGAAACGTAAATTAAAATAGGTAAGGTATCATCTGACACCCATCAGACTGGCAAAGAACACAAAAGGGGGAAATAACCACTGTTCGAACAGATGTGGCAGGGTGAGCACATTGGTTCAACCATTCTGGAGGAAAAAAAAATGGAATTATACTTCAAATGTGACTAACTAGTGCTTGCCCTTTTATGAAGCAGAAGCATTATTATGCATATAACCCTAGCAGGTAAAGGACAGAGACACATGTACTAGAATATTTATAGCATCATTTTTTTTATTGTGGGAAAGAACTGGAAACAACATTGATGCCTATCAGCTGAGGGATGTCTAGTCAAATTGTAGCTTATGAATTCAATGGTATTTTATTGTGCCATAAAAATGATGAGTATGACATATTCAGAGAAACATGGTATCTGAATTTAAAGACTTGCTACCTTGCTAGGGCACAACAGAGCTTGTTCTCTAGAGGTCTGGCCTTACAAAAATCAGAGTCACCTTGAGAAAGGGATGAAACATTAGATTTAGTATTTGTGGGGAGGATATGGTCAAGGCATTTAACCTCTTGTTTCCCTAGGAAATAACTCTATCTCTCTCTGTCTCTCTCTTTGTGTCTCTGTCTCTGTCTCTCTGTCTCTGTGTGTGTGTGTGTGTCTCTCATTGAATGTAAAATTGAAAAATGAATTAAATAAACATAGTACTGAATCACTGAACTCATTCCACCACAAACACCACTATCCATAAAAAAAAAAAATCTTCTGAACAGGACAAAGAATTTCAGCAGTAGAATTATAAATGAAAAAAAGATGTAAATAGAAATGTGTTCTAATAAAGTATTATATACAAAATAAGGAAAAAACTGACACAAAAAAATGAGAATAAGACATCCCCCAAATTGCCTGAGCAAGCAGATGTAAAATGAAGAATTTTAAGTAAAAAAACACCCAAAGTGAAAAAAGCGTGTTTTTTACTTTAAAAATCTCTCTCTCTCTCTCTCTCTCTCTCTCTCTCTCTCTCTCTCTCTCTCTCTCTTTCTCTGTCTTTGTCTCTCTCTCTCTCTCTCTATCTCTCTACGTCTCTCTCTCCCTCTCTTTTTCCTTCTTTCCTTCTCACCTTCTCCCTCTACCCCCTCTCTCTTCTTCCTTCCCACTCCCTTTCCTTCTCTCTCACTTCTCTTTTTGTCCCCCTCTTCCTCTCTCTATCTCTCTCTTTCCCTCTGTCCTCCCCTACTTTCCTCCCCTCCTCTTTCTCTTATAATGCAAAAGGCATAGAGCTTCCAGCCAGTTCAGTAGAACACCTGCAAAGGATGTCAGGGGAAACATGAATAAATTAAATCATGATGAGAATGTGCAGATAAGTTGTACTAAAGGCAAATGGAAAGGATGTTGACATCACATCAAGATCATGGACCTATTTAAGTGTTGAAGAATGTTCATGTGTGTGAATGTAACTAGAGATTTATATGCACACACATCCCTAATTGCAATAGACCTTTTTAAGCAATTTACACACTGGTATCTTACATATTGGTTTGGCCACTGTATAATTTAATTCAACTGATGAGACACTGCAGGTTGTGTTTGTTTGCTTTCATGAAAGCAAAGACTCCATTTAGCCTCATTTTTCACTTCCCATTTTAATCACCCTGCTGCTGTGAAGCTTCACATGGGATTACTGGCTTCACTGGAAACGTGCTCTTGAGAATGTGGTAACTCAATCTATTTAACAGCAACATGATCTTCCCATTAAAGGTCTGTTGAAGCCCTCCTGCCCCAGGGCAGCCAATCCAGCTGCCCCTCCCTCTGCCTTCAGCACACTCCATTGGTTCTCAGTGGTCAATCCAACCATTTACAAGGAGCTGCCGAATTCATCATTTTACACAGCACATCAACTTCCATTAACCAACCCACCAGGATATTTTAATGAGAACTTTGCACATAAATAGTACCACTCAGAGGGGCAGAAGATACCACAAAGCTAAGAGTTATCATCTTCTTGCACACATGTATCAGAGGGATTCCATGACCCAAGCACCATACAGAATAACTAAACCAGACAACTCTATAGTTGTAAGGGACCTCAGATGCCATTTGGTCCAATTCATAAGTGAGCAAAAATCCCCTCTGGAATTTCTCTGACAAGGAAACATCTAACTTCAGGCTCGAAGCCTGAAGTGAGGAAACTCACCTGTCCCCTAGGCAGGGGACTCTAACCCTGGTTAGCTCTAACGTTTGGATATGTTTTTTTCTTTTCAAATTTAATCGGACTCTTTGCAATTTACATTCACTCTTCCTAGCTTTTCTCAGTTGCTGATAAGAATCTGCATAACTGCTCTTCCAAGTGATTTGACTTTCAAAAACTGGAAGATATATGTGTACTCTAAATCCTCTTCCTACATCTACAAACAGAACATCCCCAATACCATCACCTAAACCTTTATAAGGGATGATAGAGACCTATCCCAGCTGCTGGGAAGCTGAATGCTTTCTACTTGTTTTTTCCATATACCTCTTAAAATGACATGGCAAGCTCAAGACACACTAGTCTTAATATGTTCTGACTATGGCAGAGTCCAATGGAGCCATACCCTTCAAAATCTTGGGGAATGGAACTTAAAAGAGCCAAAGATGGATGAAATTTGGTTTTTTTTTAGTTACCAAGTCACAGTGATGATTCTTGTCCACTAAAGTTCTCATCATTAGGCTTCTTGAGATTCTTTAAAAAATGTTAGAAAACATTTACTATAATGAACTTATAGGCAAAAAGGAGAACTAAAAGAATTAGAAGAAGAGATTCAGAAATGAACATGAACCTATGGATCTCTAACTCATAGCTTGTGAATAGTTTGTGTGTTTGTTTTTTGATCAAGTGTATATTTCATTTAGTATGATACCAAATCTGTCCTGCTAACTGATACTTAATTCTGGATTTAGTTCTGATTACAGTGTATGTTTCTTACATTTCTTTGATACTATTTTCTTTCTTCTTTTTATTTTTATATTATCATTAATCCCACACTCCTTCACAACTCTCAATAAATTACAAGATCCCCCTTGTAATAAATAATGTAGTCAGTATATGTGTATATGCATATACATATATAATATATATACATAATATACGTATATAATATATACACACATCATATACATGGTTCAGATCTAAAACTTTATATTTCATTCTTTGGCTCCCCAACCTCAATTTTTTTAACTAAATGTTTTTCTTTTTGCTATTTTTATAAAATGTATTAGATAACTAAGAATAACTCCAGGTAACTTTTTTTCTACTTGTGGAAGTACTATGATTATGGAAATTTGTCTGTCACTACATATATATATATATATATATATATATATGTATGTATATATATATATATAATTTGCATATATATGTATGTGATTCCTTTTAAGAATTTTATTTATTTTTAATTTATGGAATAAAACAAGAATTTCCATAACACAGTATAATAAAAATATGATTGCACATGAAACTGCAAATACATTATGTGTAACTTTCTGTTTCTTTCAAACATATAATAATCATATAAATTATTCCTCCCCTCCTTGCCCTAAAGACAGCTACCATTAGACATAAATGTATACACACACATATGTCTGTCTGTCTGTGTGTGTGTTCTTTCTCTGGATGCAGATAGTATCTTCATTCATATCTACTCTGTAGTTAATCTGGAGATTTATATTAATCCAAATGACTCATTTACTCCAAGTTGTTCTTAAAACAACATTGCTGTTAGTGTCCATGTTCTCTTGGTTCTACTCATTTCACTCTTCATTATTTCATGCAGGTAAAAACATGGAAGATTCACAAACTTGCATGTCATTCCTGTATGTATATTCTTATAAAAACTTTAATTATAATTCATACTGCAAACTCAATTATATTTGCTTTTGCATTCAATAAGTAGCTCTGGAAGGAACAGTGCACTCTTCTTGACATTTCTGCAGCATTTCCCACTGTTCCTGTCTTGCCACTTCTTGACTGTCTCTACTTTGAGGGTTTTCCTGACACTGCTCTGACCCATTTCTCCTCCTGGCTGTCCAACTCCTGCTTTTCAGGGACTTTTTTTGTTGTTGATTTGTTATTGATATAGTGCCTGTATATCTTATTTATATCTTATTTCCCAGTTGCATGTAAAAAAATTTCTACATATGTTTTTAAAACTCTGATTTGCATATTCTTTCCTTTTTTCCCTCCTGACCCACTTCCACTAGGAAGACAAGCAATTCAATATAGATTGTAAATGTGCAGTTTTGCAAAATGTTTCCGTAGTAGCTATACTGTGAAAGACTAACTATATTTCCCTCTATTCTATCCTGCCACACCACTTATTCTATTTTCTCCTCTGACCCTATCCCTTTTCATGTTTGCTTCTAACTACCCTTGCCCTCAATCTATCCTCCCTTCTATCATTTCCCCTCTTAACTCCTTTCCTGTAGGGTAAGATACCCAATTAAGTGTGTATTTTATTCCCTCCTTAAGCCAAATTCAATGAGACTAAGGTTGATCAATTCCCTTTCATCTTCCTGCTCTTCCCCTCCATTGTAACAGTTTTCTCTTGCCTCTTTTATATGAGATAATTTGTCCTATTCTATCTCTCCCTTTCCCTTTTTCTCAATATATTGCTCTCTCACCTCTCAATTTTATTTCTTAGGTGTCATCCCTTCACATTAACCTCATCCTGTCCCCTCTGTCTATGTACGCATACACACACATATAAACACACACACACATGCACCCTCCTATACATACATATATGTGTGCATATACATATACATAAACATATATATTTCCTTCAAATATCCTCATACTGAGAAAAGTTTTATGAATTACAATGACCATTTTACCATGTAGGAATATAAATAGTTCAACTTTAATAAGTTCCTTATGACCTATTTTTCCTGTTTACCATCTCATGCTTCTCTTGCTTCTAATACTTGAAAGGCAAATTTACTGTTCAGCTCTTGTTTTTTCATCAAGTATACTTGAAAGTCCTCTATTTCATTGAATGACCATATTTTACCCTGAAGCATTATAATCAGTTTTGCTGGTTAGATGATTCTTGGTTTTAATCCTAGTTCCTTTGATCTCTAGAATACTATATTCCAAGCCCCTTCCATGCCTTACTGTAGATCTTGAGTTATCCTGATTGTGCTTCCACAATACTCAAATTGTTTCTTCCTGATAGTTTGTAATATTTTCTTTTTGACCTGGGAACTCTTGAATTTGGCTATAATATTCCTAGGAATTTTCTTTTTGGAATCTTTTTCAAGAGGCAATCAGTGAATTCCTTCAATTTCTATTTTGCCATCTGGTTCTAGAATATCAGGGCAGTTTTCCTTGAGAATTTCTTGAAGGATGATTTCTAAGTTCTTTTTTTGATCAGGTAGTTCAAAAAATTTTTAATGACATCTCCTGGATTTATTTTCCAGATCAATGGTTTTTCCAATGAGATATTTCCTATTGCTTTCTCTTTACTTATTTGTTTGTGTGTTTTATAGTATCTTGATTTCTCATAAAGTCATTAGATTCCATTAGCTCCAATCTAATTTTGTTTTTATTTTTTATTATTAAACAAATGCTTTATTAACTTCTGTTTTACATCATTCATTTTCGCCAGATTTTGAATTACAATCATTTTCCCCCCGTTATTCCCCTACCCAACCTCCCAGAATAGCAGTCCCACAAGATATCGCTTCCTCCAATCTGCTCTCTCCCATACCTTCTCCCATATCCCCTTCGACTTTTCCATTAGAGGAAGGTGAATCTTTGTGTCGCAATACCTGCACATCTTATCTCCCAATTATAAGCAAAAGAGTATTAATAATAGTATTTATATATATTTGAAACATTTAATGTTAAGACCTCGACTTTCAGATCCATTTTCTTCTTCCCTTGTCACCCATTCCCTCTGGGGAGATAAGTAATTCAGTATATGTTGTACATGTCTAGCTATGCAAAACATTATCATAGTAGATATATTGTACAAGGCTGCTTACAATTCCCTCCCACTCATCCCACCCCCCACCTGGTCCATTCCCCACATGATCCTGTCCCTCTTCTATAGTGGGTACTTCCAACCACCCCTCCCCCCAAGGATGCCCTCCCATCCATCTTCCCTCCTCTCATCCCCCTTCCCCCTATTCTGCTGCAGGTTGAGATATCCCATTTAGCATGTATGTCATTCTCTCCCTGAACCAAATTCAATGAGAATGTGGTTTTGCCTTTTTGCCTTCCTATTCTTCCCCCACTTACAACCACTTCCCCTTGCTTCTTCTACATGAGATAGTTTACCCTACCCTGTCTCTCCCCATCTCCTCTTGCCACTTTCCTCTCTCACCTCATAATTTCATCCCTTGAGTATTCTCCCTTCCCAATAAATTCAACCTATGCCCTCTATCCATATATAGCTGTAACCATCTACACACACATTCACATATGTACTCATATGAGCACAGACCCTTCTTCCATTATTTTCATAGTGAGAAAGATATAATCAGTCACCGTTATTGCTTTTCCATATAGGAATGTAAATAGTTCAACTCTGATAAGTTCCTTTTGATTTCTTTTCCCTGATTACCTTCTCAGGCATCTCTTGCTTCTTGTGTCTGGATGTCAAATTTTCTATTCAATTCTGGTTTTTTCCTCAGGAATGCTTGAAAGTCCTCTATTCCACCGAATGACCATATTTTCCCCTGAAACAAAATACTCAGTTTTGCTGGGTAGGTGACCCTTGGGTTCATTCCCAGTTCTTTTGCCCTCTGGAATATCATATTCCATGCCCTTCAATCCCTCAGTGTAGAAGCTGCCAGGTCCTGGGCTATTCTGATTGTGTTTCCACAATATTGAAATTGTTTCTTCCTGGCTGCTTGTAGTATTTTCTCCTTGATCTGGGGATTCTGGAACCTGGCTATAATATTCCTGGGAGTTTTCTTTTTGGGATCTTTTTCAGGAGGTGATCGGTGGATTCTTTCAACCTCTATTTTGCCCTCTGGATCTAAAACATCAGGGCAGTTTTCCTTGAGAATTTCTTGAAGGGTGATTTCTAGGTTCTTTCCTTGATCATGGCTTTCAGGTAGTCCAATAATTTTTAAATTGTCTCTCCTGGATCTATTTTCCAGGTCAGTGGTTTTTCCCATGAGATATTTCACATTGCCTTCTAATCTTTCATTTGTTTGGATCTGCTTAACAGCATCTTGATTTCTCATAAAGTCATTAGCTTCCATTTGCTCCAGTCTAACTCTGAAGGAATGAATCTCCTCAGTGAACTTTTGAGATTCTTTTTCCATCTGGCAAATTCGACTTTTTAAGGCATTCTTCTCCTCATTGCCCTTTTGGGCCTCCTTTGCCATTTGAGTTAGTCTATTTTTTAAGGTGTTGTTTTCCTCAGTCAGGCTGTTGACCCTCATTTCATACTTTTCCTGCATCCTTCTCATTTCTCTTTCTAATTTTTCCTCCACTTCTCTTATTTGATTTTTAAAGTCCTTCTTATGGTCCTCTATGGCCTGCAACCCGCTCATGTTTTCCCCTGGGGCTTTTGGAGCAGGACTTCTGACCTCACAGTCCTTTTCCCGCTCTATGCCCCCAAAATAGGAGTCTAGGGTTGCATTTTTCTGTTTCCTTTGCCTTGGCATGTTGCCACTTAATTACTTGACTTTTGGGCTTGTTGCCACACTATGGCTTTAAGGCCAGATAGAGGAATTTTCGTCCCGAACGTGTGGGGGGCAACTTCCGTTTCTGGCAAGCTGTAAACCCACCCACGACTTCCACCCTAGATCACAATCCAGATCCAGGGAGGTTAAAGCAAGAGCGATTACCCCCCAAGACTGATCGCTGGATCTCCCTACGGTTCAGCAGGCCAGGAGCTGGAGCTGCGTCTGAAAACTACAAAATGGCGTGTCTCCTCAGTGGCCTCTAGCCCCCAGGGGAGGAAGCTGACGCATTCCCCAAATACAGGTCCCAAAGTCCATAGGACACTAACCTCTTACTTTGTCCTAGGCATGTCTATGTTGATAATTCTGGAGTCGCCACAGCTACTGGTGTTCTGGGGTTCCTCCAGCCAGCTGTTGGCCCTGGTGCCCTGGGGCTAAAACCTTGGCTCACAGTTACCTCAGCTCCGGCTCGGCTCAGCTTCCCATGCTCTGCACGCTGCGCACTGCCGGCTCCCAGACAGCTGCGCTGGTCCTTCCTGCAGGGCTGCTGGGCTGTCCTCAGTGGGAGGTTAGCTTCTCTGTGTCGTTCTGTGGGTGCTGGGGCTCCAGAAGTTGTTCAGAGTCCCCTTTTACATAGTTTGGGCGGAATGTGGGGGCAGAGTGGCTTGGATGAGCTGTTTCTACTCTGCCATCTTGGCTCTGCCCTCCAATCTAATTTTGAAGAGATTATTCTTTCAGTGAGTTTTTGAAACTCCTTTTCCATCTGGCCAATTCAGCTTTTTAAAGGCATTCTTTTCCTCACTGGCTTTTCGGACCTCTTATGCCATTGGAGTTAGTCTATTTTTATAGTGTTCTTTTCTTGAGTTTGCTGTTGACTCGTTTTTCGTGATATTCTTGCATCACTCTTATTTCTCTTCCCATTTTTTCTTCTACTTCTCTTACTTGATTTTTAAAATCCTTCTTGAGCTCTTCTATGGCCTATGACCAGTTCATATTTTTCTTGGAAGGCTTTGATGAAGGAGTTTTTACTTTGTTGTCTTCTTCTGGTTCCACATTTTGATCCTTTTTGTACCCAAAAAAGATTCTATGGTCTTATTGTACTTCTTCTATTTGCTCACCTTGCCACCCAAGTAATTGACTTTTGAGCTCTTTGCCATAGTAGAACTTCCAGAGTGGAGAGAGCTGTGTCACAAATTGCTGGAGTTTTTATAGTTGTCAGTACTATTGTCAGAGCTATGAGGAGGTCACCCTCTCTATAGCCACCATTAGCTCTGGAACACTAGCAATCCTTACCCCACTAAGACTGTGACCCAGATCCAAGCAGGTCAAAGCAAGAGCAAATACCCTCTGAATGGTTGCTTCGTCCCCCTATGATCTCAGACCAGTAACTCTGGAGGCAGCCATGGAGCAGCAGCTGCTGCTGCACCTCTCACCCTGGGGGCAGGAGCTAGACCATATTCTTCTCTCATCCAGGATCAAGAAGGTTACCCACTGACCTTTTAATTTTTCTTTGGTGTTTATCTTTTGAGAAGTCTAGAAACCACCACAGCTGCTCGTAATTCACTCTCCTGAAATCTGGTCAGATCAATCTTGGCTTCCCCAGATTGGGGCCCGCCCAGCTCACATGGTACTAAACTTTGCTCCCAGTTCTGTGCAGGAATCTGATGACCTGCCAAGCTGCCTTTAGCAGGAGATTTGTTTCTCTCTGTCACATTGTGCGTTCTGTAGCTCTAAAATTTGTTTAAAGTCATAATACAGGTTTGAGAGCTGTTTGGTGCAGGAACTTAAGCAAGTTCCTCCTTTTACTCTGCCATCTTTGCTCTGCCCCTCATCCTTTGCATTTTTGTCGTTTTCCCTATATATTCTGTAAATCACTCATTTTACCAGCTCTAGTGCATTTTATTATTATCATTTATGAAGATAATCCACAGTTCTAAATAATCAGTCTTAGTCTGTCTACTGAGAAACCACATTAGCAACTTCCTCATTATCTAAAACAGAATATTTTAATCCTACAAATATCCAAATCAGAATTAGCTCTCTTTTCCCCAAAATACCCCTTCTTTTGACCTTCCCTATTATTATTTGTTGTACCACTATCCTCCTAAGCCTTGGTGTCATTTTCAATTCCTCACTTTTACTCATTCCACATACACAGTCTCTTGGCAATTCTCTGCCCACCCCACCATCTTCACATCATATCTTGTATATGAATCCTTCTCTCTACTCTCACAACTACTTACTATCTTGGTTCATGTTCTCAAAATCCTTCATTTGTACCAGTGCAACAGTCTTCTGTCTAGTCTCTCTTTCTCAAGATCCCCACCTCTACCCCAAGCTTTCTCAATTATCAAAATTATTTTTCTAGAGTATAAGACTGATGTTTTCTCCATACTCAATGAACTCTCATTACTTTGAAAATCAAGGATTAGATATACAACTGCTATTTGGTATTCAAAGACCCGTAATGGTAAACATGAGGCAACCAGATACCACAATGGATAAAATGTAGGACATAAATTCAGAGTTCAAATCCAGGCTCAGACATTACAAGCTGTATGACCCTGAAGCAAGTCATTTAACTTTGTTCATCTCAGTTTCCTCATCTGTCAAAATAATTTAGAGAAGGAAATGGCAATCTATTCCAGTCTTTTTGTCAAGAAAATCTCAACAGAGGTCACAAAAGTATCTGGCAGAATTGAAACAACACAACAGCAAAATGGCTAAGGTGCAATTCTGTGGTTACAACACTCCATCTGACATGTCTGTGCCTTTTCATGGTTTGTTCCCTGTGCCTGGAATGTTTTCTTTCCTTGTTTTTGAATCTTAGCTTGCTGGGCTTCCTTCAATACTCAGCTCAGATCCAGTTTTTGACTGGGAGACTTCCTCTTCCATTGTTAACTGCCCCCTCTCCCAAGCTCTTCATTCTGAAGTTGTACATAGCATTTATACATATCAAGCTAGTCACATGATTATAACTCATTAGAATTCAAAGTACTTGAAAGGAGGACTGTTTTTGCCTTTGTATCAACAACACTTAGCACAACGTATAGCATACACTTAAAAAGTGTTCAATTAATAGACTATTTAGATATCATTTTATTTCACATTGTCAGAAAACCAGGGACTTTTTATACAGACATGGATAGAACATTAGCCATGGTGTCAAGAAAATCCAATTACAAATCTCATTTAAACCTTTATTAGTTGTATGATCCTAGACAACATGTACAGGGTATTTGAGTTTCGATTCATTGATAAAATGAGGTCATTGATAATGTAAATCCCTACCTCTCAGTATTTCTCAGAAACTCTAAGGAATTGGTTTATTTAAATACTTTGTTAGCCTTAAAATTACATAAATTTCAATGATGACAACAATGATGACGAGGTTGATGGTGGCATCATGGTGGAGTGAAAGAGCACCAGTTTTAGAGCCAAGAAGATCTAATTAAGATACTGCCTATGACAGATTCACGCTTTCTGACCTGAGGCAAGTCAAGTAACTTTTTGTTTTTGTTTTTGCTTTGTTTTTGGAGGGGGGAAAGGTAGGGAAGTTGGAATTAAGTGACTTGCCCAAGGTCACACGGCTAGTTTTGTGTTAAGTGTCTGAGGTAGGATTAGAACTCAGATCCTCATGACTCCAGGACCATTCTTTATTCACTGTGCCACCTAGCTTCACCAAGTCAAGTAACTTTTTATTGCCAGAGGCATCTTGCTCAGCCATTAGAGGATTAAATATTTTTAATCTGTGTTTCTTGTTAAGGTTTCCACATTGCATGTTCCCCACATATCTTAAATCCCATCATCAAATGCCCAAAAGTTAACATCATCATCATTGTTATTTTATCATTATTATTCTTTCCTGCAAAGTATTCATAGAGTTGTTTTTTTTTTTTTTAATCAAAGAGACATTTGAGCCCTCCTATTTCTTTTAATAGATAAGGAAAACTAGAATGGGAAGATGAAACAGAATCTTCCCTTCTTTTCTAATATTAATCAGAATTGGATTCAGGACCTCAAGGTAATTGTACTCAGGAATTTTGAGCACTACAAGTCACTACTAGCAGAATTGACCATCTTTTAATTAAAACAGCTGGGTATGGCTTCACCCAGAGGGTCATTACAACTCAATTTAAAAGTTACAAGATTTTAATGGCCAGCTCCCTCAAAGTTAGAGCAGAGAGAATGCCTCTTCAGGAATATTTTTTGCTTGGACATATCAAACACAAAAGGATGAAAAAAAAGGAATAAAAGTTTAATTTTCTCTCTGCAACCTATATCCAAAATCAGTCAACTCTGTACCATGACTGAGTTATGGTCTCACCACATATCATATGATGATTTTATGTGAAGTTCTTACATTTTTATTTTTACATTTGGTAGCAAGGAAACGATTACCATGATTTCTACTTTTAGTCATTTTATTCCTCAAGGGATATTAACACAGGAGGGACATTCAAAGTGTCATAGCATGCATCTAGCAATGAAAAAAAGCATCTGAACTCATCTGGTCCTATAATTTCATTTTACAGATGAGTAAATGGAATCCTGGAGAACTTAAGTGACTTGCTTAAGTTCATATAAAATTCTGGGTGGCAAAGCTGAGATTCAAACCAAGGTGAATTTTTATCTCATTATCATGAGATGACCATTTGCCAGTCCCTGCCTAGCTGAAGAGATCTAGGCATCTCACAGAAGAACCGAAGTTACTGCTGATTAAAATGCATATAGATTGAGACAGAGATGGAGGCGGAGATGGAGTGAGAGAGACAGAATGAATGTGAGCACACTGGGGAGTTAGGTAGCACAGTAGACAGAGATCAGGGGAAGTCACTTAATCCTATTTGCCTCAGTTTCCTCATCTATAAAATGAGCTAGAGAAACATACTGCAGTATCTTTGCCCAAAAATTCCAAATGGGGTCACAGACTGTTGGATGTGACTTAAACACACACACACATACACACATATCTGTATGTATACGCTTATGTATAGGTCTGTATATATACACACAGATATCTATTAATTCAGGAAAAAAATAGTCAATCAGGTTGTTTCCATTAGAGCTACAAAGAACCTTTGAGTCCACCTCCTTTGACTTTGTCATTTTATAAATCAGGAAATTCAAGTACAGAGTGTTCATCTATCCTAGGTCTCAAAGTAACTGGGCAGAATTTGAACTTGTGTTCTCTCACTACAAAACCAATGCTCTTTCCATTCTATCAGACTAGCCTATGACTGAGATAAATACTTACTGGTCACTTATTATGTAGCTGCTATTCTTGAGCATCTGGACCTCTGGTCTAAAATCTGTCTCCTTAGAGACCAATTTTTGCATAAAATATTACTTGGTATCACAGAAATAAAGCAACTCTTTGCATCTCTTTAGCTGACATAGACAATTGTTTAGAGGTTTACAAACCTTTAGATATTAAATATATTAATATTTATGCATTAATGTACATCAAATATATTAATATTAATATGCTAACATTAATATTTATATATTAATGTACTTTGACTATATTAATATGCTAATATTAATATATTAAATATCTTAATATATTATCTGAGGGTCATCATGAGTTGGAGCCATTGTGGTAGAATGAAAACCCCACTAGCATTGTAATTAGAGGTCCTGTGTTCCAATTTTTATACTCTCATTAGTTATGCCATTGGTGGGTCTCAATGTCTTTAGTAAAATGAGGTTAGACTATATCATTCCCCAAGTCTCTCTGATCACTAAATCTGTGGCCCTTAATTACTTTATTCCAAATTTCTAAGAGGCAGGCATTCAGTAGATATGTTCAAGATCTTTGTTGAGCACTTGCCTGAGATGTTATGGAGAGAATTTTGGTTTTAGATAAGAATTGGGAAGCACTGTAGCAAATTGGAGTGAGCCATAATTTAGAATGAGAGGACGTGTTTGAATATGATTGTAACCATTTGCCAATGTATACATATTGTTATGCCACTTATATCTTCTGAACCACTCTAGAGTCAAGATGCTGAGTCTGATGACTTATAAAGCTCATTCCAGATCTAAATCTATGTTCTTTACAGTGCCAACTCTAACATTCTAATCACCAAAGATGAATTTGCTAAATCGCTAGCAGGAAAGGTAACCATATATTTACAAGATTTATAGTAGAAACATCATCAAGGGAGAGTATAGAGCACAGCGATGAGAATGTTCAACTTGGGATAAGGAAAACTTGAAATCATGTGTCACCTATGACAGCTGACATCTATTATTGTACAGACCTAGGCCATTCATTGAACCTCTATATGCCTTTAGTAATGAAGATCTATCTACTTACAGAATTATTATGATCTTTATGGTGAGAGAGAATTCCACACCAGAATATCACTTTGTAGATGAATCATATGTTTTGAATGCCTGAATTCCTTAAGGAATAGAAGATTATGCTCACTGGTAAAATGCATTTAACAAGTGTCTGTGATATTGCAAATGCTTAAAAAACATTGAGAAACTAAAGAAGAAAAAAATAATTTATATGCACATAAGAAAGATTTACTGGTTGTTTCAATATAAAAGATGATAACGAATGATAAGAAAGGAACACACACGATAAACCTATTATTTACTGAGAGGGGAATCAATTCTAATTTTTTTTTTTTTTTGCTTTTTGGAGGGCAGTTGGGGTTAAGTGTGTCAAGTGTCTGGGGCCAGATTTGAACTCACGTCCTCCTAACTCCAGGGTCGGTGCTCTATTGACTGTGCCACCTAGCCGCCCCATGAATCAATTCTAAATTAAAAATGAAGGAGATGTGATTAATGTTTCTAAAGTATTTTCAAGATGCTCACAACTATAAGACATGTAATCACTAATTAATGTATTATGCATACATGTTTATTAATAATTAGCTAGGGAATTTTATCTGGTATACATCAGTATGATATACTTGACATACATTTTGTTATTTCAATTTTATTCATTTCCGAGGAAAAATAATCAAACCTACACAATTTCTTTCTTAAATTATCATTTTTCATTTCTGGAATCTTTCTAGATTTTTGGCCTAGTGAAAAAATCAACTTTGGAAAATCCAAGAAGATACACATTTTGTCAGTGTTTACATCATAATATCTATTTGCAGTATGGAAAAGCTGGGTTTAAATTCCTCTTCTTATTAAGTATCTTGACTGTGGGTACATGCCTAGTATTTAATTATTTTGTTAAAAAGGATATATATTATACTTTAGTGGAAGGAGTTCCAACACTAATCATATAATAGTTCCTTGAAGTTTCATTGCTTATCTTAAATTCCATGTTAAATAGGCTAACAAGACCAGTCCAAGTACAGAGTAAAGGTCAGATCAAGTTGGAATTTGGTGATGACTTAAAAACAGGCAATGGAAAGCAAATTGTATTTAATTTTGTTTGCTATATAAGGAAATTTTTTTTTCTCTTTTAAATTTAATTTCTTTAAACTCTCAATCTAAAATGTGTTTTTAAAAATTAACTTAATTGCTTCTATCACAGGCTCCAAGCAAGATTCTTTCTAAACTACCCATAATGACAAGCATTCTCAATATTTGCAGATATCCACAAGAGAGAACACTGGTCTAGCTTTCCAATTTTTTTCACAAACCCTTCAGATAGACAATTCTTTCAAATGCTTAACCTGAATCCCTCTGGCTTCATTCTGACTCTCTTCAATTACAGATGCTCTTTCAGGGAAAATGAGTAGCTACTCATCAGTACTCAGGCACATTGTTTTAGACCAACTCTGAGTATAACTAAGTCCCTCTTCAGCTTTGTGACAGTGAAATCAACCCAAATTCCTTATTATTCCCTTTGTGGGATGTTCATTTAAGATTGTCTCTTCGTTTATCTATGTCTTTTCTTTCTCAAAATGCCATAGTATGACCTCTCTGGATCACTATTATATTTTTCTTCCATACTTAAAAATAAAAAGCAGTTAAACATACTCTCAGCACTGTGCTCTTTCTGTGTGAGAAGTGTGGACCATATATTAGGTCAGCTGGGTAATTTACATGTTTAGGATAGGTTAAGTATGACTTGGGGCAGCAACGTAGCACAAAGGATAACTTGTCAGGCCTGGAGTCAGGAAGACTCATCTTTCTGAGTTCAAGTGTGTCCACTTGCTAGATGCAGGACCCTAAACAAATCACTTACCCCTGTTTGCCCCAATTTCCTCATCTGTAAAATGAGTTAGAAAAGGAAATGGCAAACTACTCCATTTTCTTCGCCAAGAAAACTCCAAATGCAGTCATAAAGAGTTGAACATTATTGAAATGACTGAACAACAAAGTATGATTTAAGTTCAACTAAACAAATTTATCACTTAGAAGATCTGGGAATTATTGAAGGGGAACGTAACTGAGAATATACAGGCTAAATGCTCACAAGGAGCTTTTGTTCCAAGGAAACCAAACAAAAGATCTCTGCTTGTATAACTACCTGCACAATGAAGTGATCTAATAAAGAATCAAATGGTCTCTGGGGGAAATGAGGGAATGAGAAGTTATATATTCATCCCAGAGGTTCACAAGGACCCTGCAATAAATAACCCACAAGCTCTAGTTATATTTAAGGGATAATGCTTACAGACCAAGACTATATGAGACAATAATCAACATCTGTGGATATAAAAAAGGGTGAACCAAAACTGAAATGTCTGATCGTGGTGAAATATATCCACTGTCATAGACGTCAGGACCCTGAACATTACTTTTAAGATATGACCAGGAAAGGAAGACTCAGCATGATGTTTTTGTTTTTGCTTTGTTTTGTTTTGTTTTTTAAATAAAGGTCACTGATGCTGAAAAAAAATTCTGAGGTCAGAATGTTTTAAACACTTCATATTTTGGAATAGAGCCCCAAATAAAAATTCTTGCTTTCAGCGCAAATTCAAATATATTGGGTTAAGGAGTGTAAGGATATGAATTTAAAAATAAAACTAGCAAAAAATGCTCAGTAATTTTTGAACCAAATATTTCTAACTGAGCTCTACATTTATTCTGGCTAATGAGAAGCCTGTTTAGAAATCTTTCAAACAGAGAAGAGATATGGATTCATTTTATCTAAAGCTGTTTTCTGTGTGCACCCTCATCTCCTCTCAGAAACATCACCCAATATCCCCAACCCCATTTTAGAATGGTGGAAGTTAGGGCTCAGGGTTCCATGACCATCACAACTGGGGTTCTGAGAGTGGCAGTTCTGGCTGGCAAAGGAGTCATTTGGCTTTGTGTGAACTGGTAGAAAACTGAGAGGATTGTTACAGGTAGTTAACAAGCATCATCTGCCCCATAGCAATGTCTTGGAATAAACTCACAGCTGAGGCTACAGTACAGTTTAAATTGACATTTAAGATCAGTAACTCCCACCCAAGCATGCAACAGATAAGGAAGCTGCTTTTTATCTATTTATCTTAAATGAGGAAATAGGTTGAAAAATATTAATGTGTCCATAATATTGATATATTTTATTTTATTCATGAATTTTTAATAACATGGTATCACAGAAAAAACACTAGTATTAGACTCAGAGCATCTACATTCAAATCTTGTTTCAGCTATTTACTATCTGGGTGACCTTAGGAATGATTCTTGACTGTTCCTGAATCTCAAATCTTTTCTCTTTAAAATGAGACATGTCCTCTCAACTCTAAAGATACGATCCTAGATGTTAAAAATACCTGATTTAGAGTCAAAAGCTAACCGCCAGTGTATGACCTGGAAGAAGTCACTTAGACACTCTGATTCTTATGCTTTGTCAATGGCAATAAGTGAGGTTGTTATTCAGGGGAGGAGAACCTGTGGCCTCCAGGCTTTAGATTCCCCACTCCTGGTATAGGTGATCTCAGAAGTCCCTTCAAGTTAGAAACCTATAAAATTATATACTGCCATGTGCACATATAAAATTGAAAAAGCGTAAAACAAAAGTGTTGGGTGATTTGATATGTGAATGCCCTATTGGAAAAAAATGTATACATTTATACATATATAGATATATACATAGCATGTTTATATCTGTACACATATAGATATAGACAATTTTGTTTCAAAAGATTTATATGAGAGACTTTACATTACAATCCATAGAGCCCTAGCTTTGAGGTCAGGAATTTCTGATTCTCACTTGACACAGACAAACTCTGCAAACTCAGGCAAGTCACTCACACTATCATTTTTGATCTGAACTGGTAAAATACATTTTCTCATCTGAGAGTTACCTATTTAATGAAATCATACGTCTAGTTCCTATCCTATTCATATCATTCCTGTTATAACCTGATCAATAAAACAAACCAAAATTAATCTCCATTCTAGAAGCTGTCCTTTTAGTTGTGGCACCAGTGAAGAAAATGGGTACTAAACATATTTTTAGAATTTCATGGTAAAAGCATCACAAAACCATTTAAACTAAAGCTTCTTGTGAAAATAATGAGGTGTACACTTGCATTTATGAAGGCAAAAAACCTATAGATCCACATGGGAATTGGCTGAAAGTAGTGTGTAGGCTTATCATAAAGAAGGGAATTCTCGTGTCTATTTTTGTAGAGGAGGAGGTAGAGGGGAAGGCAGTTTAACGGTTCACTTTCTGTAGTTGAAGGACTGTCACATGAAAGAAAGGATAGATTTGTCCTGTTTGTTCCCAGAGAAGAGAACTTGGAACACTATTTTGAGGTAAGAGAGAGGTAAAATGTATCCATGAAGAAGAGAAACAGGAGAGCTTCGAAGAAGTAGAAGCCCAGAGAAGAGAACTTGGAACACTATTTTGAGGTAAGAGAGAGGTAAAATGTATCCATGAAGAAGAGAAACAGGAGAGCTTCGAAGAAGTAGAAGAAAGACAAAAGGTGGAGGAAAAAGAAGAAACAGGAGGAGAGAAAAATGAAAGGATGGAGGAGGAGAAGAAGAAACCTTAACAATTTAGTGCTATCAATAAGTAGAATGTTGGGAGGAAGACCCATATGTACAAATATATCTATAGCAGCTCTTTCTGTGGTGGCAAAGAATTGGAAATTAACGGGGTGCCCATCAATTGGGGAATGGCTGAACAAGTTGTGGTATATGTATGTAATGGAATACTATTGTGCTATAAGTAATGAGGAGCAGATGAACTTCATATTTACCTGGAGACGATTATATGAACTTGATGCTGAGTGAGAAGAGAACTTTGACAGACTGGGCTCTTCTCAGCAATGCAAGGTTATAAGACAACTCCAAAAGACTCATGATGGAGAGAGATGTCTATATTCAGAGAAAGAATTAGAAAGAACTGAGTTTGAATGCAGATTGAAGCAAACTACCTGCTCTCTTTCTTTTTCTTGTATGGTTTTGTTTCCTCTTTCCCATTGTTCATTCCATCAGGTACAATCCTTCTTTATAACCTGTCTAATGTTTAATGTGCAAGTATTTGCAGATCTTATACTTGATTGTATGCCACCATGGCGGGAGGAGGGGAGGGAGAGGGAGAAAAATTGAAACTCAAGGAATTGTGGAATTGAATCTTGTAAACTAAAGTAACAAACAAATTAATAAAAATCAAATAAAAGAAAAAAGAAAAATAACAATAAGAAAAAAATAAAATAAGTAGAATGTGATGCTTTGGGAAGCATGACTCAGAGGTGTTGGTTCTGTGGTGGATGACCCTTTGTTGGATATATTGTAGAGGGAAGTCCTATTAAGCTATAGGTCAGGGGTGAATATTTCTTGAGCTAATTTCTACCTTTACAAAGCTGTATTAGGGGTTCCAATTCAGGAATAGACAATATATACATAATAATTGACTTCATTTGGAATGGTTGATATAGATACTAAATGGAAATTTTAGTTTCAACTTAGGAAAACTGCTTTTTGTATATAATTAATGTTATAATTATATCTGAGAGAGATTACACAATTCCTTCTGATTTGATAAAGTTATATATAATATATAAGGATGGTCAATAATGCTGTATGGAAAGATATATCATGGGACTGAAATAGGAAAGTTTAGTTTAGAGAAAGATGTTTCTTGCAAGGTGAGTGGCTTTTGGATTATTCTTTGCAGAGATGGGTCAAGGTTTCCTCCCATATTTCTATGAACTTGAGTTCCATTGCCTTTAGATTCATAATGGAGCTTCTAAGATAGCATCAAGTGACTGATTCTGCTTTTTCTTTATTCCCCCTTTTTAAAACCAATTTTTAGCCTCCATTCCTTTACAAATTATCAGCTCCTGCTGTCACAAGGGTACAAGATTACATGAAAAATGATCAAGCAAAAAAAATGAATAATGTGCTCAGAAAATTCTCAAAGTCAAGGCCAGAAAAAATAGTTCTTTCAGGATTATTTCAGCATCTCTAGTTAGATGATACTCTTGTGTTCCTTCTATACATGTGTCAAGGAGAAAATTTTAAAATCTCCTAACAGCTTAATTAACACATCCAAATGTTCTTAATGTTCATCTTTGATGAATGGCGCTAACAAAATGTGAAAGATTCAGAAAACATACTGATTTTCACTGGGATGGTCAAAGAAAAAGGTCCCACATATGATATCATGAAGATAAGACTGCAAAACTTTTAGAATGTAAATTACTGGGCAACAGGAGACTTCCTAAGATCAAAAGGTTTTGAGTCAGAAATTAATGGCTAGCAGCATTTTTGCAACTATCTAAGTGATTACATAATTCTTCTTTTTGAAATTTAATCACATTTCTGTGCTTCAGTTCCACGACCAGTCATTATGTATGGGTGCTCATTTTCTGAGGCTGGGACCATTCCCATCTCTGGGGCTGGCACTCTTACTCACTGCGCCACCTAGCCGCCCCTATGTGCACTTCAGTTCTAATGCAATATCATCAGATATGGTAGTTTTGAAGCTCTTTTGAGTTGCTTTCTAGGAAGTGAGCATGGATACAATGGAACAATTACACGAGTAATTCTTTCCTTCAACTCAATACATTCCCAACTTCCCAATGCCAATAAGAAACCTCTTTCATTTTGTTTTGTGTGTGTCCATGCATGTGTGTGTGTGTGAGTGAATGTGTGTGTGTTTATTTGAATTGTATCACCAAGTCAAATAATTATGTTTGTATAAAGCACTGTTCTCCTACCCATCATCCATGAATCTCTGCTGGGTAGATGTTATTGCAATGGGATTGCAAATTTAAATGCATGTCAAAAATTATCATTTAGATGAAGATCATAGCTTTATATCTCAAAAGAGCCTTAAAGTCTATCTATTCCTACCTCTTTCTATATAAGGAAAATGTGGCTTAGAAAAGAGAAGCAATTTACTTGCCCAATGTCATACAAGTAGTCCTTTGCCAAGCTGAAAGGACCTAGGTCCTCCAACTTTAAATTCTGTATCCTTTGGATTGTACCAGGCCACTTCTAACTTACTTAATTCAAACAACAGATGCAATCATATGTAGTCTAGTAAATAATAAAACATGTCCTCTTTTTTATTTTTGCTTTTTTTTTTTTTTTTGAGGGAAGAAGGCAGGACAATTGGGGTTAAGTGACCTGCCCAAGGTCACACAATTAATAAGTGTTAACTTTCTGAGGTCAAATTTGAACTCAGCTCCTCCTCACTCCAGGATTGGTGCTCTATTCACTGCACCACCTAGCCACCCCACAAACATGTCTTCTGTAGGATGAATAAATAATGTATCAAGATATGTATCATCATTTTTCAGATACATGTAGAGACTATTATAATGAACAAAACAGAAACTCATTCAAAAAGTTGTCTGTATTAATGGTAGGTTAGGGAGATTGCAATGGCAAATTACGTTTCCCGTTAAATTCAAAGTATTGCTAGGAGAAAAATTTTAGAAATAAGCAAGAGAAAAGAGTTCTGCTAGTGATTTTGAAATAAGGATGATAGAGCATGTTGTTCACCATATATCAATAGAAATTTGTTTGCCATTATGCTATTTCTCAATAACCTTAATATTTAACTTTTCAAGCTTGTCTTGATTCTTCCTGAACCTCCATCTCTTTTCTTTTCGACATTTACAAAAATATTCCAATGACTCTCTTTCCTTTCTTTTTCTTTTGTTTTAGTTTCCTTTCTTTTTTAGGAGAGTACCTAATCACTATTACTTTCTAACCCACTCCACAGCCTAATTAGGAAAAAGAGAAAAGAAATCTTGTTTTAAATACACAAAACAAAGCAAATTCTTGCAATGGTTATATTGAAAAATCTGTAATTTTGTTCTGATCCCATCACTTCTCATTCATCATCAACTGTCTGGAATTATGTTTAGTTATTATATTAATTCCAATCAAAATTTTTAAATTCTTCTGAGTGTTTTATTTAATAATATTACTAGTATATCAACTATGCTTCTGAGGCTTCTTAATTCACTCTGTATAAGTATGAATAAGTGGTTTAGGGTCTGCTTTAATAAAATGCCAATAAATTGATATGCCAATATTTGTTTAGACATCGACCAGTTAATGACACTCCATTAGTTTCCAAATCTTTGTTAGCACAAAAAAGCTGCATTTATAGCAGCTTTTGTGTAAACATGCATACATTTTCTTTTTCCTTGATCCTTTTTTGGCAAGAATATGCACATTTATTGACTCTTTGGGAAGAATTTTATATTGCCTTCTAGAAAAAGCAAGACTCATTCACAGTTCTCCCATGAGAATTTTATGGAATATATTTTTCTAAGACTACCTAACAATTTGCATTTCCCTGTTGTTCTTTTTTTTTTTCATCTTTGCTGATCTGATTGGCATGAAGTAATTTCTATTTCTTTCTCTTTTTTTGGTGATTTTAGAGCACTTTTCATAGGGTTGTTGATAGAATATATTTCTTCTATTGAAAACTTAAAGAGCAAAGTCTACCAATATTTGATAATAGGTATGCTGGGATAGGGTGTGCCCTTCACTGTTGACTTTAATTCACTGAGGTATAAAGTTGTTGTTGTTGTTGTTGTTGTTGTTGTTTTTGCTGTTTTTAATTTACCCATATCCTGAATTGCTTGTAATTCAATGTCTTATGATGTATTTTGTTTAGTCAAGAAGAAAATTATGTTTGCTAGTAAAAATAGAAGCAACATAAAAGTAGTGTAGTAAATGGCTGTCATGGATGATTGTCAGTTGGCTGAGGAGAACACTGACTTCTTAATTTTTTTTAAAGCATTTGGGGTTAAGTAACTTGCTCAAGGTTACATGGCCAGTCATTAATTGTGTGTGGGTGCTCATTTTCTGAGGCCGGATCCGAACTCAGGTCATCCCAACTCCAAGGCCAGCACTCTTACTCACTGTGCCACCTAGCCGCCCCGACTTCTTAATTTTTTTTAACACAATTTAGTTTAAATATATACATTTGCTTAAAGATCAAACTTAAACACACACACAAACACACATGCTTTTGTCAGAATCCTATAAGATCCAGAGATGCTGATCATAATGTATCACATTAAGGAATCATCAATCTACCTGTCTTTATCTAACTATACATACATACATGCATACATATAAAGATATAGTAAACATAACAATTGAAAACTATAATAAATCCCAGAGAGTAATTAATTAAAGAAATATAAAAAGTTAACCTAGTTAGAGACTGAGTAATAGCATGTTAAATAATTAGATCGATAAAAAATTATATGAATAAATATATCAAAGGGAAATATAACAATGATTCATTTCACTAAAACTTAACATATACAGATAATACATTCCTCTGAGGGAACTTTATATCTGTGGAAACTTTTATTAAAAAAGATAAAGACCAGTAGGGGGCTAAACTAACTAAGCATGCAATTTAAAATACAAAAAACAATGAAAGCAAAGACTTTAAAATGAGTATAAAATAATAAAACATAGAAATGAAGTAATATAAACAAATTAGAAAATAAAAGTATATTATCCTAACAAACAATATTAAGAATGGGCTAGCAAAATAAAAACAAAGGATTGACTAACTTAATTTGAAAATTAAAGGAAAAAACCTTTTATTTTAAGATGGAAAAAGTAAATTCATGAGAGAGAATTGTAAAAAAAAATCACAGTACAGACCTATATCAGGAAAAGTACCAATTCATGGAAAATAATTATGTATAAAATATAAGATATGTAACTTAACAAAACAAAGAAAATGATTTTAAATTACATTATATCAGAAAAAATAGAGATAACCACAAACTTATTACCACTGGGAGAAGCATGATTCCTGAGTTAGAAGAAACTGACTTTTAACCATAAGATAAATAACAATTAATACCCATTTTTCAAAAATAAATTAAAATAGAAAAAAATGTACTGCTGGCAGAATTAACATCTTGATAACAAAAGCAGAGAAACTAGAGAGACAGAAATATTAACTGATTTCAACAGTAAACAGAAATATAAAGAAAAAAAGAAATAATGAAAACTCTTACAAAGAATTATATACTTATGTAAAGAAAATAATTATCTATGGCTAAGTTTAATTGATATGAAAATAAGTATTATTCAACATTGTGAAAAGAGTGTTCTCATTAACACAATACAAACAGCAAAAAAAAAATAACACAATTATATGATTAACTGGAGAATGAGTATTTGAGAAACTTAAGTCATCATTTATGTTAAAAATTAAAGTCAAGGAAGAACCCTTCTTTAACATGATCAAAAGCATAAATTTAAAATGAATCACCAGTCTTATTTTCGGTGGAGAAGCAGAAATATCTCTATTACAAATGGGCTTATAACAAATATGGCCACTCTTTTTTTTGTTATAGATCTAGAAATGACAGTGGGTGTAGCAGCAAGCACCCCAGCATCCCCAGAGTGGTTGACAACCCAGGTTCTTAGATCTGCTTTTCAAAAGGAAAGCAACTCAAAATGGGTTAACAAGCTCACTTTAATCAAACAAACATACATTACCTAGTTCAGGGGAAAAAGGTCAGCACCCCGAATTTCAGAGTTACAGAACTTACAGATCAAACAGACAGGCTTCCAAACTGTCCAACCATTATATCAATACCAAATCACAGTTACCAGAGAGGGAAGCATCAACATCTGGGTTTTCAAAGCGGGGGGCTCTCAACAACGGCTTCCCAGAGTCTCATCTGGTCAAATCACACAACACTTCTCAAAGTGAGCCCCAAAGCAAAGCCTCTCATCAGAGTTTATATAGCCTTCTCCTGGCTCAGAGAATGTAACAACCTTCTTGACCCACAGCCCAATCACAAAGTATCAAGGTGTGGGCTTTCCTGAAAAACAAGCCTCCCACCACAGGCTTCAGGTGCACTTAAGCTAGGGGCAAGGAAGATCTTTAAATTTGCATTTCCATTACAGTGGGCCACATTTTTCCTCTGTTGTAAACATTCATAGTTTATTTAATGAATTCCAGAGATGTAGTAAAATAACTCATTGAGATGATTTGTAAAATGGTTAGCTAGAGTAAACTACTACAATATAAAGTCACAAAAATCACAAGGGCTAACAAAAATAAGGAAAATGACAACAAGTGAAATTCCATTTCATATACCTAACCTCCCAAAACACTCACAATGGCTACAATACAATTCTTATGGAAATAGAAGAATTAAATAACCGAAGTACTGTTGAACCATGACAAAATTTAAAAAATGACAATACTTAATTTATAGATTATATGTCAATTAAGATACTAAGTGCATACTTTCTAGACAGTAAAGAAAAAATGTAAGGAAGTAGATCTATTATTATTATTACTATTATTATTATTAAGCCTCAAAATATATAAAACAACAGACAACAAATTTATGTGGTGCCAGATAAAATAGATGAGTGGAAAAGACTACATAAAGAGAAATCAGAAGGCTCTAAAGAAGCAGACCAATTTTGGACAAACCTAATAATATAATTGAGAAGGATTCTTTTGGCAGAGCAGCAAAGTAGTTTAGCAGAAATTAGGCTTAGGCTAGCATTTTATGCTCAATGTTACAATAACTTTTAGTTGATTTCTGACCTGAATCTTAAAAGGTTACACATTTTTAAAAGGAAATGAAAGAAAACTTCTATCAGTAAACTGCAATGGGATAAAGATTTTCCCCCACACAAGAGATTGAGGTAATCATATAGGTCAAAATAGGCTATTTTTTTTTATTATACAACAATAAAATGATGGGTTTTTTTATGAAGGAAGATGGAAGAGCAAGTGAAATTTTCAAGTAGCTAGTCAGTTTCATCAAATATCATTGGTAAAACTGAATAGTCAATGGAAATTTTTGTTCAAAAAGAGTAAAAAAAAAATTCCAACTGATGCTTTCATTTATAGATGGTGAAACCTGGACTCTGCAGCCCACACCACCTTCCATTTAAAACTTAGCTTGGTGTCAACTCCACAGAACAAAACTCTGAGTTGACACTGCGTGCAGGTCACTATTACATTGCCCATACACAGATCTTAGACCCAGTTCCATGGCATAGGAGCACTCATGTTTGTAGTTGCTGAAGAGTGGCAGAACTAATCAGAGTCCCAAGGACAAGAGGAGCATTGGCACTTGTGGTCACAGGGAGCAAGAGCCCTTCCTTTGTAAAGACCAGAGCTCAGATAAGAACAGTGACAATACCTCTCCTTAGATCAAAGTGATTTGGAATGATTGAAAACTTCCATCTCCTTCTCCAGAAGTGGCTCTGAAAATAACAGCATGAAAAGTCTCAAACTTGGAACAGTGCCTCCTAATCTCCAGGTGAACAGATACCAAATATAAGATAATGTTCAGAGTCAGGAAACAGTTCAGGAAAATGTACAAGAAAAAAAATAACTTCACTATAAAAAACTACTATAGGTAGGGGCGGCTAGTTGGGGCAGTGAGTAGAGCACTGGCCCTGGAGTCAGAAGGACCTGAGTTCGGATCTAGCCTCAGACACTTAACACACAAAAACAAAAACAAAAAAAACCTAGCCATGTGACCTTGGGCAAGTTACTTAACCCCAATTGCCCTCCAAAAAGAAAAAACTACTATAGGGAAGGCTAAGGCCCAATCTCAGAATAAAACAATAACATGAAACACCTACAAGTAAAACTTCAAAGGAAAATGAACATTGTACACAAGTCTAACCAGAGTTCCTAGAAGAGTGAAAGAAAGAAATTAGCCTGGTAGAGGAAAACATGGGAAAAGAAATGAAATTTATGTAAGAAAATATAAAAAAGAGAATTAAAAGATTGGCTAGAGGCACAAATATGGTGAAGAAAATAAGACTTTAAAAATAGAATTGGCAAAATCAGTACAAATATTCACTGAAGAAAATAAGTCCTTAAAATTCAGGATAGGAGGGGGCAGCTAAGTGGTGCAGTGAATACACTGGCCCCAGAGCCAGGAAGACCTGAGTTCAAATCCGGCCTCAGACACTTAATTAACACTTACTAGCCATGTGACCTTGGGCAGGTCACTTAACCCTAATTGCCCTGCCTTCTCTCCTCCAGGAAAAAAAAAAACAGCCCCCCCCCCCAATTTCAGAATAGGTCAAATTGAAAGGAAGGTACAAAAAAATCACCAAAGAAAAGAATTTGTTAACAAAAAGAATTGGCCAAATGGAAAATGATATATAAAATGTTACTGAAGACTATAATTCCTTACAAATTAGAATTAGGCAAGCAGAAGCTGATGATTCCAGGAGACATCAAGAAACAATAAAATAAAGTAAAAAGAATAAAGAAAATAGAAGAAAATGTAAAATCTCTTATAAACTGACTTGGAAAATAGATTGAGGAGAGGTAATTTGAGAATTATTGGACTCCCTGAAAGCCATGAAAAAAGCCCCTAGACAGCATATTTCAAGACTTAATCAAGGATAACTTCACTGACATCTTAGACACAATGGATAAAAGAGAAATTGAAAGAGTCTATCAATCACTTCCTAAAAGAGATCTAAAACCTTCTAGGAATATAGCCAAATTTGTCAGCCCCCAAGTCAAGGAGAAAATATTGCAAGCAGCCAGAAAGAAATAATCCAAATACTGTAGAATCACAGTCAGGATGACACAAGATTTAGCACTGTCTAAGAAAAGGAGCAAAGGGCTTGAAATTTAATATTCTGGAAGGTAGAGGAGCTAGGACTACAAGCAAGAATCACCTATCTAGCAAAACTGAGTAAAATTTTTTGGAAAAAAAAGTTGGATATTTAATGAAATAGAGGGCTTTCAATCTTTCCTAATGAAAACACCAGAACTGAATAGAAAAGTAGACATTCAAACACAAGATTCAAGAGAAATATAAAAAAAAAATAAACATGAAAGAGAAATCATGAAGGATAAAATAAATTTTAACTGTTTACATTCTTAGATTGGAAGAAAATGCATTCGACTCCTAAGAACTCTATAATTATTAGGGAACTTAAAATAACTCTGTATAGGTAGAGAACATGGGTGTTGATCAGTTATGTTGGAATAATCTAAAGAAAAAGTGAAGTGGGCAGCTAGGTGGTGAAGTAAATAGAGCACTGGCCCTGGAGTCAGGAGGACCTGAATTCAAATCTGGCCTCAGACACTTGATACTTACTAGCTGAGTAACCTTGGGCAAGTCACTTAACCCTAATTGCTTGCCTTCCCCTCTCAAAAAAATTAATAAAATGAAAAGACAAGAAAGAGGGATTCAAGGGGAGAAGGCGGAAGGGAAAGCAAATGTGAAAGAGGAAAGCACATAAGATCTTGTACAGTGGAGGGAGAAAAGTGTGTGCGTGGCAGGATATGCTTAAACCTCACTATCAGAATTGGTTCAAAGAGCCAAGTGTGTGTGGGGTGTGTGTGTGTGTGTGTGTGTGTGTGTGTGTGTGTGTGTGTGTGTGTGTGTGTGTGTCTGTCTGCACACTCACACATACCAATGCTTTTAATAAATTTCACAATTTATGGGGTATAGACAGAGTAATACTTAGGGGGAAAAGTCTATCTCCAAGTGCTTATGTTAATTAAAAAAGACAAAGAATAGTTCAATGAAGTAGGCATGCAACTAAAAAGGAGAAAAATAACAAATTTAAAATCCCCAATTAAACACTAAAAATGGAAATCCTAAACAGGTGAACTTCAGAGAAACTTGGGAAGACCTGTATGAACTGAAGCTGAATGAAGGGAGCAGAACCAAGAGAATATTGTACACAGTAACAGCCACAGTGTACTAGGATTAATTTTGATAGACTTAGCCCCTTCTCAGCAATGCAAAAAACTAAAACAATTCCAAAGGACACATGGTCAAAAATACCAGCCACATACAAAGAATTATGGAGTTGGAATGCAGAAAAAAGTAGACTATTTTCTTTTTTGTTTTGTTTTTTTTTTCTTTCTCATGGTTTTTACCCTTTGTTATAATTCTTCTATGCAACATGACAGATGTGAAAATGTGTTTGATAGGAATGTGAATATAGAGCCCATATCAGATTGGAAATTGTCTTGGGGAGTGAGGGGGGAAGGAAGTGGAGAATATTTAAAACATATGGAAGTGAATGCCGAAAACAAAACAAACAAAAAAAAACCCAATTTAATAAAATGGAAATCTTAAAAATCAAAAGAGTAAATAACAAAATAAATAATTAGCAATCATTTGAATTATTAATGTATTAATATTGATAAAATATTAGCAATTAATAAAAGTTAATGTAAAATGAACTAACAAAACTAAGATCTAGTTTTATTAAAAATGTTGATAAAATAGAGAAAAAATGTTTATTTTGTTTAAAAAATAAGAAAACCAAGTTATTAGTATCAAATATAAAAAATGGTGAATGTCCCACCAATGAAAATGTAATTTAAGAATTTTTTAAAAGTTTATTTTGCCAACTTATATTCCAGATAGATACACATTTACCAAAATAAAATACAATATCTAGATTAACAGATAAAGAGAGTACTTAAATAAACCTACCTTAGAAAAGAAGTTGAACAAGCCATTAATGAGCTCCCCAAGAAAAAATCTCCAGACTAGATAGATTCACAAGAGAATTCTACCAAATATTTAAGGAACAATTAATCCCAATACTAAATAAACAATTGGGGAAAAAAGCAAATGAAGAATCAACCAAAATTCTTATATTACACAAATATGGTTTTCATAACTAAATGAGAGAGAGGAGAATCAGAGAAATTAAATTACAGACCAATTCCCTTTATGAATATCATACTAAAATTTTAAATAAAATAAAATAGAAGGAGATTACAGGATTATATCAAAAAGATCATATAGTAGGATCACATTGAATTTATGCCAGGAATGCTGAACTACTTCATTATTAGAAAAATCATAAGAATGACTAACCATAACAATAATCCATTTAAAAATCATATAATTAAAGTAAACAAATGTAGAAAATGCTTTTTAACGTAATATAATATCTATTCCTATTAATGATACTAGAAGGTATTGAAATAAATGGAGTTTTCCTTAAAATAAGTACTTTTTTTTTTTTTAAAGCAATTGGGGTTAAGTAACTTGCTCAAGGTTACACGGCTAGTCATTATTTATGTGTGGGTGCTCATTTTCTGAAGCCGGATTTGATCTTGGGTCATCCCAACTCCGAGGCCGGCGCTCTTACTCACTGCGCCACCTAGCTGCCCCTTTAGGGTAACTGGGGTTAAGTAACTTGCCCAAGGTCACACGGCTAGGTTTTTGTTTGTGTGGGTTAAGTGTCTGAGGTCGGATCTGAACTCAGGTCCTTCTGACTCCAGGGCCGGCACTCTACTCACTGCGCCACCTAGCCGCCCCAAATAAGTACCTTTTTATCTAAAAATAAGAACAAACATAATTTGTGTTGGGGATCAGCTTGAAGCCTTCTGAATAAGAAAAGGGGTGAAGCAATGATATTCATTATCGGCCACTATTATTTGGTATTGTATTAGAAATGTTAGCTATATCAATAAACCAAGAAAAAGCAATTGAAGGAATAAAAATAGGCAACTGGGAAGCAAAACTAGCATTATTTGCAGATATGTTGGCATAACTCGAGAACCCTATAGAATCAACTAAAATAAAGTAGTTGAAACAATGAACAACTTCTGCAGAACTGTAGGATATAAAATAAACCCCCATAAATCATCATTGCCATATATTACTAAGAAAAAAAACAGCAGGAAGAGATAGAAATAGAAATTCCATTTAAAATAAAACTGTAGACAACATAAAATACTTTCGAGTCATTTCTGGAATACACAGGCAACTAAGGTAAATTTAAAAAAAATAAGAGTCATTCTCCAATTTATAAGTGGTCAAAGGACAGTGGGCAGTTTTTGGAAAATGAATTAAAGCTACCATGACATATGTAAAAATGTACTAAATCAATATTGATTAGACAAATGTAAATTAAAATGGCTCTGAGGTACTACCTCATGCCTATCAGATTGGCTAATACCACAGAGAAGGAAAATGACAAATGCTGGAGAAGATGTGGAAAAAATGAGACACTAACTCACTGTTGGTAAAGTCATAAACTAGTCCAACCATCCTGGAGAACAATTTGAAACTACATTCAAAGGTCTATAAAACTTTAAAACAGTGCATATCCTTTGATCCATCAATACTTCCATGAGGTCTGTATCCTCAAGTGATTAAGGAAAAAGGGGGGGGGGGAGTATGTATGAAATGTATGTGTATGTATGTATAAAGAGTATGTATACAATGACTTATAATAATTATATAAAGCACCTCTTTTAATGGTGGCAAAGAATTATAAATCAAGGAGATTCTAATCACTTGGAAATTAGCTGAGCAAGTTGTGGTATATAGTTTGCAATGTTATAAAAAATAAGGAGTAGGATAGTTTCAGAAAAAAAAACTGTGAAGACTTATATGAACTGATGCAAAGTGAAGTTAAAAGAACCAAGAGACCAATGTACACAGTAATAGAAATATTGTAATAATTATCAACTGACAAAGGCATAGCTGTTCTGTTGGTTGTTTAATGGTTGTCCTTTATTCTTGAAGAGGACTAAAATGACATCACTATGCTAAAGTAAATTTTCAATGTGTCCAACTGTGGCTGATCAGACCAATACAAGTTTGGAATGCTCTACCACAGGTTGGACAAAAATAGTATGTGTGGAAATATTTGTGGTGGATTTTCTAAATTTGTGAGTCTCCTATTTTGACTTACTTCAATGTTGTTGATTAAAGCATAGACCCTGTCCCAATTAAGTTTATCAAGCAATATCAATTAATCAATAAACATTTATTAAATGCTTGCTGTGTTCCAGGTGTGTGATAAGTGTTCATAATATTTTATGAATCTCTAGAAAGAAAGAACTACGTGTCCTTTCCTTTAAGGTGTTAAGGAAAACAGTAAAGAAAAAAGAAAAGAAACTAGATATAATTCATTTTTAAACTTCCTGAATTTTTAAAGCCTATAGTATAGGAAGTATGCTGTACTTATGAAAGTACAGAGGATTGGCACTTATTTTCTGGGAGAGAAAAGAAAAACATTTTTCTCCACTGACTTTCTTGGAAATATGTGCATCCTTAGAAATGGTTTACCAATGAAGTAGATAAGAATAAGTTGCTCCCTCTTTAGCAGTCCTATTTGATAGGCACGTCAATAAATGAGTGGGAAGAGGTGAGCAACATGAAAATTACTATTTAGACCGCATTTGGTGTTTTGATCATAATAATATCCTAAATGTGATCAGGTCTGAAAAAAATATGGTGAGTTGTAAATTTTGTTTAAATTAGTACCTACTGTCAATGAAAGGATGTTTATTGAAACAGTAAGATTATTGATGGATCAATTAGAGTTTTCAAAATAATTAAGAATGAAAGAATGAATCTGTTTGGGGAATGTGGAAAGAAGAGAAATAAAAAGTTTTCTTTTACAGAAAAAAAGATTACATTTTGGGATATGAATCAGACTTTTAAAATGAAAAAAATGTGGGGACAGTTAGGTGGCGCAGGGAGTAGAGCACTGGCCCTGGAGTCAGAAGGACCTGAGTTTGGATCTGGCCTCAGACACTTAACGCACACACAAAACAAAAACCTAGCCTTGTAACCTTGGGCAAGTTATTTAACCCCAATTGCCCTCCAAAAAAAAAAAAGCAAAAATATAAAAAAAATAAAATAAAATGAAAAAATGTATAGATACTTTAAAATTATGATGTCTAGATTTTTTTTCATACTTGCTTCTTTTCTAAACAGTTACAGCTAAAGGACATACAGAATGACTAGGTATTACTCAATCATCTTACTCATCTTTCAGTGTCTGTATAAAAACTGAAATCACTGATAGCATCTCAGCAAAATATTACTCATAGAATCATAGGTCTAGAGTTGAAGTGGAACTCTGAGGGCATCTAGGCCAAATCCCAGATTTAACAGATGGGGAAATTGCAGATAGGGTGTAAGCGGTTTGTACATATTAGGGAGAGGACACTATTTTCTGAGGCAACCCAATTCAATTCATAGATTGTTCTCACAATAAGGAAAATCCACATCCTTCCCCACCCCAAATATCCAGCCTATATGTTTTCCTTTGCAAGAGCTACACAACTTCTAGTTGTGTCCATTTGACCCAAACAGAATTCCACATGATAGACTTTCAATTATTTGAAGAACCTTCCTGTCTGCCCTAAGTCATCTCATCTGTGGGATAATCATACTGAGTTCCTTCTAACTATTCATATATAACATTAATAAACTTGATAACTTGTATCATCTTTTCATTCTCTGGAAATTCCCTAGATTATCACTTTCTTTCCTGTAAGGTAGTACTCTTTCATCACAGATAAGGTATCTCCTGGTTATAGGATCTATCCATGTACATATGGATATATAAGCATGTATGTATATATGTGCACATGACACATGGATATATGTGTATATGTATATATGTATGTGTATAATATATATTTATTCACTCATTTAACTAATTAATTTGCTCATTCAGTCATTTATTTATTTATCTGATAGGTAAACCTAATACAAGAAAGATTATAATATGAGAAATCTGAGTAAGGCCATATATATACAGCTATCAGTTGTATATACATACATTTGTTGCAATGGGTATAGGAGGATGTTAAGGGCTTTATAAAGGAGACAACAATATGAACTAATACCCCAAAAAACTGGTTAGAGTCCGACTGTAGATCCTTTTCCTGTGTGCCTAATGCATTCCTTCCTTGCTGCAATTTGAGTTTGAGTACTCTGCTTCTGTTCCCAAAGACACAGAGGGTTCCTGAAAAATATGAGCTAAATGCTCACAAGCAAAACTCTTTGTTGGTTGTAGACATTTCCTGATCAGATTAGAGGTTCTAACCAAGCCTTCATTAATTCCAAGTACAGCAGAAGAAGATATGGATAAAATAATTGGGCTAATATGGCTCCATAAGGGCTGACAGAAAGGCTGTTTCCATGGTTTTTCTTTCTCAGACTGGGAAAGTAGAAGACACACAAGGGTGTGTGCTTATCAGAAAAAAAAAAATCTGATTTGAAGTTCAGTTGCTTTATTTTTCCACTGAAACACTGTGTAGGAAGACAGCAAAAACAATCCCAATCACATTGGTTTTTTGATATTGAGCTTTTAAATTCTGACTTCATCCTGTTCTTTTCTCTATACTCAGAAGCTCTGGCTTCAGATGTAATTGGAAGGAAAAGTTACACCAGATAGTTCTGCTGTCATTGATTTTTCTCTCATTGGGATCCACTTAAGTTGCTGAGGACAACTGAGTCAATATGACAGCCAGAAGGACAAACAGCTCCCCAAAGTAAGGTGGAGGGTGAACCATTTCCTGGAAGAAAGTGTTAAAGAAATGTCAAAGTAGCATGGGGAATCTGGAAAGCAGCTACAGTCAAAAGGCTCAGAATAAGCATATCAATCAAAGATGGGTTCTTTTTCTCTTCATCCTGTTCAGGTAACTCTTGGAGTCACAAGATCATAGACTTGAAACTGAAGGGCATCTTAAAGGTCATTGAGGCTGATCCTTTAATTTTAAAGATGAGAAAACTAAGGCATAGAGGTCATAAAATAGGGTCTAGCAATGGAAGAAACCACAGATGCCATCAAGTACACTCACCCCTTTCATTTTACAAAGGAGCAAATTGGGGTATAGAGATGGTGAGCCCTTCAATCTGAGTCATACAGTTAGTGGATGAGAAAGGTTGTGATTTCTTCATAGGGAATGAAAGTACTTGGCTCAGTATCAACCCTTCATCTTCATAAATCAGGATTTTCTTAGATTTCTTCAGTAGATCTACAAGGAATAAATTCACTGAGAACTGATAGTATGAGGCTTAGATCTTGGGTCCCCAACCCCATGAGAAGGCTTAAGAACATCCTTCCTCTCTCTAATATCCCCTCTTCTCTCAGGACTCCATGCCTCCTACATAGAACCATGAAGTCCCATAGTTTCAAAGCACTCTATGTATTATGCCCCCCCCCCCCCACAGGACACTGATAGATTGGAATACACTGAAAGAAGAGTAAACTTTTTTTTTCCTTTAAACAAATGCTTTATTAACTTCTGTTTTACATCATTCATTTCCGCCAGATTTTGAGTTACAATCATTTCCCCCCCCTGTTTTTCCCCTACCCACACTCCCAGAATAGCAGCCCCGCAATATATCGCTTCCTCCAATCTGCTCTCTCCCATACCTTCTCCCATACCCCCTTCGACTTTTCCATTGGAGGAAGGTGAATCTTTGTGTCCCAATGCCTGCACATCTTATCTCCCAATTACAAGCAAAAGAGTATTAATAATAGTATTTATATATATTTGAAACATTTAATCTTAAGACCTTGAATTTCAGATCCATTTCTTTCCTCCCATGCATTCCCTCTGAAGAAATAAGTAATTCAGTATATGTTGTACATGTCTAGCTATGCAAAACATTATCATAGTAGATATATTGTACAAGGCTGCTTATAATTCCTTCCCACTCATCCCACCCCACCTGGTCCATTCCCTACATGATCCTGTCCCTCTTCTATAGTGGGTACTTCCAACCTCCCCTCCCCCCAAGGATGCCCTCCCATCCATCATCCCTCCTCTCATCCCCCTTCCCCCTATTCTGCTGCAGGTTGAGATATCCCATTTAGCATGTATGTCATTCTCTCCCTGAACCAAATTCAATGAGAACGTGGTTTTGCCTTTTTGCCTTCCTATTCTCCCCCTCCCCTGCAACCACTTCCCCTTGCTTCTTCTACCTGAGATAGTTTACCCTACCCTGTCTCTCCCCATCTCCTCTTGCCACTTTCCTCTCTCACCTCATATTTTCACCCCTTGAGTAGGCTCCCTTCCCAACAAATTCAACCTATGCCCTCTATCCATATATAACTATAACCATATACACATACATTCACATATGTATTCATATGACCACACACCCTTCTTCCATTATTCTCATACTGAGAAAGGTTTCCTTAGTCACAGTTATTGTTTTTCCGTATAGGAATGTAAATAGTTCAACTTTGATAAGTTCCTTTTGATTTCTTTTCCCTGATTACCTTCTCAGGCATTTCTTGCTTCTTGTGTCTGAATGTCAAATTTTCTATTCAACTCTGGTTTTTTCCTCAAGAATGCTTGAAAGTCCTCTATTCCACTGAATGACCATATTTTCCCCTGAAACAAAATATTCAGTTTTGCTGGGTAGGTGACCCTTGGGTTCATTCCCAGCTCTTTTGCCCTCTGGAATATTGTATTCCATGCCCTTCGGTCCCTCACTGTAGAAGCTGCCAGGTCCTGGGCTATTCTGATTGTGTTTCCACAATATTGAAATTATTTCTTCCTGGCTGCTTGTAGTATTTTCTCCTTGATCTGGGGATTCTGGAACCTGGCTATAATATTCCTGGGAGTTTTCTTTTTGGGATCTTTTTCAGGAGGTGATCGGTGGATTCTTTCAACCTCTATTTTGCCCTCTGGATCTAAAACATCAGGGCAATTTTCCTTGAGAATTTCTTGAAGGGTGATTTCTAGGTTCTTTCTTTGATCATGGCTTTCAGGTAGTCCAATAATTTTTAAATTGTCTCTCCTGGATCTATTTTCCAGGTCAGTGGTTTTTCCCATGAGATATTTCACATTGCCTTCTAATCTTTCATTTGTTTGGATCTGCTTAACAGCATCTTGATTTCTCATAAAGTCATTAGCTTCCATTTGCTCCAGTCTAACTCTGAAGGAATGAATCTCCTCAGTGAACTTTTGAGATTCTTTTTCCATCTGGCAAATTCGACTTTTTAAGGCATTCTTCTCCTCATTGCCCTTTTGGGCCTCCTTTGCCATTTGAGTTAGTCTATTTTTTAAGGTGTTGTTTTCCTCAGTCAGGCTGTTGACCCTCATTTCACACTTTTCCTGCATCCTTCTCATTTCTCTTTCCAATTTTTCCTCCACTTCTCTTATTTGATTTTTAAAGTCCTTCTTAAGGTCCTCTATGGCCTGCAACCCGCTCATGTTTTCCCCTGGGGCTTTTGGAGCAGGACTTCTGACCTCACAGTCCTTTTCCTGCTCTATGCCCCCAAAATAGGAGTCTAGGGTTGCATTTTTCTGTTTCCTTTGCCTTGGCATGTTGCTACTTAATTAATTGACTTGTTGCCACACTATGGCTCTGCTGCCAAACCAGAATTTTTGTCCCGAATGTGTGGAGGACAGCTTCTGTTTCTGGAAGCTGGAAATCCACCCACGACCTCCACCCCAGATCACAATCCAGATCCAGGGAGGTTAAAGCAAGAGCGATTACCCCCCAAGACTGATCACTGGATCTCCCTACAGTTCGCAGGCCAGGAGCTGGAGCTGCCTCTCTCTGAAAAACTACAAAATGGCATGTCTCCTCAGTGGCTTCTAGCCCCCAGGGGAGGAAGCCAACGCATTCCCCAAATACTCGTCCCAACGTCCACAGGGCAGTAACCTCTCACTTTGTCCTAGGCATGTCTATGTTGATAATTCTGGAATTGCCACAGCTGCTGGTGTTCTGGGGTCTCTCCAGCCGGCTTCTTGCCCTGCTGCCCTGGGGCTAAAACCTCGGCTCACTGGGACCTGGGCTCGGCCCCCCGCGCTCTGTGCACTGCACACTGCCGGCTCCCAGAGTGCTGTGCTTGTTCTTCCTGCAGGGCTGCTGGGCTGTCCTCAGCGGGAGGTTAGCTTCTCTGTGTCATTCTATGGGTGCTGGGGCTCCAGAAGTTGTTCCGAGTCCTCTTTTACATAGTTTGGAGGGAATCTGGGGGCAGAGTGGCTTGGATGAGCTGTTTCTACTCTGCCATCTTGGCTCCGCCCCCCAAGAGTAAACTTTTTTTATGAAAAGAATAGCAACCATGCTAGAGGGAGATCAGCTAAAGAAGGTGATTGTATTTAGCCCCAAGAAGAAAAGTTTGAAGAAAAATATTATTTCCCATTTTCAAACTTTGGAAGTCAACCTTTAAGACAGAAGAAATGAGTAGAGTCAAGGTGACTGGCCCCAGAGAGTAGACCAAGCAGCAACAGACATAACTGTTTTGGAGACACAGTCAGTTGAGTATAAATAGCAATTGGCTAACCATTGGAACTGCCAACAGAGAAATGGACTTCCTTCTAGGTAGTGAGTTGACTAAAAGTATTTCAGAGGAGTGTTGAGAAAGACTGAACCAGAATGGAATGGGAGAAATTTATGCTTCATATAGGGGTGGGATTTGGTTTGGTACAGTGGTAAAAAGCAGAGAATTAAAATCAGAGGACATAGGTTAAAATCTCAACTCTGTATTATTCCTTGTTTAATCTTGTACAACTCACTTAAACTAACTCTTATTTTCCTCATTTGAAACAATGAAACGTTGTCTAGATGGCTATCAAGGTCCTTTTCTGCCTCTAAATCTTTGATCTCTGTGACGTATAAAATACTTTATGATGCCAAAAAATCATTTTGTGATTACTAGACAAATGTATGTATGAGGACTATAATACCAAGAACAATGAATGCCACAGTGGCCAGAGTGAGGCCAAGGATCTGAATGAAAATCCTACATCAAATATTTACGAGCATTTTTATCCTTAACAAGTAATTTAACCTCTCTGATCTTCCTTTTCTTTTTTCTTTAATAAAATGGTTCTAATAGTAATAATGATATTTTCAGTATTTACTTCATTCAGTTATTTGAAGTACAGTTGAGAAAATAGATATAAGGCATCTTTCTTGCCTTAGGGAATAATATAAATGCCAGCCAATATGGTGATTCCAATAATATCTTGATTGTCAATATAACTGGTTAAGTCATACACCTCAATTCCATGTTAGAAATTCCATAGCTCAAACCAAATTAAATAGGAAGCAAAAAGAAAACAAAACTTGTTGAATGCATATTTCTTAATATCATTTTTATAGGAGTGGCATGCCTACTAGGTCATGATTGATGATACCTTTCCCAAAGTACTTTGCCAAGTACCATAAAATTCAATTAATATACTATTGTCTTGATTTAATTTTAATATGACTTTTTAAGCCATTTATAATCCTCTGAAGAACAACATGAAAAAACAATGTTAATCATTATTTTATTTGGATCTGTTAGTGTAAGGTAAATAAACCACAAGTTGGTTCATTGAGCCTTTGGATAGGTTGATGACACATAATATATAAATGGGTTGGTGTGTGTGTTATTGTGTGCACATGTCTGTGTGTTTGTGGTGGCTATTATTATTAGTAGTAGTATTATAAGCAATTAACTCTAGTGTCTCCTTATTGCTTCCAGGATCAGATACAGAAGTCTCCATTTGTTTTTAACTCTTTCATAACTTTATCTTTTCCTACTTTTCCAATCTTCTTATACCTTACTTTCCTCTATATTCTGTGATCAAGTTACATTTTCCTCTTTGCCCTTCCTTACAGTAAATTCACATATACAAATCTTAGCGTTTTCATTAGCTCTCTCCAATTCCTGGAACTTTCTCCCAAAGATGATAATCTTTGCCTTATGGGCTTCCCTAGTTACCTTCAACTCAGTTAAATTTTTACTTTCTGCAAGAAAGCTTTCCCAGTCCTCATTAAACTTAGTGCTTTCCCTGTAAGACCATCAATAATTTATCTCTTATATCTTTTTAAAAGATTAATATTTGCAAATATTTCCCCCAATCACCCCCAGTGAACTCCTTGAAAGGAGGGGCATTATTTTCTTTTTTTTTCTTATTATATATTCCCACCACTTAGTACCGTTTGTAGCATAGAGTAGATATTTAATAAATGCTTATTGGATGGCTCAGTGTAATGGAAATGCAAATTTAAAGATCTTCCCTGCCCCTAGCTTAAGTGCACCTGAAGCCTGTGGTGGGTGGCTTGTTTTTCAGGAAAGCCCACACCTTGATACTTTGTGATTGGGCAGTGGGTCCAGAAGGTTGTTACATTCTCTGAGCCAGGAGAAGGCTATATAAACCCTGAGGAGAGGCTTTGCTTTGGGGCTCACTTTGAGAAGTGTTGTGTGATTTGACCAGATGAGACTCTGGGAAGCCTCTGTTGAGAGCCCCCCGGCTTTGAAAACCCAGATGTTGATGCTTCCCTCTCTGGTAACTGTGATTTGGTATTGATGCATGTAATGTTGGGACAGTTTGGAAGCCTGTCTGTTTGATCTGTAAGTTCTGTAACTCTGAAGTTCGGGTGCTGACCTTTTTCCCCTGAACTAGGTAATATATGTTTGTTTGATTAAAGTAAGCTTGTTAACCCATTTTGAGTTGCTTTCCTTTTGAAAAGCAGATCTAAGAACCTGTGTTGGCAGTCACCCTGGGGATGTTGGGGTGCTTGCTGCTACACTCAGTGACTGTACACTACTCACCAAGGAAAGAGGACTGTATTACATGAAATGACCAGCTTCATGACAAAGTTTTTATTCAAGGTTGGTCTTTGTCATTATCAGGATATTCCAGATCTAAATGCTAAATTCTGCTATCAATAATCTACTGTATCCCCATTCCTAGGTAGAATTTACTCTTTCAGATTTTAGTGATGTCAAATTAACCTCTACTGAGGGGCAGAGCTGAATTTTCATCTAAATGTATTTTCAGCTTAAAATTAGAACCAAGAGTGGAGTTGGAAGTCTAAGCTGCTGCTTGGACTTAAGGTCCTGTCTGTCAATTGTTGGTTAATTATTTCAGACAATGGAAAATTCAATTCCCTCATTGATGGGGAAGGCAGTAAGCATTTTTCTTTCTTTCCTCATTTCTATATTTGTGACTGATGATTCAATGCAACATTTCACCAATATTATTAACAGACAAGGTTCAGGCTCTGGACGTGTTGTAAAGGTCAAGATGTTTTGATTCATTGAAGCCAATTAATGATCTTCTCAGTAATATCTGCTGGGTAAAACCTCTGCTAACAAAGACACCAAGAAAAAAAAAATAACTTGAAGAAACAAATCCTAGGAATCTCATCTTCTACAAGGCAAAAAGAACCTCCCGTTTATATGACAAATGGAACATGAGCCTGCCTGATTCTTCCAGGCAGCCACAATCTTGGGCCTGTTTTTTTACTTTTCTCCATCTTCAACTCAAAATGGAATTATAAGTATGTCCAAGCCTCATCTCCTATATTAACATCAGACAGTGAAATCTTCAAGGGCCAAGATGTTTGATATGTATAATCAACGCATACCAATATAACTTTTAAAATAATATAGTTATGTCAATACAATTTTAAACATTATATAGGCATATATGCACATACATACAATTATATATATAATCAAAACATATAGATACAACTTTCAAAATATAAATTTATAGACATATATAATAAATAATATATAATTAGCATGCATATAAACAGTATTGGATATTTATATACAGACATACCATTTTAAAAGTTGTATTTATATTTTTTTGATAGTCACTTTTTCCCAACCACACCCTCCATCCATTGGAAATTAGCTTGTGACCGAGAAATAAAGTAGAAACAAGCAGTTAAGGAAAACTAACCATAATAGATCAATGTTGTCACTATAAGAAAATGTAGCACCCCTTTGAGAGGCACTTTCCAAACTCACACCATCCTTTGTCAGAGTAAGCCTTAATGAGATACTTACTGCTCTTCTCAGTATTCCAAGGTAACCCTGAGAGGTTGGGGTTTATCGTGCTATCACTCACAAGCAGCCACTCCTTCTTGACAAGTAGCTATTGGCTATGATTAGCTTTTTAACAATGGTATTTACTTCCGAGATATAGGGAAAGCAAAAACATTCCTTCCAAACTGAGGATACATTCTCCCCCAGGATATATAATGTCACTTCAGAGAATGAGCTCAAATTTAATGTATATTGGGAGCAACAATAATGGTAGCAACTAACATTTATATAGAGTTTACTACATGCTAGGCACAGTGGGAAACACTTTACAATTATCTCATTTGATCCCCTCAACCACAGTGGGAGGTTAGTACTATTATTATCCCTACTTTTAGATGAGGAAATTGAGACAGAGATTAAGTTATTTGCCCAGGGTAAGACAGCTAATAAAGGTGAGTCCATATTTGAACCAAGGGCTTCCTGATTCCAGGCCCAGCATTCCATTCACTGGGCCACCAAGTTGTCAATGGCAGTGAGGTTCATAGAGAGGAAGCAGTGGGGTCAAAGAGGTACCTCATAACTCCTAATTGCTAGAAGACCTTTTGTTCCCTTTTTGATTACTCATAATATCCCCATTGGCAGGATGTTCCACTGCTCTGGGAGGAGATTGCCTTTGGTGAGTTCATAGGCAGAATATTTTTTTTTTAGAGCAATTGGGGTTAAGTAACTTGCTCAAGGTTACATGGCTAGTCTTTATTTATGTGTGGGTGCTCATTTTCTGAGGCCGGATTCGATCTCGGGTCATCCCAACTCCGAGGCCGGCACTCTTACTCACTGTGCCACCTAGATGCCCCAGCAGCATATTTTTGTGCCATGAGGGATCTCACTTCCTTTAACTACTGCTATCCTCAGGGTTTTCTTCTCTTTCTCTGTCATTGGTCAGCATTGCTCTGGCAGTGACTATTATGGTTTCTGGTGGCTGACTTACCCATACAACTGTCAGGGGTAGGGGAAAGTAGAGACAACTCTCCCTAATGCCTGTGATTTGCTCTCATGGGCTTTTCTGGAGTTCATTCACCTTGCCTGCCAAACTGGCTTTGTGTATCTTATTATTTCATTTCAGCCAAAACTATTTCTTGGGTGATATCATTTGTGTTTTTCCAGTAATTAAAACATTTTATTCTGTTCAAATTCTTTTTTTTTTCTTTTTTTGGGGGGAAGACAGGGCAATTGGGTTTAAGTGATTTGCCCAAGGTCACACAGCTGGTAACTGTTATCTGTCTGAGGTTGGATTTGAACTCAGATCCTCCTGACTCCAGGGCCAGTGCTTTATTTACTGGGCCACCTAGCTGTACCTCAAATTCTTTTATGAAATTTTTTAACACTTAGTTCATAGTTTTGATTGATTTAACCAAACTACCTGGACTGTCTGTGATTACTTTAATTGGGATTCTGTATCCATAGTTCCCTCTCTATCAGTAAGAGAACAGAATTTTCCATCATGTGTTAGAATTATAAATTTCTTGAAAACTCGATTTGGAGTCCCATATTTTACAAGGAAACCTTCTTGGCCACTGTGAATATTAATGCTTTCACCCTAAAATCAAAATAAAACAAAATATTGCTTCCTATTTTTCTCTTCTGTTAGAGTAGAAACTTCTAGAGGGCAGGACAAGCAGACTGAGTAAATAGTAAAGGATTACTAAGGTTGTAAACTTGAAGGAATAAAAGGATTTAGTTTCCCTAAATACAGTATAAAACTGTATATATGATACCCAATAAAGTTTATTGAATCAACTGCTATTGTTCAGTATCTCAGTCATGTCTAATTCTTCATGATTACATGAACAATAGCACACTAGGCTTTTCTATTCTCCACTATCTCCTTAAGTCAGTCCAAGTTTATGTTTGTTGCTTCCATGACACTTTCTATTTATCTCATCCTCAACCATCCCTATCTCCTTTTGACTTTAATCTTTCCCAACATCAGGGTCTTTTCCAATGAATCATGTCTTTTCATTATGTGACCAAAGTATTTAAGCTTCAGCTTCAGTATTTGTCCTTACAATGAATATAGTCTGAATTAATTTCTTAAACCATTGACTGATTTGGTATACTTGATGTTCAATAGATTTTCAAAAGGCTTCTCAAGTACCACAATTCAAAAGCATAGATGCTGCAGCATTCAGATTTTCTTATAATCCAACTCTTACAGCAATATCTTACTGCTAAAAAAAAAAAAAACACAGCTTTGATTATATGGACCTTTGTCAGAAGGATTAAGTGTCAGCTTTTTAGCATGCTGTCCAGATTTGACATAGCTTTCTTTCCAAGGAGCAAACATCATTTCATTGCAAGGTTGCACTCGCCAATGATCTTTGAGCCCAAGAACATCAAATGTGGCACTGCTTCCATTTCTTCTCCTTCTGTTTGCCAGGAAGTGATGGAACCAGGAGTCATGATCTTTATTTTTTTTTTGTTAAGCTTCAAGCCAGCTTTTATTCTTTCACCTGTGCCAAGTGGCTTCTTCACTTTCTGCCATCAGAATGGTATCATCTGCATATCTGAGATTGTTGATATTTCTCCTGGCAACCCTAATTCTTACTATTATATCTACAATGGATTACAGTGACTTCCTGGTTTTGCTTTGCTGCATGGCTGCCATTGTATTATTCACCCAGATGCAGGGGAGGGAGAAGGAAACTGATTATTTTGGGAAAGGAAATCAAACAGTTTGAGGGCTAAACTAAGATATCAAATTTTCAGAGGCCTGAAACTATGTTATTATAAGGATGTACTATAACTCTCTAAACCCACCCCCCTTCTGATTCTTCCTTTTTCTGTTCAGAGAGTCAATATCCTTGCAGTCATCCAGATCTGTAACCTTGAATTCATCTTTGCCTCTCCATTTTCCCTCCTCCCTCCCCATCCAATCAGCTGTCTTGTCTTCCTGACTCTACCTTTCCATCTCTCACATATATCCTTTTTCCCCTTGTACTCAAGGAGCTACCAGTCAAGGTCAGTCCTTCATCAACTTTTGCCTACAGTACTAGAAAAACTCCCAATAACATCGTAGCACATCTTGTTGCCTCAAGACTTTCCCTTTTCCAAACAATGCTCTTAGGTACCAGAAGTGTTTTTGCTAAAGTGCATGCCACTTCTCTGCTCACAATTTTCCAATGGCTTCCTATTTCCTGTACAATGCAACCATTTTAAATTTCTTATATTCCATATACTCAGTCTCATAAGGAACTCTGTTTTATGTAGTCTATTCTCTAGTCAAACTGGTCTACGTGCTACTCCTTCTATGTAATATACCTATATATTTTGTTTCCCTGGAAAGAATATAAGTTGTTTTTTTTTTAAAGCAATTGGGGTTAAGTAACTTGCCCAAGGTTACACAGCTAGGTTTTTGTTTGTGTGCGTTAAGTGTCGGAGGCCGGCTCCGAACTCAGGTCCTTCTGATTCCAGGGCCGGCGCTCCATTCACTGCGCCACCTAGCCGCCCCAACAAATGGATTTTTATAGGTGTGGATACAGGGGGCAGAAATGAGTTCAGAATTGGTTGTGAAAGAATGACAAATAGCCATTTTGAGTGTGTGTGCGTGCATGTGTGTGTGTGTGTTTTACCAGCTCTACGGTGCTGTGTTGTGGAATAATAACCTCTCTCTTATACTTCTATGCATTTGAATACTATGGGAGAAAGTAAAAACAAACAAAAATGATTTATTAAAATTTGACAAATCATAATTTATCTTCGCTACATCAAGTGGGAGTAGTATCCACCTGGAGTAGTAGTGATTAATGACAGAGAAAGCTCAAGAGTTGAAAGTCACTAGCAGTGGATTGAGAGATTGCAGTCCTTCAGTTGGTCACCAGGTGGCACAGTAGATAGAGTGCAGGGCCTTGAATAAGGAAGGTCTGATGTCAAATCCAACCTGAGCCACTCACTAGCTTTGTGATCCTGGAAAGGCACATAACCTCTGCCTCAGTTTCCTAAATCTGGTAAAATTGGGGTAAAATTAGCATCTATGTCCCAGAATTGTTGTGAAGGTCAAATGAAATAGTAGTTGTAAAATGCTCAGCAGAGTGCCAGGCACAAACTAATTGCTATAGAAATGTTAACTATTATTAGATAAAGATTAGCTGTGAACTATTAAAAGACCCAGATCCTTGGAGCTCATAAGAGAATTACACCTGGTCATGTGGAAATAGTGGGAACTTAGTGAGAATAGCAAGAGGACTCCTTGAAAGGTTTAAAAAACAAACCACCAAAAACAACCATCCCATCATATTATATATGAAGGAGTATCTTACAAGTGGGCAACCTTTGGATTCTTCATCACTTCTTAAAGGTTGTTGTGGCTGTTCACTCATTTCAGTCATTCTTCAATGACCCCATTTAGGGTTTTCTTGAGAAAGATATTAAAGAGGTTTGCCATTTCCTTCCTCACCTCATTTTAGATATAAGGAAACTGAGGCAACCAGGGTTAAAATGACTTGTCCAGGATCACACAGCTGGTAAGTGTCTGAGGCTAGATTTGAACTTAGGAAGAGGAGTCTTCCTGACTCTAGACCTAGCCCTGTAAGCACCATGGTGCCACCTAGCTGCCCTCCTAACATGCTGACTTCTTCATATTAAACTGGTAAGATACTACACCTTGGAAAATGGGTCTCCCTTTACTTCCCCTTCTACTCTTCACATATAGTGACCTCCATTAAACCCAGCAAGTAGGAACCCTGTCCTCTGCATTTGTTACAGTAAGGCAAATAAACCATACATAAAATTGACCCTATGTTCCCAAATGAGCTTATATGTAGGGACCTTTTCTTGAGATATAAGTCTGTCTGAGGATTCCATATGTAACAATCAATCATACTCTGCGGACTTTGATCTATGAATGTCATTTGGGTGGGTAACCCAGGAGAAGTGCTCCACTTCTGCTACCATACACCAGTCCATGACAACCCCTGCTTATGAATCAGGCAGACACTGTTGACTCCTACTGACATCATATTAAAAAACTCAGATTCCCAGGGCTTTTTCTCAGAAATTCAAGATTCACAATTTACTTCAAAAGATGCAATTAATTCTTCCTTTGAACATATTCTTCCCAATTCAATCTTAATTCAATAATCATTATTTGTAAGTCTTCCCCTCTCATACCTCCCAATGACATTTCTAACTTAAGGGAATTAGCACAAAGCAAAGCAGCAGTGTAATTACTGTACAGTATGGACAGTACATTCAGGTAGAATAATATAATTCCTTAGACAGTGAATAATTATTTTAGCATCTGCCAGCTTAAAAAATAAAATTTTAGATTTTGTCACTCACAAGAGCATCAAGAGATATGCAATTATAGATGCAAGCAATTTGCCTCAGTAGTTCCTCAACTCAACAAAAATATCAAAGCATAGCTTCATCCTATAGACAACCTAAAGTCCACTATGACAGTAATTTTAGGCAAGGCTACCTTCATTTCTATCCTGAATGTGAGCTCTGCAGTTGAAAGCCTCCCATGATACATTGGTTACCTTATCACTGGTAGAGTGATACCACGGAAAAAAATAAAACAAAAACAAATAAACACTGCCTTTTGAGTTACAGGACCTCCAGGTGACCTTGGGGAAAATTCCTTCAAACCCCAGCATGCTGATCTATAAAGTGAGGGGATTAAATTAACTGAATTGTGAAGAATTTCTAACGGCAAAGTTGTGATTCTATGATCTTATGAAGAAATCATGAAAGAAGGGGGAACATATGCTAACATACAGGTGCAATTAATGTGTTTTCTGAATAGCACTAATAGAAGATCACATATGACCTCCTACTACTCATTTAACCCTCTGGAGCCTTGGGATTCCTCACTCATAAAATGAACAAGATGAATCAGGTAATCTCTAAATTTCTTTCTACCTCAAACATCTGAAGAATGATATAGTAAATCATGGCTGAAGCCTAACAGACACTCCAAGTATTTGTATTATGGAATAAATGAATTGAGAGACAAAAGGAGGAATTTCCAAATAAAAAACCACTGGTCTTTATAAAACAGGCAATTGCAAGAATCATTCAAACTTTCTTTCATAGATAATAATTTGAGTTTTGAGTCTCCAAAGATGCAGTTTGCTATTCTCATAGTTGACAAGTAATTTAACTATTTCAAAAATAGTTGGAAACATTTGCTAAAGCCCAAAGAATGATTTTATTATATAATAAATTCATTATAATGTTGAATGAGACTTTGAATTTTGCACAAATATGAAGAAAATGAAAAAAGAATTATGAAAAGCAATTTTTGTTTTCAAAAATCATTCTATTGGGAGGCAGAGTCAAGATAGCGGGGTAGAAAGAGCTCTGGTTCCCACCACTTCCAATTCATGTAAAAGGAGACCCTGAAGAAACTCTGGAGCTATAGAACCTACAGAATGACACAGAGAAGCTAACCTCCTGCTGAGGACAGACAAGCAGCTTGGCAGGGAGGGACCAGAGGCAGCACTCTGGGAGCCGACCCCTGCCCAGCATGAGGCAGAGGTTTTAGCTTCAGGCCTGGCCTGAGGAGCTGCTGGCTGGAGGGACTCAAGAACACCAGCAGCTGTGGCATTTCCAGAATTATCAACACATAGATGCCAAGGAAAAAGTGAAATGTCAGTGCAGAATGGACTTTGCGACCGACTAATTGGGAGAGTGCATCAGCTTTATCCCCCAGGGCGAGAAGCCACTGAGGAGCCATGGCACAGACATGTTGTAGCTTCATCTCCTGGCCTGCTGACTGTAAGGGAATCTGGTACCCAGTCTTGCGGGAGGGGGGCGGTAATCGCTCTTGCTTTAACCTTCTTGGATCTGGATTGCGTTCTGGGGTAGAGGTCTTGGGGAGTGTGACCAATTTGCCAGAGCATGTGGAGGCTTCAGAGAGGGCACCCAACTAATAACTCTGGCAGCTTAGAAAAGCCCAACATTTGGGACAGAAGCTCCCCTATCTAGTAGCAGAGTCCCACTGTGGCAAAAAGCCCAAAAGCAAAGTAATTGAGTGGCAACATGCCTAGGCAAAGGAAACAAAATAAACAGAAAAATTCAACATCAGACCTCTATTTTGGGGGCAAAGAGGATCAAAGCATGGAACAGGAGGAGGACTGTGAGGTCAGAACTCCTGCACCAAAAGCCCAAAATGAAAATAGAGCTGGTTATAGGCCATAGAGTATCTCAAGGAGCAGATAGGAGAAGTAGAGGAAAAATTGGGAAGAGAAATGAGAAAGATGCAAGAAAAGTATAAAATGAGAGTCAACTGCCTGACTGAGGAAAATAACACCTTAAAAATAGACTAACTCAAATGGCAAAAGAGGCTCAAAAAGGAAATGAGGAGAAGAATGCCTTAAAAAGTAAAATTTGCCAGATGGAAAAAAAATCTCAAAAGCTCAATGAGGAGATTCATTCCTTCAGAATTAGACTGGAGCAAAAGGAAGCTGGTGACTTTATGAGAAATCAAGATGCTGTTAAACAGATCCAAACAAATGAAAGAATAGAAGGCAATGTGAAATATCTCATGGGAAAAACCACTGACCTGGAAAATAGATCCAGGAGAGATAATTTAAAAATTATTGGACTACCTGAAAATCATGATCAAAAAAAGAACCTAGAGGGGCGGCTAGGTGGCGCAGTGAGTAGAGCATTGGCCCTGGAGTCAGAAGGACCTGAGTTTGGAACCGGCCTCAGACACTTAACACACACAGACAAAAACCTAGCCGTGTGACCTTGGGCAAGTTACTTAGCCCCAATTGCCCTCCAAAAAAAGCAAAAAAAAAAACCAAACAAAACAAACAAACAAACAAACAACAACAAAAAAAGAACCTAGAAATCATCCTTTAATAAATTCTCAAGGAAAATAGCCCTGATGTTTTAGAACCAGAGGGCAAAATAGAGGTTGAAAGAGTCCACCGATCACCTCCTGAAGAAGATCCCAAAAACAAAACTAGTAGGAATATTATAGCCAGGTTCCAGAATTCCCAGATCAAGGAGAAAATATTACAAGCAGCCAAGAAGAAATAATTTAAATATTGTGGAAATGCAATCAGGATAGCTTAGGATCTGGCAGCTTCTACACTGAGAAATCAAAGGGCATAGAATATGATATTCCAGAGGGCAAAGGAGCTGGGATTAAAACCAAGAACTGCCTACCCAGCAAAACTGAGTACCATGTTTCAGGGGAAAATATGGTCATTCAGTGGAAAAGAGGACTTTAAAGCATTCTCGAGGTAAAAACCAAAGTTGAATAGAAAACTTTTTCATTCAGACACAAGAAGCAAGAAATACTTGAGAAGGAAAACAGGGAAAAGAAATCATAAGGAACTTATCAAAGTTGAACTTTTTACATTCCTACATGGAAAAATGATAATTTTAACTGATGAAACTTTTCTCATTATGAAAACAATTGAAGAAGTGTATATGGACATATGAATACATATGTGAATTTGTTTATATAAGTTTACAGGTATACATTGATAGAGGGCACAAATTGAATTTAATAGGAAGGGATGATACTTAAAAGGTGAAATTAAGAGGTGAGAGAGGATTATAAAGAGAAGAGATGGGGAGATTCAGAATGGGCTAAATTATCTCATATAGAAGAGGCAAGGGAAAATGGTTATAAGGGGGGGAAGAACAGGAAAGCAAGAAGACAAAATTTATTCTCATTGAATTTGGGTCAGGGAGAAAATGATATACATACTAAATAGGATATTTCACCCTACAGGAGAGTAGGGGGGAAGAAGCTAAGAGGGGGGATCATGGAAGGGAAGGTAGGCTTGGGAGGAGGGAAGTTGGAAGCACCCACTTTTGAAAAGGGACAGTATCAAAGTAGGGAATGGACCAAGTGGAAGGTGGGATAGGAGGGTGGGAAATATAGTCAGTCTTTTACAATATATCTACTATGGTAATGTTTTCTATATCTACACATGTACAACATATACTGAATTGCTTATCTTCCCAGTAAGGTTGGGTGACAAGGGAGGAAAGGAATGAATCTGGAATTCAAAGTTTTAAAATCAAATGTTTAAAAATATATAAATATTATTATTAGTACTATTTTACATATAATTGGGAAATAAGATATACAGGCATTGGGGCCCAGAGATTCACCTTGCCTTACTAGAAATTTCGAAGTGGGTATGGGAGAAGATATGGGAGAGAGCAGATTGGATGAGCGGATATCATGTGGGTCTGCTATCCTGGGGTGTTGGGTAGGGGGAAAATGGGGAGTAATTGTAATTCAAAATCTGGTGGAAATGAATCATGTAAACCAGGAGTTAGTAAAGCATTTGAAAACAAATCATTTTATTGATAAAATAATAAATGGGTATTCCATCCTTTCCCCCTTCCTCTCTCTATGGGCATAAGCAGAGAGATAGGAAAGGTAACAGATGAATAAATACACAAAGATGGTTAGATAGAAGCTCAGATGGACAGACACATAGGTAGGTAGTAGATAACATAGATAATCTAAACAAGCTGAAAGTTACTGTATATAGCTACAGATATTTAGATAGCTATAGAGAGTCTGAAAGAAAGATGATAGGCAGAAAGATAGACAGATCAATAGATCTATTGATAAAGATAAGCATAAGGATGGTTATATACATACAGAGAGACAATTAGATAGACCAGGAAAACAGATGCATGAATAGAGATGATAAACTGAGAGAAAGTCTAAGACATACAGACAGGCAAATAAACATGTGGGAGGAGGGGGAAGGAAGAAGGGAGAGAAAGAAGGAAAGGGGCGAGGGACAGAAGAGGTAAGGAAGGAAAGAAGGAAGGAAGGAAAGAAAGAAAGAGAGACAGAAAACAATGATAATGTTCAAAGTTATGGAAAGAGGGAAAAAGAGAAAGAAAAAGCTAAAGATAATCAGAGAGCCAGGCCAATAGTCAAGGAGGCTTAAAAACAGAGACATTAGTGAAGTGATATTTTGGCTTTCTAAATCAGTGCTTTTGTCAACCAATGGCAAGAAAACATTTTTTCCCCACACATTAGATCAAAGAATAAAATCTGGCTATAATCAGTCATTATGTAAAAGTTTAAAAAAAAATCTTAGGTGTTCTCACATTCTGACTTTTCAGAAGAAAGAGGTAATTCTGGGGTCCCTGGGATTTGAGAACAGACTATCAAAACTGTGATTGATTTTTTTCCAAAAAAAAAATATATATAACTCGACCACACACACACACACTCTCTCAGTAGCAGCAGCAGCAGCAGCAACAACAACAACAACAACAACAACAACAACAACAACAACAACAACAACAACAACAACCACCACCACCACCTTCATGGTATGCTGAGGGGCAAATATCAATTTGACTTGAAGTATCTTTGTGACTACTGGAATTGTAATCTGCAGGTACTATGTACCTTACCATCTTATAAATAAAGAATAAAAAAATATAGTACTTCTTAATTGCAAGTTCAGTAAGTATTTTCAAAAGATAGAAAGGTCTCTGATCTCATTAAAATGTAAAAACTAATGCATTTAAAACATGTTGCTGGAAGAACTAAACTTGGAAGAACATTGGCCTGAAACTGTTAACACTTGGTTCTTCAGGAACTATGTATAGGTCTGACATTGACTCCCCCCGTCCCATTGCTTCTAGGATAAAAAAAAATATAAATGACTCCACTTGGTATTTGAAATTCTACAAAATCAGGTCCAAACTTTGATGCTAGGCGGTGTACATATTACTCCCCTCAAACTCTATCTTCAGGCCAAATTTGCCTACTAGACATAACATTCCATATATTTTGCCTACTATTCAAGGAGGTCTCTCATCTTTGGAATTTTCTCCCTCCTCATTTCTACTTCTTACAGAACAGTTAGATCCTTTCAAAGCTCAACTCAAGTGCTACCTCCTACAGAGAATAGTTCAAACTATGTGAATACATGGACTCCCTCAGATATCAATCAATAAATTTACTGGTATTGTAGATAAAGAGATCTCAAGAATCTAACCACCTGAAAAAAAAATAAGATTATAACATTTTTTTCTCCCTAGAGCACCAAAGGTCTATCCTAATATATTATATTATGACATGCAGTTTTAGGGGAAATTCATAGGGCTGCTCATCAGCACATATATCTTAGGAAACTATTATAGAAAGACTATTAACTGTATCTAGAATTGGAAGAAAGTTGGCTAGATAGCCCTTGGGAAATTATACATTTCTTTTTAATGACCTCAAGCTTCTCCCTAAATCAATGTCCAACTTTTTCTCATGAATATCCTGCCTGTGATGCCAAAGTGCTAGGGGTCATGATATACCAAAATCTCAGTAGAATTGCACAAAAGTGACTAGAGAGAGGTGCGACAGATTGCAACCCAGCCGAAACACATCCCACATGAGGAATTCTGCAGAAGAAGTATAAAATATGTCATCTGACAAGTATTATTTCTAGGAGAAAGGAAAGTTATGCTATTCATTTAAAGAAGTATGAGAGAGAACTGAAGGATAGAGACTAGTACATAGCAAGTAACTAATAAATGCTTCACTGAATAAGAATCTAGAGTGTTCATTCATATCCATTTAACTTCAAGAGACCTAGAGTATTCAAGACAGATGGTCATTGAAAAACCAGGTAAAAATGGACAAGAGTCAAAGAAGAAAGAACGGCCTAGGTGGTCAGTACTCTATACCACTGGAGATAACTGATCCATCATGGTACCCAGAAACAGTCATATGTGACAGACTGGAAAACAACACGGTTTTTAGCCATGGTTTTACTATTAATCTTCATCAGTTAATTCAACTCTCTGAGCTTTACCTTCCTTATCTTCAAAATGACAAGTTTCAACCACCTGGCAATCATGATCCCTTTTAGCTTTTTTTTTTTTTCTTTAAGCAATTGGGGTTAAATAACTTGCTCAAGGTTACACGGCTAGTCATTATTTATGCGTGGGTGCTCATTTTCTGAGGCCAGATCTGATCTCGGGTCATCCCAACTCCGAGGCCGGCCCTCTTACTCACTGCGCCACCTAGCCGCCCCTTTAGGGCAATTGGGGTTAAGTAACTTGCCCAAGGTTACACGGCTAGGTTTTTGTTTGTATGGATTAAGTGTCAGAGGCCGGCTCAGAACTCAGGTCCTTCTGATTCCAGGGCCAGCGCTCTATTCACTGCGCCACCTAGCCGCCCCTCCTTTTAGCTTTTGAAGTCTAAGATTCTGAAATTTCACTTACATAGCAATTGCATCCATGACGTTTTTTGTTTTTTGTTTTGTTTTGCTTTTTGGAGAGCAATTGTGGTCAAGTGACTTGCTTAATGTCACACAGCTAGTAAGTATGTCAATTGTCTGAGGCCAGATTTGAAATCACGTCCTCCTGACTTCAGGGCTACTGCTCTATTCGCTGCACCACCTAGCCGCCCCCACAGCATGATTAAAAAAAAAAAAATGGATGTTAACATTTGTTGGTCATACCAGGAGAGGATGAAAAGAGAAAGGGGTTAGTAGACCAAAATTTCTGAAAGTCTTTGCTTTGTCCTTATCTGCCTACCTTTGCTCTTGCTCTCACCTCTCCCCACTCTCTCCAATCACAACCCTGCCAATAGTCAATTTCCATGACATGCAATTTAACCATGCACTTGAAATGGAAACTGGATTTTTAGCAAACCCTAGGAATTCCTAAAGGAAATAATCACTTTCCAAAAAGCAGACATCTGTGAGACCTGATTCCAAACTCTCCTCTGAAGTATAAAGCAAAACTTATCTGAATTGACAGGACTGACAAGCACTGCTGTAAGAGTCACCAATTTAGAGTATGAAAACATATGCAACACATAAGAATGTTTACAGACTCCAGTATAAATTTATGCTTCTAAAATTGACAAGGCGAAAATGCCTGACATTTCTAGTTGAAGGTAGTCAACGTATAAGAATGACAGGGGTAAAATATCTCATATTTTTACTTGAAGATAGTCAATTTGTAATAGGGAAATAGTGTCAAGGACTGGTCATTATGGATGGATGGCATGAGGGAAAAATTCACATAATAGGTGCTGATGCGGCATGTATAATTCTAGACTAGGGTATGATTCCTTGACAGTCTATTTCACAGCGGGTAGATTTCAGTGGTTTTATAATCAGAAATAATGTGTAAACACACAATGAGGTGATATCAAAGTATCAACACAGAGGACTGAGACTCAATATTTTCTCTGACAATTTCCTAGTATATACCAGATTTCAAAGCCAGCGAGGAAACGATAAAACTGGGACTATAATAATTTTCTCATTAAAAAGAAAGGTTGAGAAAAGCCTTTCAGATATTGTTGAAAAGATCTGTGATAACTGTGCTTTCTCCTTCTTTTTCTCCCTTTTTTTCCCCTTTCTTTGTCACTTTCCTTTTTTCTTCCTTATTTCCTTTTCTCCTTCTCTGCTTCCCTCCCTACTGCTCCCCTCTCTCCCTCATTTTTTCTTTCCTTGTTTCCTTCCTTCCTTCTTCCCTTCCTTCTCTATCTACCATATTTGTCTATAGATCTATGATCTATCTACTAATCTTTCTAGGACCTCACAGACAGTATGGAACAAAATTTCAAGGTGCAATAAACTTATTGACCTTATTTTGTTAAAGTTTATTCTCTATCAATTTTGTCAGATTTATGTTTCATCAAAATGAAGAGTATTAGGAGAGCTGACCTTAAAGTCAGGAGAAACTGGATTTAAATCATGAGTCTGAGACAGTGTAATAATTTACATATTGGTTGTGTGACCATGGACAAGTCATATGACTTGTCAGTTCTCTCAGGCAACTATGTAAAATCATAGATCACAATCATAACATCACAAAAACACATGAATAAAAGGTCTGTTTCATAGAGGGAATTCTTCTCTAGGACCAACTCATATTGATAGGAAAAACAAAAACAAAATATAAATACTCAATTTTAGAGTTTTGTTCAGAGATTTGCTACATATTTTTGTTACTTATTAGCACCCTTTGAGAGAGCTAAATTTATATAGTATGTGAAGCTTCTACAATTATAAAAGAATTCTGAACTCTATCAACATCGACTGCAACATATCCATAACTCAGTAGATCGTATAATTATAATATTATAGACTTAGAGATGGTCATCCAATGTACTCCAAGCCACCCCTCATTATCAAGCAAGCAAAAGTTTCAGGAGGCTAAAATGAATTGCCCATATTCACACAGACAAGAAGTGGCTGAACCAGGAATCAAATCCAGGTTGCCTCATTAAAAATGCAGTGATATACATCAATCTGTTTGTTTTACTTTCCCATAGCTTTGTGCAGCCTCTCAAGATGAGTCCTGGGGACTTGCTTGAAACAAATAAATATTAAGTATTTGAGGCAGTATTGGAATGGTTTACCTAACCCCAGACCCAACACATTCTGCACCATGACATGTAACTTGTACAAAGGGAAGTTTAAAATAATAAACAGGGAGGAACATTCATAGAACCAATGTGGTATCATGCTCCATGTGGAGTCAGACAATCCCAGGTTCACATGTTTCTTCTGACATTTTATTAACTGTGTAACTTTGGACGAGACACAGTCTCTAAATGCCTCAAGAAATTTCCAAGGATTTATCTACTAATAAACGGTAAGATATATACCTTAGAGGATAGGGCTTATGCTCTGGGAGCTCTCCACACTGATAAGATCAAAATCATTCATTAATGCACAGGATTTGAGATACTCTCTAAAAACATGAACCACAGGGGGGTGGAGCCAAGATGGCGGAGTAGAAACAGCTCGTCCAAGCCTCTCTGCCCCCAGATTCCCCACAAACTATGTAAAAAAGGACTCTGAACAACTTCTGGAGCCCCAGCACCCACAGAACGACACAGAGAAGCTAACCTCCCGCCGAGGACAGCCCAGCAGCCCTGCAGGAAGGACCAGCGCAGCAGTCTGGGAGCCGGCAGCGCGCAGAGCGCAGGAGCGGAGCCGAGCCGAGCCCAGGTCCGCGTGAGCCGAGGTTTTAGCCCCAGGGCGGCAGGGCCAGCAGCCAGCTGGAGGAACCCCAGAACACCAGGAGCAGTGGCGACTCCAGAATTATCAACATAGACATACCTAGGACAAAGTAAGAGGTTAGTGTCCTATGGACTTTGGGACCTGTATTTGGGGAATGCGTCAGCTCCCTCCCCTGGGGGCTAGAAGCCTCTGAGGAGACACGCCATTTTGTAGTTTTCAGAGGCATTTCCGGCTCCCAGCCTACAAATCGTGGGGAGATCCAGCGATCAGTCTTGGGGGTAATCGCTCTTGCTTTAACCTCCCTGGATCTGGATTGTGATCTAGGGTGGAAGTTGTGGGTGGGTTTACAGCTTGCCAGAAATGGAAGTTGCCCCCCACATGTTCGGGACGAAAATTCCTCTAGCTGGCCTTAAAGCCAGAGTGTGGCAACAAGCCCAAAAGTCAAGCAATCAAGTGGCAACATACCAAGGCAAAGGAAACAGAAAAATGCAACCCTAGACTCCTATTTTGGGGGCATAGAGCGGGAAAAGGACTGTGAGGTCAGAAGTCCTGCTCCAAAAGCCCCAGGGGAAAACATGAGCGGGTTGCAGGCCATAGAGGACCTTAAGAAGGACTTTAAAAATCAAATAAGAGAAGGAGGAAAAATTAGAAAGAGAAATGAGAAGGATGCAGGAAAAGTATGAAATGAGGGTCAACAGCCTGACTGAGGAAAACAACACCTTAAAAAATAGACTAACTCAAATGGCAAAGGAGGCCCAAAAGGGCAATGAGGAGAAGAATGCCTTAAAAAGTCGAATTTGCCAGATGGAAAAGAATCTCAAAAGTTCACTGAGGAGATTCATTCCTTCAGAGTTAGACTGGAGCAAATGGAAGCTAATGACTTTATGAGAAATCAAGATGCTGTTAAGCAGATCCAAACAAATGAAAGATTAGAAGGCAATGTGAAATATCTCATGGGAAACCACTGACCTGGAAAATAGATCCAGGAGAGACAATTTAAAAATTATTGGACTACCTGAAAGCCATGATCAAGGAAAGAACCTAGAAATCACCCTTCAAGAAATCCTCAAGGAAAACTGCCCTGATGTTTTAGATGCAGAGGGCAAAATAGAGGTTGAAAGAATCCACCGATCACCTCCTGAAAAAGATCCCAAAAAGAAAACTCCCAGAAATGTTATAGCCAGGTTCCAGAATCCCCAGATCAAGGAGAAAATACTACAAGCAGCCAGGAAGAAACAATTTCAATATTGTGGAAACACAATCAGAATAGCCCAGGACCTGGCAGCTTCTACAGTGAGGAATCGAAGGGCATGGAATATGATATTCCAGAGGGCAAAAGAACTGGGAATGAACCCAAGGGTCACCTACCCAGCAAAACTGAGTATTTTGTTTCAGGGGAAAATATGGTCATTCAGTGGAATAGAGGACTTTCAAGCATTCTTGAGGAAAAAACCAGAATTGAATAGAAAATTTGACATCCAGACACAAGAAGGAAGAGATGCCTGAGAAGGTAATCAGGGAAAATAAATCAAAAGGAACTTATCAAAGTTGAACTATTTACATTCCTATATGGAAAAGCAATATCTGTGACTGATGATATCTTTCTCACTATGAAAATAATGGAAGAAGGGGGTGTGGTCATATGAGTACATATGTGAATGTGTGTGTAGATGGTTACAGCTATATATGGATAGAGGGCATAGGTTGAATTTGTTGGGAAGGGAGAATACTCAAGGGATGAAATTATGAGGTGAGAGAGCAAAGTGGCAAGAGGAGATGGGGAGAGACATGGTAGGGTAAACTATCTCATGTAGGGGAAGTGGTTGCAAAGGAGGGGGAGAATAAGGAAGGCTAAAAAGGAAAACCACATTCACATTGAATTTGGTTCAGGGAGAAAATGACATACATACTAAATGGGATATCTCAACCTGCAGCAGGATAGGGGAAGGGGGATGAGAGGAGGGATGATGGATGGGAGGGCATCCTTGGGGTGAGGGGAGGTTGGAAGTACCCACTATAGAAGAGGGACAGGATCATGTAGGGAATGGACCAGGTGGGGGGTGGGATGAGTGGGAGGGAAGTATAAGCAGCCTTGTACAATATATCTACTATGATAATGTTTTGCATAGCTAGACATGTACAACATATACTGAATTACTTATATCCCAAGAAGGAATGGGTGACAAGGGAGGAAGGAAATGGATCTAAAATTCAAGGTCGTAACATTAAATGTTTCAAATATATATATAAATACTATTATTAATACTCTTTTGCCTATAATTGGCAGATAAGATATGCAGGCATTGGGACACAAAAATTCATCTTCCTCTAATGGAAAAGTCGATGGGGGTATGGGAGAAGGTATGGGAGAGAGCAGATTGGAGGAAGCGATATCTTGTGGGACTGCTATTCTGGGAGGTTGGGTAGGGGAATAATGGGGGGAAAATGATTGTAACTCAAAATCTGGCGGAAATGAATGATGTAAATCAGAAGTTAATAAAGCATTTGTTTTAAAAAAAAAAAAAAAACATGAACCACAGGCTATTTTCTCCAATGAAATGCTTTAAAGACCTCACATTTAGGATCTACTCTATTTCTTTTTCTTATTGTTTTATTATTTTACTCTACTTTTCAAACAGGAGTCTAAGCCTAACTAGTGTCTTCTATTCAGAAGTCTTCAGGTACTGAAGCTTCCTCATTCTTAAGCAAAGAAAGGTCACATGGCATTTTCAAGGTAGCCATAAAATCAAGTTTGAAGGATACTAGCATTAAAAAGAGATCACATGACACTTAGGATGTCACTAAGCTATATCTGTCTCATGCTGAGGTAGGACACCTGGAAATCAGTGCCAGTCAAAAGAAAAATCACTTTCTTAACTGCTTGTTTGAATGAACAGAATTGGATAGAGTTGGGTATCTGACTTTCTATCTGACTATTTAGAAGCTGCAATCTAAGAAATGAGATGAAATTAACTGACTTAGAACTAGGGTCCATTTAATAGTTTTCTGTCTTGGATGGGCTCACCCAAAGACAGGTGATGGAAGGAAATGTCTCTTGTCTCACCTCAAGTTAAAACTTTGGAGAATCTGTGAGGTGACCCTTAATTTTTCATCCAATTAGCATATATGAATTTAACAAAATTAATTTTATTAAATATACATTTTTCTAACTTTGTCACTCTTGGGGGGATAAGACAACATGACAAATGACAGTTCTATGGCAAGCAGGGCTTCACTTAATTGTTCTACTTTTCTCTATCTTCAAAGTGATACCCTATGCTAGGCTTGCAAGTCAGAAAGAACAAATCCATCTTCATCATGTTCATGTAATTTCTGATTTAACACACTTTATTCATATAATCTGAATATATACAGTGTACTACAACTACAAATTGCTTATCACACATGATCTCATATCAAACCCACCCTGAGAAGAAGGTAGATATATTCTGAGATAGAAGAAAACTGAATTTTAGATTAAATGATTTACTAAATGCAGTTAGACTCCATGTCTTTGAGCTTCATACCCATCTTCCTTCCCATTCCACAGCAGTACTTTTATAAGCTCCTTTCAGCTTCTGTTCTTCAGGAAATTTTTGACATTAGCACTGCTATTAATACTAATAGGGTTAGGGGGCTCACGTTGAGAAGTGTTGTGTGATTTGAACAGAGGAGTCTCTGGGAAGCTGTTGAGAGCACCCTGGCTTTGAAAACCCAGATGTTGATGCTTCCCTCTCTAGTAACTGTGATTTGGTATTGAGGTAATGGTTGGATAGTTTGGAAGCCTGTCTGCTTGATCTGTTTGTTTCTCTGTCTTCTAAGTTCTGTCTGTATACTTTGAAGTTTGGGGTACTGACCTTTTCCTCCTGAACTAGGTAAATGATATGTTTGATTGATTAAAGTAAGCTTGTTAACCTATTCTGAGTTGCTTTCCTTTAGAAAAGCATATCTAAGAACCTGTGTTGGCAGCCACCCTGGGGATGCTGGGGTGCTTGCTGCTACAAATTGGTGACTAGGATGAGATCTGCGGAGTAAAAGGAAAGTATGGGGGCTGATATAATTGTTTCTTTCCCAGTTGTAGTAGCTGTGACTCTGTGGGGCAATGGAGCAGGAGAGAAGGACAGCCTGCATGCTGACTTCACTGAGCTGAGAGTAGGAATGGTGAGCTGCCTACATGGAGACCTGTGGAAAAGCCAGGAGCTGCTGCCTAACACAGGAGGAGAAGGAACCCAGTAGTTTGGAATTCAGCCACAGAACAAGATAAGGACTGTGGGGCAAAGCAGAGGCACTGAATGTGTTTCCTTGCTGCATCCCACAGTATGGGACCCAGGGGGAGGATGGACTTGTGACTATGGTGGGTGGGGTGAAGTGCCATGGACCCCCAAAGATCCCATGTTGGTTTTGTTGCCCAGCCCCCTATCTGGACTTGGAAGCAGGGGCTGGAGCAGTATGAGGGGAAGAACACCCCCCCTCATCCCAAGAGAACATTATTTGGACTCTTGTTTTGAATTGATGTGATAATGCAACATATTTTGTGTTTAAGGCCCAATGGCCACTTTGGTAACTATAGTTAAGTACCTTGAAAATGCACCTAAGAAATATTTAGTGCTAATTCAAATGTAAATTGTCTATGCTATGGGCATGAAAGACCTTGGGGATGAATGTAATGGAAATGCAAATGTAAAGATCTTCCCTGCCCCTAGGCCCTTTGATGGGCTTAAGAGAGTCTGAGAACCTTCCTTGATTTGAAAACATACTCTGCCCCCAATAGGCTAGACATTGGTCACATGGAGCCTGTGGCAGGAGGTTTAGTTTTCAGGAATGCCCATACCTTGATGCTGTGTGATTGGGCAGTGGGTCAAGAGGGTGGTTACAGTCTGCGACCTTGGAGAAGGCTATATAATCCCTGATGTGAGACTTCGCTTTGGGGGCTCACTTTGAGAAATGTTGTGTGATTTGACCAGATGAGATTCTGGGCAGCTGTTGAGAGCCTCCCCCCCCACTCACCCCACCCTGCTTTGAAAACCCAGATGTTGATGCTTCCCTCTTTAGTAACTGTGATTTGGTATTGAGGTAATGGTTGGACAATTTGGAAGCCTGTCTGCTTGATCTGTTTATTTCTCTGTCTTGTAAGTTCTTTCTATATACTCTGAAGTTCGGGGTGTTGACCTTTTTCCCCTGAACTAGGTAAACAATATATGTTTGATTAAAGTAAGCTTGTTAAAAAAAATATTAATAATGTTACTGATTATTCCTTTACTAACAGATTAAATTAATGTGCCCAAGAGTATGAGAGAATCTCCTGGCTTTCATATGACCACAGAAACATAAACATCAAAGAGGTTAAATGCTCTTTTAAATTCCATTTTCCTACATGGCATAAAAGGAGAGGGATCTGAAATGCTGTTGGAAAATTGGAAATTGTTTTTGATGACCCTAACCCTCTGAAGTAAAAGCCTACATAAAAACAACTGAACTACTTAACTCCAATAATCTTTCAGTGATACTGTATGCTTGTAAATCATGTAATACTATAATATCTTAAAATATGAAGTTTGCATATGCTCTATCAGTGTCATATCTCTCTAGGCATCAATGCTGTCTATCTAAGACTTTCTCAACAATGTTCTAGGAATCCCATTATACTCTGGCCTTTACACATTGCAAGTTTCCTCTAACCTGTGGCTTCACCCTGTGATTTGCTGTCTCCCTACAGAGGCTCCATTTTAAGGAGATTATCCAGGCCTGTCATATCTTCATTCCTTTCCAAGGTGTCTTAGACTTTTTCCTCAATGACTCACACTAAGTAGTTTCAGCTCTTCTCTCCCCAATCCCTTTTTCATTGTCCTTTCATTCACTGTCTTCTTTCATTAGAGTTAAGTTCCTTGAAGGCAGGGACCGTCTTTCTTTCTGCTTATATTTATATTCTTAGAACTTAATGATGGTGCCTGTGGCTCAGGAAGTGCTAAATAAATGCTTGCTGACTTGTTTCTTGACTTTACCCAAAGTGTAATGAAAAGGTACATGGAAGGAAATAGCAGACTCTAACATACATGAGTTAATGGCATCAAGTCGTCCATACAGTGAGTCTTCAGTGAGTACCCGCCTCCTCCCTTAAAGATCTGTATACTCTCAGTAACTTACATGGGAGTAGGGGGGATGAGAGGATATGTGATTTCTTGAGGATCACACAGATAGTAGCTATCAAAAATGGAACTCGAACTTAGGTCTTCTTGACGCCAAGAGCAGTTTTTGATCTAACTATTCCATGCTGCCTTTCATATAACCAACTTAAGAACTGTGGGAGAAGAACAGTATCAAGGAGAAATATGAATAAAAGCAAAGATGAACCCAAGCTGTAGTGAAAGGGATGGCAGCCCTCCCAATCCATTGGTGGCTTCACAATCTTATTAGCATTAGAGGAAGGATCCTAGAAAGTTAGCTATAAATGGATAAGAAAAGCTCAGGGTGGGGAGGAATGGATGGGTTCCAAATTGTGTAACTGGGAACATACACAATGATGCTATTACAGATCTATGGAGTTCTTCATTGTAAAGACATTTAGTATACTTGAAGGGAAAAAAAGATTGATACATACATGATACAATGATTTGCAAATTTTATTTTACTCTCTACTTACTAAATATGAAAGTCTTACTAAAATTATGGTAATAACAATATGTATAATAATAAATATCACACCAAATATAAATGCCTAATAAAACTAAATATAAATATTATACTAAATTATAAATATAAATAAAATATCCCACATAATATAATAAAGATCACATATACTATAATAAATAATAAATATCACACTAAGAAAACCTGTTACTAATGAAGACAACATATAAGGTATTTATCGGAGGATAATGTGAATTATACACCCATGTTCTAAATTAGTGTCTCTGAGGGCAGTTCAAAGTTTTGTATTCGAACATCAAGTTCTATAAATATTGTCATCATTTGATATTTATCAATAAAGTTGCTTAGGAAATAATTTCAGACTCTTTTTGGAAGTCAACCAATATGTCAGTGATTAAAATAAACAAACATAAAAAAGCAGAATTTGTCTTTAGCCAACATCAGCAATACCTGTACAATTTCATAGATAAGAAATTTCAAAAACGTCAACAATAAATTGTACTTTTTCACTTCTGGCTGGCATGAGGTCTATTTTAGTTTAGAACTAAGTCAGACAGAGCCTTGGGATCCAGCTCATTAAAGACTCTCCCCCAACCCCCACCAACAATAAATTAACCTTTTCAATTTCTATGTAATATCCCTTTTGAAACAGTTTAAATACAATATACCCACTTAAAATATGAGGAAAATGACATTTAGAAAAGTTAAGGAGATTTATCTGTTTGAAAAAGGGTATAAGGTTAGATGTAGATTTCAGTTTGACAACAATAAAAACTTAAAGTGTATTTGTCTAAATTTGAATTGGGAAGCCACAGGGAAATCTATTAGGCCCACTAACTCCTGAACTGGTTTTAGGTTTATCCTGAATAGAAGCAAGGGAGTGGTAAAAACAAAGTCTGCTTAGTTTTTGTTTGTTTGTTTGTTTTTTGTTGTTGTTGTTGTTTTTTAGCTCAACAAGGGACTAAGACTGAAAAGAAAAAAAAAGCGTTAATACCCATTTTCAAAATAAGAAATAATTGTGCAATTATGTTGTAAGCCAGCAGAGATTTTATAGATCATGCAATCTAAGACCTCATTTTATAGGCAAGGAAGCTCAGATCCCAGCTGATTAGCATGGAAAGAATACTGACTTGGAAATAAGACAACAAAGACACAATCCTCAATCTGCTCAATATAAAGCTTGTCCTGGGCCTCAGTTTCCTTATGTGTAATATGAAGAGTTTCCACTAGCTGGCTGATGAAGTCCCTCCTATTTCTCAATCTATAATCCTATTATCTCGAAGGAGACAATGTCTTTGAACTTCAGTTGCCCTTCTGTAAAACAATAGTTTGGATCAGATGAATCCTGAGGGCCAGTTCAACTCTAAATCAGCTTTCAGAATTCAAAGACTGGCAGAGCAAGAATTCATCTCATTCTTTGATTCCAAACCCAATACACTTTTCCCTGCACCATTTTTGAAAAGGTTACAGGTTGCCTTTCTCCAGAATTTTAGGAAATGACTTAGTTAAATAGTTTAGAAGGAGATAGGGAGATATCAGACTCACTTTCCACAAACCTTTTGATGTGGGGAACAAGTCAACTATTACATAAGGGTTTCTCCAGGCTTCCAGATGGTACTCTCCTTGCCTGCTAGGTCACAGGACTTGAGGGTTTTTTACAGTTTGACAAGATGAACAATCCATGCTTGTCCAATTAGGCAGACACTTCAGCCATGTCCTTTATTAATGCAAACTGCAACTGAGCAAATGCCTGCAACCAAGTGGGCCAGAAAAGAAGCCAAAGCTAGACAGAGAATACTAATTACCCTCGTGGGGAAATGGAATTCAGTGTTTAATAATACAATTTCATTGCTTTCTTATCAGTGCCTCCGCTCTGAATTGTTTTCCATTCCCAGGGTCTTTCAATCTTCTCTCTCTTCATGGCATTTGCTATTATAATCTTTGAAGTGAAATGCATTGTCAGAACTGTTGGGTACTGTCATGCTCTAAGATTGTATTAATACTTAATTTGGGAGATGTATTATATTCTAGTATTAAACCAATAAAACAAGTAAAGTGTTGTATTTTTTTTTTTTTATAAAGGCTCATCTTCCTTAGAGCCTATTGTCACAGAATGGTCTATTCTCCTGTACATCAAATCCCACAGTAATTGTTTCAGTTCAGATTCATTTTTTTAACTTGAAAAAACACAAAGAAAATAATGATTTTTACAGTTTCCACTGGGAAACACTACCTAGTTGACTTTAGTGCTAATAAAACAAAGTTTGGCTTATATTTTGGCATGGGCATTCCATGGAAGACCAAAAAGCAATAGAAATAAATGGGGTGATAAGGTAGAAGCATTGTGAAATTATCTTGGCCATGGTCATGAGTGTGGACCCTTTTCACCAGGTTAGGATAGGGTAGATACCATTCATCTCTAACTTATATGAACATTGGATGCTCTTGGTGAGAGATAGTTCTAGTCCTATCCTTTAGAGCAATAAGAATCTATGTTTCCAGGGAGCCAACATAGGTTGAGGAAACTGAGTCAAAGAGGGATAAGTGATTCAC